>JALBCR010002510.1:0-543494 GCA_030710515.1 Abscondita cerata | reverse complement strand
AATTGGTGTCCCAACAACATTATATTCAGCAAAGCCACAAATGAAAAAGAATCCTCCATCCCATACTTGTGCAATGAACTTTCAAGGAAGCTCGACAAGTATGGAAGCTGACATTTTAGTGGAAGGCTTTAAAAACAGTGAGAAGAACGGTATAAAGTACAACAAATTAATTGCAGACGGCGATAGCAGTACCTACAAAAAACTCTTGGAAGCGCGACCTTATGCTAATTTAACGGTAGAAAAAATTGAATGCCGCAATCATCTTTTACGTAATTTTTGCAACTAACTTCAAGCTTTAACACATGATACAAAGTATCCAATGAATCTTAGAAAAATGTTAGAAATTAGTATCCGGTGAATACGAAGCTCAGTCATTGAAGCAATTGTTTATAACAAACATAAAATGCATGGGATGAAGTTCCTCAGAAGAGATGTAGACAATTTAGTTAACCACGTGTTTGGTTTTCACGATGATTGCCAAGATTATTTTTGCAAAGAAAACTTTCTGGGAGAAAACCCGTCTTGTGGAACTGAAATCAACCCTGAGTTTTACTCAAAATAACTTCATACGTTCAAACTTTGGCTATTCATGCTAGATCTCTTATACAAGATGTCGATAGCAATGTGGTGGAACATTTTAATCAGCATTGCTAAATTTGTAGGAGGGAAAAGAATAAATTATTCATTAAGAGACTCGTATTCTGCTAGATGTGCTGCTGCCGTAGTATCATTTAATTCGGGTCGACCACTTTCTAACTTACATAAACAAATGTATCAAAAGAGTCCCAGCAACCTAATAAAAAGACTTAAAATTAACAGAAAAAGATAAATTGAAAAGGCTTTAAAAAAACGTATTGAAGCTAGGGCAGAAAGGGGAACGAAAAAAAGCTTCTCTTTGGACAAGGCTTGTTTAGATTATGGTGAATCTTGCCAAAAACCCGACATGTTTTTAGAAGAATTTGAAATTCAAAAAAATAGATTCCTTTCTTGCCTTGTCAAAAACGACCAAGAGCGTGTCACATTAGAAAAAGAAACAATATTGCAGTCCGGAAGCGGACAGTGGCTGGAATATCAAAGAAAATTGTTGACGGTTTCAAACTTTTACTCTGTATGTTCGAGCAGAAAAACCACCAGTTGCCGTAATTGCTTTATGGTAGCCAGTTTCATACACCAGCAATTGTTCACGGTCGTACCAATGAAACAAAAGCAATACAACAATTAACGAAGCAAGAACAGATTACCATTCGTCAGTGTGGACTGTTTGTCCATGAAGAATGGCCACTTTTGGGAGCTACACCAGACGGAGTTTGTTAATGAACGCGTAATAGTAGAAGTTAAATGTCCGTTTTCTGCTCGTGAAATGACTGTTGACGATGCAATTAGAGCCAAAAAAATTAAATTTTGGAAGTATTGCGAGGAAACCAACAGTTTTATCATCAACATTAAAGATAAATGGTATTATCAAATTCAGGGTCAACTCAAATTACTAATAGAAGAGGTTGTATTTTTGGTGTGTGGACGAGTGACGGTTTACCCATAAAAGTGGCATAATGTAAGGAGAGACAATCTTTTCTGGCAGAATCAAATGATAGATAAGTTGCGTTCCATTTTATACAGAATGCATTTACCAGAGTTGGTTGATCCTCGATTTACACGAAATATGCCTATTCGTGATCCAGTCAATTTTGAAGGCACAGCAAGAGTTGAAAACTAAGAAAAAATTGAGAATAAAAGAAACTACAAGGTTGACTTGGGACACAAGGGCCATTAACATAAATAGATTTTCGAATTACCCATACTATTGTTTGATCTGATAAGAAATTACTGATACACGGTAATCACGAGACAATAATATTTTTAACTATAACAAAAAAAATCAATCATGCAAAAAAGCAATTTTTATTATCTATAAATGTTATTTAAACTATTTTTTCTAAAATACAATTTTTTTTCCTTTTTTTCGAACAAAATTTTGTTTTTAATTCAAATCTTAAAACCTTTAAAGGAACAGACAGCACGTGACGGTTCAACAACCAGGCATCTGGATTCATCTTAAAATAGTTACATTGATCGCATCGGTTCTTTTTCACTTTTCTATTAAATAAAATTTTTGTAAGCTGCTACACACTTTCTATACCCTGTTTGTTGTATTTTCGAATAAAATGTTTTACGTCACCGCACACATTCGATACTCTTTTATACGTTTCTTAGTATCGGAGTAATGAGGAGTTTTGCGCAAAACGTTTGTTTAAGATAATGTTCTTTTATTGTTATTTTATTATTATTAATTAATTATTATAAATATTTTAGTACATATTATTATTATGATAAAACAAATGTATTCATATCTAATATAAGTTCAACGTGTTTATTTCTAATCTTCTTTTATCGCACAAAAAAAAAGAAGTGCAGCAAAGTAAAATTAATTGCATTTTTCTTTGTAAAGGTTAATTGTTAGCACATACAAAAAACCAAGAAATCATTGACCAAACGAGATAGTAATTCAAACAAAAATGAGTAGGTTTTAAAATGGCTAAAATATCATTGAATACATCGAACGCTTTGAAAATAACAAATAATCAGAAAATCAGTATTTTTTTTATTGTTTTGCAACAAATTGTAAGAGCTATTTTCATTTGAATATTTACTAATATTCTTTTTGATAACGAAAGATAAGTTTTCATATTTTATATGAGTAAATAAGAATTAACAATCATTAGTCACTTTGTAATAATTTTGCTGTAATTATGTAAAATCTTTTCTAATAATAAGTAGTATTTTGTTTTTACCCACAAATTTTATTCTTTTATGCCGGTATTCGATTTATAAACAGTAATGAAACTACACACTGATATATGATACCTTTACGATAACCGAAAAATAAGTTTTCAACAGTTTCAACAATATGAATTAACGTTAGCATTGCTATCCTTGTTCCTCAAACAGTCTTACTCAAACTGGAAGCATTTCCCCATCATATTACAAGAACACCGACAGAGACGGTACGCGACAACTCGGCGATTCCATGTCGGCGAAAATCAACTCGGCGATGGTCAAGTCGGCGATCGGAAAGAAGGAAAGTAAAAAACATGATATTGTAGAAATTCTTTGATTTTATTCATCATGTACAATGCATAATAATAAGTACAATAATATACAACATCTTATTCCATATTATAATTGTGGGATAGCCCTCTAAGGTATTCGATTATATTGTCTCTATTGTAATTGGCCACCTTGTTTAAAATTCTTTGGTCGAGTTCCACATAGCGTCTTCTTTTAATTGTGACACTGCGCCCGGTTATTGCTCTTTCGTAGTCAGCATCATATGTTGTCTAAACCTTCCTTAAATTTTCTATGAAGGTCCATAATGTTGGGTGAGCAATCCCAGAACCGAAAGCCAATTGCAGCTTACGGTGACATGCTTCGGCGAAATTATAAGTTCTGTCTCTTCCATTCAAAGTGCGGAAGTAAACAGACCAAATCGCTGATGGAAACGTTGCCGGCATTCTAGTTCCATTATTTCTCAGTCGTCCGATGTAATTATTGGTGAACCATCCCAAAATAGGTTCGAATTCATCTGGCAAAGAATCTTCTAATTCAGCAATTGCAGCAATTACATCCTCTTGTGGAACAAATGCCAGTGAAGTAATCATTTTCGCTTGTAGTGCAAATTCTGGATCAAATTGTACCGACCAAGGAGATTACAAGAAGATAAATGCCTTCGAAGATTCTTTACTAGGTGGAATAAACACCCCAAATATCTGCTTCTGGAAAAACTTGTCGTATAGCCTGGTGAATCCCAATTCGTAATCCACGCTGATGCTTTCGGGATTCAACTGTGGCCAAAGTTCTCTTACCATGTTGAACAATCTAAGGTAAGTTTCTGCGGTCTTATCGGGTAGCAAACAATACAGTATTGGAAACACAGGACCCTTATCTTCGTGCGTATCTTTCCTTGCCAAAATGACAAATATTTGCGCGAAAAGTGGTGGGCTCAATAAGAAAGTGCCATCCACAAATAATTCTTTCATACTTGCACTCCACGTTGAATGGTATTCTCTACCAAATATCAATATACGCTGTGGATCAACCTGAATTCTTCCAGAATCCGCCAACAAAAATTCTCAAAATTGGTAGGGCTGTACTCGTATTGCGAGTACTCATGTGGAATGTTAATTGCCTCGCGAGTTTCTGGATTTGCCGGTGCGTTGGACGTGTTTATTCTTACTCTCTGAATGGTCCTCCGCATAACATTCGAACTTGGGAGAATTCCTTTGACGGCAGCCGAAACACTTCCTAAAATTCGTCCTCTAATTTGAGAGGATGTTCCATCGTTGTCGTGGCAGGTGCTTTACGGTGGTATTCATTTGTTGCGAAACAACATTTGCAGCATTTCCTACTGTACTGCATGTGTGCAGATTTCGGATTGAATTGAAAGTACCATCCACAATATTGGTCCATATCCTGCCCTTGCAATTTTCATGTTTATGTTCACAGCGCCAGAATTGAATGGTGTTGTCCTTATTGGTTTTATCCTTGGTGTAGAGATATCCATCCCAGGAGTATTTTGCCTGGCCCCTTTGGCTGAGCACGTTTTCCATCTTACTGAGAAAAACGGAAAATTTGTTATTTCATTGAAACAGTACTGTAATAAATAATATTTCTTACCTTGTTCGATGAATATAAATTAATTATAACAACGTTGGCTTAAGTATTTCGGTACCCGACAACTTACAAAAACAAAAATCGCACACACTGTCACTACTTCAGACACAAATCTGTAATAATTGGAAAGAAAAGCAAGAATTTACCTTTATACTGTAAAAATATGAATTGTATGAGGTGGAGGTGGAAATAGTAGTTTTTCGTAATGAGTTCTTGTTAAATTCGGCTAAAAGAACTAAAAGGTAATTAACATAATGATGATAACAATGAAGGGCTTAAAGATTAACTAGTCATTAACGTTATTAATTTTTACAACCTGTGGTATTGGAAATTAAATAAACAAGGAACATTTAGTTTGGACTACTGATTATATTTTGTAATACTAAAATATTTTAAATTATCATGCACATCATTTGTATTGTAATCTAACAACAAAAAGAATTTTTGTTTAATGTAAAAGTTGTATTGTATTTCTAATTGGTACTCCTTAGGCGATAGTACCCTTGAATAGACCGGATTAGGAATCTATGTAACTAGCAAATTAAACAATGAATTAATTTCGTTAACATGGGCGTAATAAAATATATACGGTTGTCAGATTACTAGAAATTCTGAATTGTGTAACATTAAAAAAAATATCTATGGTATCACATTACTGTTCCATTAATAATTATTATCAATTAAATCTATTGTCTAATTAAATGCTCTTTAGGCGCTTTTTCACATAAACAAATCTTGCAAAATAGATTGGCGTTCATTTTTGTACTAAACTAAAGGTCCTGCAACACCTACCGGATGTTGGTCCAACATATTGAAATAACCCTGTATAATGAACACTAATCTAATCTGGAAACTATTAAACCCCATATCACAGAATATATAAACAACGGGCAGAAGCGATGGCTAAGCATTCTTTTTTAGAACGATATTTTTAACGCTTGGGTGCGAATCCCTCAATAAGTGTGACACCGCCACTAGCCTTCGCTTCTGTCCGTATTCTGTGCCCATACTATGTTAACCATCAAAAAGAGAAGTTTATCGAATGTACTGACTAATGACGTAATGCAATTTGCACAAGAGGCACAATGAATTAATGAAGCTTAAGCAGTATAATAATGGTAGCATAATAATATTGATAGTGTTTCTTGGCCGATTTTATCATCGCCGAGTTGACCATCGCCGAGTTTCCCATCGCCGACTTGACTATCGTCGAGTTGGTATCGCCGAGTTGACCATCGCCAAGTTGGTATCGCCGAGTTGACCGTGCTCGGACAGATGACGCCGTCTACCAAACGTTATTTTCATAATTTTATTCTACCACGATAACGACGGTATTTCTCAAAATTTGTGTGTGTAATTTTTTGTGGTTATTCAGAACAACATTCTTCACAAAATGATGGGTTTAGTTTCTAGTTTGATAAAATGTGGCGTTCGGTAGAAATTAAATAAAATCGTTTGGGTGAAATGAAATGCAAAATCCCAAATATTTAATACGTTATTACATCGTTACAATTAGAAAAAAATGTTTCCATCATTTTGTAGAAAAAGGTTCAAATTTTCATAGTATATTTTTAAATGATGCGTTATTTTCTAAATAAGCAGGTTATTATGGCAGCCGTGATATAGGAAAATTGCATTGGTACTGTAGGTATAGAAGACTCTTAATTTAACCATTTTTTGCTAACAACGATGCCGAATATCCAAGTCACCCGCTGTTTTCAGTTACAAATAAGTTTTGCCGTTATAAAATAGTAGATGGCGTAAGTGTTTGAAGGAATTTTAAACCCTCCCTGCGTTTATTATTTGAATTAAACTTCGCAACTCGTTTTTAAAAGCCTTATTTCACATACTTGAATCATAAATAACTCTTATTATCAATATTCATAGAAACTCATAAAAATAACAATTGCGTTTAATCAAGAACATTTATTTATTTTTTTTTGTGATTGTATATTGTAATCAATACCAGTTGACGAAGTTTCACTTGACCACACAAAATGAATCAACCGTTAAGTAAAAAAAAAAGTCGTTCAAATAATCTAGTGATTAAAAAAAAGCTAACCTACTCTATTGGGAATGTAGAAAGTTATAGAACTTTGAAAACTGCGAATTCCACACGGCAAAGAACCTTATCAGGAGTTAGAGTATTTAGCAAAATATTTTTTTAATTCCAACAATCGTATCTTTAAAAATAATTTTATATGACAGACGCAGTGCTTAAGATTAATGTTGCATGAGCTTTACCACCACGTAAATCAAACTAAATACCCACAGTACAGTCATTTGTCTGAAGCAAAGCTCCGCGCCGAGAATAATTGTGCCAATTTCCGGCAAGGTGTTTGTTGCTTTTAGTAGTAAAAGCTTGACACACGACCCAAGTTTGTCCTTTAATTTTTAATTAATCCGAAAACATTTTAGAGTTATAAAAAGTTATCGCTTTATGTGTGTATGTACGTACACTGTTATATAAGTTTGCGCCGTTTTGCGGTTCGTTTCAGTTACGTGCTCCGACAGCATTTCTATTATAAAATTTTAATTGAATTTTAATTCTTTTTTGATACAACAATGGATTTCGTGATTTCGTGCTATCCACTTCAGACGTACATTTAATGAAGAATTTCTTTTTATTTTTATTTTATACGTCTGATATTGTTTTACTCAAAATCCTGTAGAAACTATTAAAGCTGAGCTGGACACACAATTTCGTTTTGTGCAATTTTTACGAAATTATAATTAAAACCTTTTTGGACAAATACAAACACGCACCTGTTGGACTTTGGATCTATTAATTTATAATTGGTTGCACGTACGTAGTAATTAACTGATGGTAAAGTAATCGCTTTGATTCTACTTAAAAAATTAACTATTCTGAATTGCCCAAAAACGCGTATGTTAACTAATTAAAACCGTTTTGTTCAACGATCACAATATAAAATGTAGTCATCATACTGAATATAATAGCTTGGCACGTATATTTTATGCCGTTGTAGCTTGGGTAATTGCTATTTACAAAACAAAATACTACATCAGTTTATACAAAATTAACTAAGGACATGATATTATTCCAGTAAAATCACCAACAATTTTATAGGCTTTTTGCTAAAGAACTTGATAGTTTTCAATTATGTAGTTGGAATTTCAAATTGAAACAAAGTACGTATTTAAAGTAAATGTTTGAATTTAATCTTAAATTTATAAGACGCATAAATGTATATTATAATGCATTAATGGAACATGGCATGCATATTTTTAGACCAATTGTTTAAAGTTTTTCACCAACTGCAAAAGCTTTCGAAGTTCAAGGGGTTATTAAGAAACATTAGATAATAATTAATCTTATTCTGTAAGTCTTTTGAAGGGTTGTTACATTTTATAAACAACTAATATTTTTGTTTTTCTCCTCTCTTTTGTATTCTTTTTACATAATTATTTATAATGCTATATAAACTACATATTTAGTATTTCATGGAAAAAAATAATGGCTGAAATAATCAAAACCGTTAATTTTTTAATATTTTACAGTACCTAATTTTTTTGCGGAATTAATTTTTACGTTTTTTTAAGATAAAACTGAATCCACAAATGGCTTTATGATTATTGCATTAAATTAGCAAATTGCACGTTTCTCTAAGAAAATAATTAAATCTCCATCACGAGCAGCTAATAACAATACATTATACAATCAGGTTTTAATGATGGTAATTAAAAGACAACTTGGGTAATTACAAATGAGATTAATTTTAAATGATACATAAACTAAAATTAATAATATTAATGTGTCTCATATTATGCAATGGGCTTTTATGTATTGCAAGGCAAGACAATTATTCAGCCACAAAAAATTGCAAAAAAATTAGATTGCAACCAAAATATGAATAAGGAATAATAAATGACGCAATTAGTAGCAGACAAAGAAGAATCGTTAACAGGAGAAAGAAGTAGCTACATCATCGGGTATTTATTGTGAATATTCCATTATCATACAACTGAATTAGTTTGACTGTTTGTATTTTCATGATGAGAGTAATTTTTGTTAGACAGACATAAATTTTGAAATATTTAAATCACAAAAAAATTGTATAATTACTAAACATTTCTTAACTATAAAATTACTATCAAATCTGTAGGTATATTATGTAATACCTTGATGGATATTAGAACATAACCAAGAGATTTACGAAATAAACCCTATTTATAGCCAACAAAATTTGTAACTGATAATTTAAAAAAACTTTTACAAAAACAATAGCTCTAAATGTTGTTTTACAATTTTGTTTTGTTTTAAAGCTTATTTGAATGATGTTCAATCTAAAATTAAAATGAATCCTAAGTATTTTTGGTCATTTGTGCAAATCAAAAAAATGAAAATTATTTACCAGCTGCAATGACACTTGGCTTTTCCTTCAACCAGCAACAATGGGTATGAAAATGTCAATCTCTATGTTAAGCACTTAGGTTCGGTGTATAAAATGTCAAACAAGTATGTACACCATAGTATTATTAAAATAGTAAAGGAATTAAATAACTTCCCAAAAAAAAAATAGATGGCGGTCTGCAAGGTATACTTCAGCTCTTCTAATAAAAAGTTGTAGTTACGTCTCGTATCGTATTCAATTGTTGTTAAGTAAGTCTCTAAAAGTGTGGGAATATTTTCGGATATATGAAAAACCAGATTTGTGGTACCTATATACAAAAGTACCTAAGAGTAGAACGGATATTACTAATTAAGGTTTAAGATGCATTTACTTTATGTAAAACGCTCACCTATATTCAGTATACTATTGGCGCGGAGTAATACACCTGTCAGAATTATCGAATCTCCCGTATTGCAGTGGCGTAGGTACCTGATACGTTTGGAAAATCATATTTTAGTAGGTAAATATATTATAATAGTAAAATCTACCTTGATATGAATTATTATGTGGTTTCTTTTATTGTTTCAATCCTTACTTTGTGGAATCTATTTTTCATAGTAAATAATTTAATTCAGCATTATTTTTGTATCTTGGTATAATACCCACATCTACGGCTATGATTCTCGTTTTGTCAGTACCTGGGCTGATGGCAACGTGTTTACACAGATTAAACTATTGTTCTCAGACCCTAGATGGATCGATATGCTGCAAGAGCGGCACAATGATCGTATTTTGGTTAGAATTTATTGGTTTTACTTAACCGTAGAAGTACCGCTTTCACAAGAAAATAAAGAATTATTTCAAGCAATTATGATTTATTACTCCGCGCCAATAGTATACAGACTTTTAGTATCTCTAAGTACACATTTGCAAACTGTTGGAATAATAAAGAAGAAATTAAAAATGTAAAAAGTAGACTCAAATGAGAAGATAATTCTGAATCGATTGGTGTGATTGACATAATTTTACTTAAGGAAAAAAAGTGCATTTACTTTATGTAAAAATGCTCGCCCAATACCTACTCCTAAGTACACAATTTGCAAACTGTTGCAAAAATAAAAAAATTAAAAAATTAAAAAGTAAACTCAAATGAGAAGAAAATACTGAATCGATTGCTGTGACAAAAAGATGCACGTACGTTGTCGTAGGAGAATTTCCGGTTGATACAAATTTGCAAAAAATCTACAAAGTCAGTTGGAACATGCTCCCAGGTTATGTTGTTTCCAAAAAGATTTGTAAATACTTTTAAGGATCAAAACAATACACAGATCAAAACGATATAAATCATAATTCATAAATGGAACTTTTTTTTTGCCTTATGGAATGTCTACTTTTCCTATTCCACGCACTTTATTGTTTTTAAATTTCAGCAAGCTTCTTATTAAAAATTTTTGCCAAATGATTCGTAGATTCAATTTTTTTAACTGCAATAAATATTTCAAAATTATCTTTTGTTTTGTATTTGTTGCTTTTTGAAGATCCCGTTTG
Organism: Abscondita cerata; assembly: GCA_030710515.1. Classification (NCBI taxonomy): domain Eukaryota; kingdom Metazoa; phylum Arthropoda; class Insecta; order Coleoptera; family Lampyridae; genus Abscondita; species Abscondita cerata. The sequence goes on along the minus strand of JALBCR010002510.1, from coordinate 532,923 downwards.
TGACAGGTCTATTTTATCGTTTTTATTCTACCTTTTATTCCATTGTAAACAGGCTGAACTCGAGTGTAAACAGAAGAATCTCCGTCCCCGATAAACTCTAAATAAACTATTCCATGGTCTGGAATACTTTTCAAAAATCCTTCCCGTAGTATATCGGCTTCCATTGCAGTAACCGATCCGTTCCAATTCTTAAAACATTCATGTTTTGGGGGAATGATATTTTTATTTTTTGATCTTTTGGATTTCAAACAGAAGCTGTATTCGACTTCTTGGAACAGTACTTTCTTTGTACAAGTTCCAATAATCACGGCTACTCCACATTTCGAGTTAAGTCCATGGCCATAAGATCCTTTATTCCATCTACCGTCTACCTTTACACAAACTGCAGGGTACAAGATCACGTCAACAGTTACAAATTTCCCAGTTTCTATGGCCAATTGCTTTTCTTCTTCAACTGCAGCACAATAAGACTTTGTTTTAACGCTGGTGAGAAGCTTTTTTTTTCGTTGTTCTCCAACTCAAGAAGGAAGAAAAAGTTAGAGATGGAATGTCCAAAGATATTAACAGACACCGGGGGGCTTAAAATCTCATTGTTGCAACTATAATTCTCCAAGTAATAGCTCTATTCATTGGAAGAGAATCACTTAAAATTCTAAAGTTTTGTCTTCCACATTGGCACTTAAATATTATTTTTTCATTCCTTTTGTTGAGGCTCTACCGACATACAAAACGTGATGATGCTAAGGACAGAAAGTATTCGTCTTCCATTGGCAGACTTTTTCTTACTTTTGTCTCAACTTCCACATCATCCAGAGGGTGAGAAACATTTGCTGCCGACTGCATATCATTGTCGTCAATGTTCTGGTCAGCCTCAACATTAGTCCAATTGTATTCATTTTCCTACACTACGTCAACCACTTTAGGATTGAGTTTCACTTCCAATGTGTAATGTACCGTTTCCATTACATTGCTTTCCTCATTTTCTCCGTCTTTCGTTACATTGTTTTCACCGTTTTCTCCATCTTTTTTCTCTGACAATCTTTTAGATCTTTGATAAATGCCTAGGGTGGTACTATGGTTTCGCTAATTATTCTTTCCTTCTTGTCCCATTCTTCGTACTCTTAGAATATCATCAGGCACAAAGGAAAAATGATGGAAAAATCACTACAGGTATAAAATTCTTACAAAGATGCATGTATTTCAAGGGCTTTGAAAATTCTACTTAAATACATGTTTTATGTATCTGTCATATTAATAACTGACAGTTCTATGCAACAGCTCATAAAGCCAAAAATCAGAGGCTTCATCTTGAACCTAGCCTTAAAACCATATTTTGATAAGTACAACTTCTATTACAAATTTAGGTGTAAGTTTTTCTAAAATGTATCTATTAGTAACCTATAAACCATATTTGATCCAAAGCAAATAACCAATTTGATTTTATTTTTTGTTTTTCATGTAATTTCTTTAATCCAAACACTATAAAATCACTTTACAGTTCATTAGTTAGATCTCATTTCTGAAGTATTATTACATCACGTATGTAACTAAAATTCAACACAGGTTTCTAAGACTTTTTGCATTCAAAGTTAAACCCACACAAATCGATATTTGGAAATACTTTTTTTAAAGATGAACTCATTAAATTTTCGAAGAATATTCCTCGATCTTATTTTGTTTCACAAACTGCTAAATGGAGTTTTGGATTGTTCGTATCTATTAGAACAAATCAACTTTAATGTACCAGAAAAGTCTCCTCGCAAAATTCCCCAATTTTCTGTTCCCAGTATTTTCAGCATTTTCCATTACAGCGTCTTATGAATAGGTACTGTAAACTGATTTTTGCACCTTAATTTTTTTGATATTATAACAAAGTTTAGAGATAAACTTAAAAATGAATTAGTAGCATCCGATGTGTCTTATCATAAAAATTATTATGTATTAAGTGCATCTTGTTGGTTACTCTCATATACATTTTCTTTTATAATTTAGTTTTTTGTTTATTGTTTTTTTTATATCTCTTTTCAATCAATTTTATTTATTTTTAGTCGGTATAAATATTATTTTTAGTTAATCATATTTTTTGTTATATTAATTTTAAGTTAGGTAATATATCGTGTGTCCCACTGAATAATTGACATAGGCATTTACTATGCTAAATTAAAAATTTTTTCTTGCACAATTCAAACACAATATAACAATATAATATGTTGAATAAATCAAATAAAACCAATTGATGTAATATTAATGGATATTGAAAACGTATTTTACTAAAAAAATCAGTAGAAAAAGTTATTTTTGTTATAAAATTTTATTTATTAATCAAATGGATTTTCATTTATTAAACGGCCTTCGGGGACTAATTGGATAATTTGTTCCTTAGTAATCTTTTGCGATTTCTAACTAGGGTTCGATTTCGATTACAGTATATTTTGAATTAAGTTTATTGTCATTATAATACAATTTTGTAAAGTTAATTTAACATTTTGAAAAAAGATTAAACTCATTTATAAAAATTGTTATAATAATAACATTAATTATAATTTTATAAAAAAAAAAAAATTACGACAATCGAGATCGAACCCGGATTTTTCGCGTAAATCATTATATGAATTTTACTGTTTTTAAAATTAAAATACGTTTTAAATTTGTATTCATAATAAACCATGTTGCTATATTGTGCAAAATAAAGATATGCATTAATTTTGAATTTAACCTAGAAAACCCAACATTTTTTTCTTTTTTGTAATTTTGGATTTTTTCCGTTAATAAACGATATTATTATTAATCAATATATAAAGTTAATGTACAAAGTTAATAACCAAATAGATATCTGCTGATTTATAGTTATAGCGCCTCCCAAATAAAAATTATTGCAATTCCGATAAAATAACCCAAACGTGCAAGTAATAATATTTTTGGTTTTATTTTTATTAATTTTTTTGTAATGTTACACTTTCACAGGCAAATAATGTCTCTATCTCAAAAGTGTTTTAAAAAAAATTTGTTTGGGTAGTTACTAAGCATATACAGGGTGGCAATTTTTAATATATGACAAAATGGAATCGTGTTGACAACTGCCAAATAGCATTACCAACCGAAAATGGTAGCATATAGTAATATTTAAGTTTCAACAAATTTGACCATTTGTCCACCCAAAAATCGTGTGTATCATGTAGCCAGTTTCCGGCCTAGTCATACAATAGTACATTATTATACTAGTTACATACAAAAGGTTATTATTGCACTAGTAATTATACGAGCGCAATAATAGCTGCTTATGCAACGTGTGTAATATACAATTTTTTTGATTTTGCATCTTCAATCTAAAAAAACATTAAAAAAGATAATTCCATGTTTAAACTTTGCCATTTAGTAATTTTTTTTACGAAGTTGATACCACTATACATTTGGCGTCCATTAAATTTCAATGAATCATTCAAATACCAACTTGAAGTACGGAACAGTATCGTTATAGACTTTCAGTGACTATAACAGTACTGATATTGATGTCGTTATAGACCTATTAACGTTGCAAAGTCGAAAGTACAGCGAGGAGTACAATAAACGCGAAATCAACGAGCTCTAGACGCCTGAGCAATTGCCAAAAACACGTTGATCAAACAGCTGGCTACAATTCACGCGTACTTTGCGCGAATCGGCGTGAATACGTCGTTAGAAACATAACCTTATAAGATGAATGAATTCGAAATGTTTTTGTGTTTGTACTTGCTCTATCAATTTTATCGGCTAGTTTTTGATTTAAATTTGCAAAATTCATCGCAAAAACGGTGGTGGGTGAGGCCAGCAAATCGTTTAAGGGATAAAGATGGTTATTTTATAGATAATTATTTGCGATTAAAAGAAATAGACCCAGAAGATTGTTTCAAACATTCAAAGAATGACACGTAATTTATATAACAGATTATGAACTAACGAAACATTCTATTAGGAAGCTTATTCATTTTGAATGTCGGCTGGCGTTAACTTTATCGTGAGTCAGTTAACACAATAAGTAAACTGTATCTCAACAAATATTTCAATTATAGGTATTTGTCTCAAGGCGTCAGTCACAAGTTCTTAGCTTGGAGTTTCAAATTGGAAAAAGCAACTGTAAGAAAAATAATTATAGAAACTTGCAAAATAATCTGGACAGTTTTATGGCCCTTACATTTACGTTCTCTAGCTGTCCAAGATAATGAACATATCAGTGAACAATTTTGGTCTCGATGGAACATGCCTCATTGTGTAAGTTCCATTGATGGAAAATATATTAACATTAAGTGCCCACCAAACTCAGGTTCTCTATACTATGATCACAAGAGAAATTATAGAATTGTTATGTTAGCAGCTTGCAATGCAGATTATTGTTTTACCTATGTAGACGTTGGTGCTTATGGTAGTCAAAGTGATAGAGGTAATAGAAAATACTTGTTGTCAAAGTTTAATTTGTTCTTTTCTAGGTATTCTTTCTGCGTCCCTCTTGAACAAAACTTTACCTTTGCCTGCTGATAAAACTTTACCCAACAGTCAAGTTAAATTTCCACATTACATGGATGTTATAAAAGCAACCACCCTCAGGCCAAATAGCTCATCTTCAGTTGGCTGTTGTTTGCTCTTTGTTACGGTAGAGCACATCTCCCTAAAAGTGCTTCAAGTGCTTTTCGTTTCGGCGCTTTTCAGCTGGAGGTACGATTAGTGTTGCTGGTGCAAGATGATGTGCAGCATTCCGTTGATGTGTTTTCCTTTTCTTTCACACAAATGAAACGGTTACTGCTTGTAGACTTTGCTCATCAAATGTTTCTGCAAGAGAACTGTTATTGAGTGTATAGTTTGTGACAGTTCTGAAACGAATAATTTTTAATTAAAGACTAATTTGCTCTTACATATTCAAACATACTTTTTGTTAGGATCACGATCACAGTAATCTCGCATGAAACTTAAATTGTCAAATAAGTCCCAAGTTTGAAATTCTAGTGCCTGTGGTCTTCAAGTTGGAAAGTTTTTTAGGTTTTCGTGTATAACGGTCCTGCAAACTTGTCCACTTCTTACATGCTTCCTCGCCTACAAAAAGAAACATGAATTGCACTTACAATGAGTTTGTAAGTAACAAAAACATTACCCTCAGTTAAATTCAATTTCAGTGCTATTTCTTCCCATGTTCGTGATTTCTTCACGGTGTTTTTATAATCCCGTTCTCGTTTATTGAACAGAAAGGGATATTTTTTGACTACCTCTATTAACTGTTTATTTAACGTAGGTGTCTCAGACATTTTCACACGGCAACAAAGTAAAACAACGTAGAGGAACAAATTCAAATATAGGTCCCACACTAATCAAAGTAAGGTTATGATCAACAAAAAAGCCTGGCGTTCGCGCTAAAAGTTAAAAGTTGGGCAACACGAAACCATACGGAGAGAAGCGCTCAATGTACGCAGTGCCGTACAAACTTTCGTTTGCGTCTAAACCAATAATAGTATAATAAAGAACTAGTTTCAGAAGACGCATTTTATAAAACGAGTACAGTTTCGAAAGTACGAGTTGTTAAAATGCCTTCTGAAACTAATTCTTTGCACTATTTTTTCTATTTTGGGCTTTTCAGATTGATTTTAAAATAAAATTTTGCGACTTCTTAAATTTAGGGAATTTTGAATTATAATTGCTAGGGTGGCAATATTTTCATTCAATTTTGGTTTAACTGCTAGTTTAAGTTTAATTAAAACATTTATCATTCGTTTAATTAAAAAATAGTGGACATAAAAATAAGTAGATAAATAAATCTACTGAACATTAATTACGATTTAAATTATCGATCAGCGGCTTTGACGTTTAATATCAAATCAGTGTTACCACCGTTCGGAATAAAAATTGTTCTATTTCTATAAAAGAATTAAAAAAACTCATTTGGGTGTTTTTATAGTTATGTAAGCAACCCAAAATAAAAAAAATTTATTTAAACTTAGCGCGTATTTATAGGGAGTGGCTTAACTCCGTGTGGTCGCTGAACGTATTATAGTACCGGGATATCAAAAATTATCTTGGTCAAGGGTGGTTGTGGAATGTAAAACGTCTGTCTTACTTTAAATTGTTGAATATATTTTGTTGTGTCAGAATATGTGAAGTCATTGTTCTGAAATAAATAGGTATGACATTTGTAGGTTATTAATGATGTCAGTGTGACAGTGACATAATTATTTCAAACGTAAACTAAGACAAACGTTTTACATTCCACAACCACCCTTGACTAAGATAATTTTTGATATCCCGATACTAACATTCGTGCTTCTTAAATTAATTGAAATTAAAACTAATATTATATTTATTTTGATTAACTCTAATAAATATTGTAGTTTTGATTAATTTCAAACTTGAATATTTCTTCAATTCGTAAAAGTAGGTCAAGTTTAAATAGTTCTTGAGAATCTTATAAATGTAATCTATTGTTGTATTTCGACAGGCTTTTAGAAAAAATTATTTATTAATTATTAAATAATTTTTAAAGTTCTAAAGTGTTTGTTCGAGTAAGGTTGATTTAACACCTAAAGCTTCCAATGCTTTTAATAATAGAACATGAACTCTTGTGTAACAAATTCAATTAAGAGCAACACCAAAAAACCACAAAATTAATTTAACTCAAACGCGTTTCAATACCAACGCTGACATCTTTACCTTGAATTTATTAAAAGAGAACATAATAAAATACTTTTTAGTCTCTGGGGATATAAGAAACTAAGAGGTAAGTATTTATTTAATTATTTATATATGTTTATGTTTCATAGAAGAACAGGTTTAAGAATAAACGAATCAAAAAAAAAACTATCACCGAAGTAATTAACATACTGAAAATTCGTACAACTAAAAAAATGACTCATTTATTTGAAAAATGTTGCATAATCTAATTAAATTAACAAATACTAGGGCGTTAGAAATTACTAACTACCTACTACAATTTGACAATTACTTTTTAAATAATAAAGGTATAAGCATTTATGAATAAATATTTTGTTATGGGTACAACACTAAAATAATTGTACATGAACTTAATACAAATTCTTCTAAAAACATTTAATTTTCGTAGTTTAGCTCTAATTAGTTTACATAAACACGCAAATGAAAGCTTTTTTATCCCTAAAATTACAGAAAATTTTTAGTGAGATATCATTAATATACATTGCACTCCTTTCTTTAAATTATGTGAAAATAGTTAAATGGATATAATTATAAATTAAAAAAACAAGCGTTTACAGCAGAACTCCACATCGCACCAATAAAAGAAAATAAAATTGTGTTTTACAAAAATGGTGGTTTAAACAAAAGCTGTTGACAATAGGATTTCCAACAACTTTTTGTAAAATTGATATTGATGGAGGTATTGTTATTATTATTATTATTATTATTATTATTATTGTCATGTGATTTTTTTATCTCAATAATTACTTACCGGATCAAAAAATAGTTTAACTAAAAATTATTGTATGATTAAATTACAAACAACATTTTTCCCGTCATGGCGGGCGATGATGTTGTTGTATCGGAGAGCTCCGATAGTAATAAGAAACACTGCGAAATTAAAAGTGTTAATGAATGTATATGTGGTGCTATTGCTAAAACCGGGTTTACTTGTGCTATTTGTAAAATAAAGTATCACAAAAGCTGTGTTAATCGTATTAAGTCATGCTGTAATGTGCCGCTTGGCGTTGCGAATCTTAAAATGCCCATATCACCTTTAGGAGCTTCGTCAGAATTTATAAACAAACATGAATGTGAGTATAGCTATGAGTTAATAAAAAGTCTAAAAGATCTAATCGCTGAGCTACAACTCAATAAAAGTTTATTAATAGATAAAGTTAACAATTTACAAATTGAAAACAATTATTTAAAGACCTGTTTAAATCAAAATGCAGTACATAATTTTGCCGGTCGAAATAACACATGCAACCAAAATAACACAAAAATCGTTGATAATGAGAATGGTTCATCGGTTTCAACAATAACTGCTAGCGATAGTATCCAACCTCAAGAATCAAGCGATAAGTCATCTAATACCTTGTTCTCTTACGCGCAAGTGACTAAAACAGGAATAAACTTAAATAACGTAGCATCCATTGATTTTACAACAGAAACACAAAGGTTTACACCAATATCCAAGAGAATTCCTTCTAACAAGCAAATGAATATTCAAACACAGCTTTCAGATGATGAAAATCTTAGCAACAGAAGAAAAATTTTAAACACTTCTGATACTGTACAGAAAAAATTCAAGAAAATTACTCGAGGTAACGCAAAATGGGAAGATGACAATTTTAGTGCTGGTAGTCGAAAGGCCTGGTTCTATGTTGGTCGAGCCAAACGTAATTGTGCAAACGACGACATATGCAATTATCTTAAAAAACGATTTCCTTCTCGCTCATTTATTGCCGAAAAAATTGAAAATAAAAGTGAAACTACGTCAGCTTTTAAAGTAGGTTGTGATTTTGATTTATTGGAAGACTTAAACGACCCTAATATTTGGCCTAGTGGTGTTATAGTTAGACGATTTAATTTTTTTCGTCCACGTGTGAAACAAAATGTAAACACCTAAATTTTCCGATACTACTCAGCCTTAATACACAAAGCATAAAAAACAAGGTAGCTGCTTTGGAATCTGAATTATTAGAATACGGCGCAAACTTTATTTGTTTATCGGAAACATGGTGTACGCAACATGAAATACAATATATTTCGTTTCTTGGATACAAGTTAATAACTCATTATTGTAGAAAGGCACGAAAAGGAGGGGGGTGTGCAATTTGGTCTAAGAATGAACTTAAAACATCGCGCTTGAATTTATCAACGTTTTGCGTTGAACAGTCTTTTGAAATTTGCGGTTTAAAGTGGACTAAATTTAATAAACCATTATATATATTCAATGTATATCGCTCTCCTTCTGGTAACTTTAAGGAATTTCTGTTAAAAATTACTGCAATTTTAGACAAATACTCAAATATTAAGGCGGAAATATTACTTGCTGGCGATTTTAATATTAATTTTTAAATAAATCACAAGAGTGTAGAGATCTTTTATCCATTTTAGCCACATACAATCTTTATCCTTGTTTAACAAACGAAGTAACTAGACAACGCAGTGGCACGCAAATTGATAATATTTTTTCTACAATATTTGACACTATTCAAGTAAAGGTAAATGAATTACCATTATCGGATCATTCTTTGTTGTTATGTTCTTCGATCAATTATAATACACTTACATATCAAGAGCCACCAAAGTTCACTAAGAGATTTTTTAACTATTTGAGTAAATTAAACTTTTATAACAGACTACTTCTTGAATCGTGGGAAAATACGTATAAAGCGGAAACCTTAGATGAAAAATTTATTGCATTTCAAGAAGCTTTTTGGATCATTACAATAAATGCTTCCCAGTCAAAACTTTTCTGTAAATGTTAATGCTACCAAAAAAACTGGACATCAAAAATATTAGAAAATCTAGTAGAAATCTTAAAGATCTGTATATATTGAAAAATAAATTTCCCATCCTCAATATCATGTACAAAGCTAAAAAAAGCTTACATATTTCTCTCTGTGAAAACAGTAAAAAGATTTTTTAATAATTCCATCTTTAACTCGGATAATCCTCAAAAGAAATCGTGGGATATTATTAATAGTTTAACAAATAAGGCACAATGCTCTTCAAATATAAAGATCAGATCATACAACAACGAGATTATTACAGATCCAATTCATATAGCTAACCAATTCGCAATTTTCTTCGATAATATTCCAAAATCAATAACAGCAAAGATTGATTCAGGTTTTAAAGATATACCTCTTAAATATTCAAACCCCAATAGTATTTACCTAAATAATTTTTCTTCTGACGAATTAAGTAAACTAATGCTTAAAAAACTCAAAAATAAAATAGCCAAGGTCCGGATGGCATTAACTGCAAAATTATTCGTCAATTTAGAGATATATTAGCTCCGATACTTACTTATTTAATCAATCTGTCATTTAAAGAAGGAATTTTTCCTACAGCTCTAAAATGCTCTGCAGTCAGACCGGTGTATAAAAAGGTGACAAACTAGATTTAAATAATTACCGACCTATTTCATTAATAAATTCTTTTGCTAAAGTATTTGAATATGCTATACATGATCGGCTTTTGGACTTTCTTGAAAAACATAAAGTGATTAATAATTCTCAGCATGGGTTTAGATCGAATCATTCTACATCAACTGCTCTCTCTAGTTTTTACAAAGAGGTAATTAATAGCCTTGATAATAAATTGTTGTCTATTGGTATTTTCTGTGACTTAAGTAGGGCCTTCGATTGTGTTCAACATTCAAAACTTTTAGATAAGCTATATTGCTACGGGATTCGTGGTAATGCAGCTAATTTAATATTATCCTACCTTTCCAATAGATCTTGCTTCGTAGAACTAAAGCAAAACACTAATTTCGGGACTAAAACTTTTAGATCAGATGCTCTCCCGGTAGTAGTAGGAGTACCTCAAGGCTCCATTTTAGGACCAATATTGTTTTCTTTATATATTAATGATATTACCCAGTTCTTATCTGAGTCTTTTATTGTAATGTACGCTGATGATACATCTTTATTATGCTCAGCACCTACGATTGCTTCAGCAGAGCAATTATGCAACAACGCTTTAGATAAATTGCATTGGTGGTTTACAGCAAACTGCTTGTATCTAAACCCAACAAAAACAAAAGCTCTTATGTTTCATACCAAACAGAAGCACTTCTCTGTGTCGCCTCTGTTATACTTAGATCAAACCCGTATACATTTGTCAGATAACGTTAATTTTCTTGGAATTCAACTAACCGATACGCTAAATTTTAAAGATCACTGTGATAAATTAATTTCAACTCTGAATTCCACTGGGTATAAATTAAGAATTCTCACGCATTACCTGGATATAAGTATGCTACTAAAAATTTATTACGCTGAAGTTCAATCAAGGTTACTTTATGGCATCATAATATGGGGCACTTCTTCCTACTTAGAAACTGTGTTCATTGTTCAAAAGCGTATTTTAAGATGTATGTTGAAAAAAGCAGATTTGATTCGTGTAAGACTTTATTTAAAACTTTTAAGATACTGACATTGCCTTGCCTTTTAATATTACAGTTAGCCTTATTTGCATATGATAACAAACACATTCTGAACAAAAGAGCTGAACATCATTATCTAACGAGAAATTACCATTTATTGTTACCAAATAAAGTGAATTTGTCATTATCTCAAAAGTCTCTACATGTATTGAGCATTACAATTTATAATCACATTCCAGAAAGTTATAAGAACATGTCACGACTTAGTTTTAAAAATAAAGTTGCAGTAATTTTAAAAAATCATGTGTTTTATAGTATTTACGAGTTTCTACATTGTAGTTTTTAAATTTTATCTATTTTAATTATTATGTAATGTTTGACTTGTCTTATACCTATTGAATAGGTCTTTTAGATAAATAAAGTTTATTATTATTATTATTATTCAAAACAAAAATGTGTAAAGTAGATATTTTTCTAAATAAATAGTTCAAACAAAAGCTATAAACAGTAGAATTGTCAACAAATTTTCTTTCTCACATTTTTTTGTAAAATTGATATTGGTGGAGATATTGTTACAACAATTGTTGTCACGTGATTGTTATATCTCAGTAATTACGTATCGAATCAAAAAATAGTTTAAACAAAAGATGTGTGTTATTAAATTGTAAACAATTTTTATATGAACCAAAAATGTCTAAAATGAATATTTTTCAAAATATATTAAAAATTTGTAAATTTGTGTAAGTTAACGACTTTTGTGACTGAATAAAATATACCCAAAATCTAACCAAATCTGCAAAATTATAAATAAGATCCATGTACAAAGTTTCATAAAAATCGGACCGGTGGTTTTCTTGATATCTTGTTTATACATATGGACGGACGGCTTGCCGTCGGACATAATTTTTTTTTGCTGCATTATAACGTACTAACTCTAATTTATCGGAAAAAATAAAAAAAAGGAGTAATAAAATTTTCGGTTTGGAAACCGTCGCGTAACTCCCCATCTTATGCCATAAGATGTGGAGTAAAAGGGGTGTTAAAATTTTCAAAAATCTGCCATTAATCATTTTATATGTAAACATCTTTAATCAGATTTTAAAATATCACTAATATCTCCAAAGATAAGTTGCTAATGTTAGTAATCAATTTACAATTTGTTTACTAAGATCGGTATTCTGTGCGTAGTCATCAGTTGCAGGGTGTCCGTTGCAGGGTTTCCGTTGCAATGAATTTAATTTGACATATCGTCGTTGATACTGCAATAGGTCATATGTCAAAAAAATGTCACATTGGGGTTATAGTGTCAAAGTAACCACAAAAAGCGGTTCTACGTATCTGCAAAAGATCCTATGTGAACAACCAATAGAAAGTTGGAAAGGCGTGTGTATCAAATACAGTCAATGTCACAACATTAGTCAATTGGATACTTCAGTTAGTCGTATGTCATCTACGTAGAGGTTTTGGTGCAAATCATCATCATTTAACGTTGAAAATAGTGCATTTTGAAACTGTTCAGGTACGTTTTACGTTTATTTATGTAATTTGCTAAACTATGAGTCTAAGTTGATCAGTCAAGAGCTTTAAAACTTTAAAGTAACTCGTACTTTTTTAATTTATATTTTATAACCGCAAATACATAGCTTACTCCTACTGTTCTAGAAAAGGAACACTCTTCAGAAACTGATTATCAGAAAATTGTTCGTAAGTTTCTACAACATTTGCCGAAGGTAGAGTCACATTACTGTAGATCACCAAGTCAAAAATCAATATGGAATAGGCACTTATATGCCGTATTCCGTGAAACCTATAAACAAGAAAGTAGAAAGGTATGTTCCTGGAGAACATTAATGAAAGTGTTTAATTTCATGAATCTCTACATCTACTCTCCGAAAAAGGACCAGTGTAATTCATGTATGATGCACAAAAATGGAAATTTAGATGACAATCTTTATGAAGCACACATCAATAGAAAAAATCAAGCACGAGAAGAAAAAAATAAAGACAAAGAATCTGCAACCTCCTCTGGCGATGAAAACATCTGTGTTTATACCATGGACCTCCAGGCGGTTTGATTGTGTCCACGTTCACAGGCATCATCAATTTACTTCAAAACCAAGTTAAAGGTTTACAACCTGACATTCTACAATTTGAATGATAAAGATGTATTTTGCTTTTTATGGAATGAGGCCAATGGAGGTTCAGAAAGCGATATTTTTGCTTTAGTTATGGTGAAGTTCCTTTTAGGTGAAATCGAGAAGCACAAACCTTCAAAAAATGTAATATGGAGCGACGGCTGTTGTTATCAAATGTTGTTATAACGATAGAACAAAAATATTTGGTAGTGGATCATACCCAGATGGAGGTTGACTCCATTCATAGCACTATAGAAAGGAAGTTAGGACGAAACCGGGACGTTTTTATTCCTGCTGAATATATACATATTATTAGATCAGCCAGAGAAAAGCCATCGCTATACTATGTCATTACATTGATACATACATACATAAGATTTCTTTAAATATGACTCAACAATTTATACCAGCATTCGACCTGGCTCTAAAACTGGAGATTCGTGTGTGACTGACATTTGTACACTACAATACTTGCCAGAAGGCATTATTTGGTACAAACTGAACTTCACAGATATGTGGATTGATTACTCAGACGTCCCTTACGGAAATCTTACCCTGCCAAACATCCACTTTATATAATTCACCATGTGCCATTGATTTGTCAAAATTTTTACACCTGCAAGAACTCAAATTGTTAATGCCTGCAGACTATCAGATTTTTTATGACACTTTAACCCATCCAAATTGTACTTCATTTGAAAAATGCGTTCAGCTTCAAACACAAAAAATAGTCGATGTTAGTGATTACACTGATTACTTTGTTCAACCATGCTTGGCTATAGTTTTCTTTTTTTTTAAGAAGTTTTAATTAGTTTTTAAAGGTTTTAATTAGTCACTAATTTAATAAAAGAAACAAAAAAACAATTTACGTGTTTTTTATTAAAACATGAAACGGCAAAATATCCTAGGACAGCCAATGTCGTATGTAAACATAACTCAGGAATACAATAACTGTTCATAACCAACTGTTATTCACAATAAAACTAACATAGCATAATCTGATCTCTATATTTTCCGAAATTATTACTCTTAAAGTAACGAAAATATTTGATTTTTTACCTCCTGAAAACTTGTTCATTTTGATATACGACCTATTGCAGTATCAACGACGATATGATTCTTATGTATTTTTTAACGCTGATTTCGAATATGCCCCTCACTTTTATCTCCAACTGTTTTTGAGATATTCGACTTTAATTTTCGAAAATTTCGAAAAAAATGTTAGCAGTGATTCATATGTATTTTTCGACGTTGATTTAAAATATCTCAACCAGTTTTCGAGATATTGGCTATTGGAGTTTTTTAACCTATTTACGCCCGGTGATAAAAAAAGTCTATAGTTGCAATATATATATTTAAAAAACGCATAGAGTTTGACAACACTGTTTGTAGATAAATTCTTTGTTGTTCTAATCTTTTTATAGTCCGATATACTGGAACAATCAATGTTTTGTATATTTTCCGAACAAAACTATAAACAAACTTCAAACAGCATTAGAGTAAGTATTGAATCGCATAAATATTTTTTTTATTTAAGCTATTGCTTTATGCTTTCAAAACAATTCTTTCAAACTCCTCGAAGCATAGTTGCATAATTATTTAACAACAAACACTGGCATTCAAGTGTTGTTCTTATGATCAAGTCGGTAAAGCAAACAGAATTGAGCGCGACTATTTAACAACCAACAGTCAGTCTTGTACTTATTTAATAATAATTTTCCAATGTCTGTTTGTTTAAAGTTTATCTTAATTTACCTAGATAACAGACTAGAAAATAAAGTTGAAATTGTTTTTGATTTCTGATAGAACTATAGATTTTTTCTAATTCTTTCTTTTAGCTGTTTAATATTATTTACTTCTAAATAGTATTTGAAATAAACGTTCTTTCTATTATTAAAAAAAAAAAACGCATTCCATTTCATTGCTAGCTATAGTCTTACAGTAAAACACAAAATTTATAACTTGTCAAGGCATGTGCTTTATTTTGCCTGTGAGTTAGCAAAACCAACATTTTAAATGATACCAGCGCATATATATATATATATATATATATATATATATATATTCTAATAAATTAAAACGAATGCACATAAAAGGTTTCTAAACAGCAATAGTTAAAGCTGAAATATGTATTTGAGGACCAGACGCTACAAAATTCAATAAAATTGCATCTAGTTTGCATAAATTATAAATAATTCATAATGTATGTCCAGTGTTTCTGTTTATTTAAATTGTTTGTTTTGATTTTATTTAAAAATATAAAGCAAATGAATTATTTTCGAACAACATTACAAACATTTTTTTTTTCTGTTAAAAAGCGTCATTTACAATTTTTTTGTGTATTACAGCAACATACGTTTGTTACCGTATTAATTTGTTTACATTTGCTTTTGGGTATATTACGGATTAACTGCTGGAGATAATTCCGTTCAGTGCATTTTAAAACGCCGCATTCTGTTAACAGTTTATTGATTACTGTTTAAACATTATACTGATACGTAATCCTTTCAAAGCATGAAATATTTAAAAGTTATTATGGAAATATGTGGAAAAGTAATCCAAACCTTAATGTTAAAAAAATGTCATTATTGACAAATTATATTTTTTAAAAATCACCCAATTGAAATTACATCATACAAATACGAAAAGTTCATATTTACGTTTAAATTTTATTATTATT
This sequence comes from Abscondita cerata, assembly GCA_030710515.1. Taxonomy (NCBI): domain Eukaryota; kingdom Metazoa; phylum Arthropoda; class Insecta; order Coleoptera; family Lampyridae; genus Abscondita; species Abscondita cerata. The sequence goes on along the minus strand of JALBCR010002510.1, from coordinate 517,037 downwards.
ATTATTATATTGGTTTCTGTAATGTAAATTTTGTTAATTGGATGACTGTGGATTATTGGCTGAGATTATTGTTCCTGAGAATCACCACTTTGGTTTCCGGACCTGGTCATCAAGACCCTCCCGGATAATTAGAAAAAAATGTACAACACAATTTCACAAAACACAATCACATACTAATAAAGGGCACACAACAAATATTCTGCAAATTAGTGTTGAGGAGTTGAGTAAGGACAAATCATATTTCTTGCCTAATATTTGTTTCAGGAATAGGGTCGATATTTTACTTTTACAGGAAACACACTGTGGAGATCAGATTTTTTTGCTATTTCTTTAACCTACTTTTTTTTCCATCATTGTCGTGACTGCGCTTGGACCGGTCTATTACGTGTCGTCATGCAATGGCTGTGCTGTTGTTTTTTTATGTTCTTATTTACCTTCTATAATGTTTACACATGGTTATTATTATTACATATGAATACTAGGGTGGGTAAGGGTAGGCATGTTTAGGTTTTAGTGGTTTTCCTAAACCTTGAAGCAAATTCTTTGCCAAGGCGAACCAATCCACAATTGCACACGGTTTTGTTGCCACACTGTACAGGTTTATACTGATCTTCTGGGGCACCATACATAACACTTACATCACAATACAATATTTAAAATGTACCATACGATTAAATAAATAAATAAATTGGCTGCTACAAATATTACTTTTTTTTACATTAACACATTCATGAACTATACAGGAGATTTACGTAGCCCGTCGGTTTGAAATTTAGCGACTTTCTGAAATTCTATCAATATGAATTTTGATATTTGGTCATAAACCACTTCTCCAAGTCAAACAAAAACATTTTCGAAGTGGTGGTACTTTTGGATATACCGGACCCTATTTTGAAATTGTATCTTAATTCTGCATTAAATTCTATAATTAGCACAATCTTGTGCCATAGTTTTTGACATTCGTAATATTTATTGCAAAAAATCAGGTTTGCTAAATAAATGATTCAATATCATTACACATTATGTTTCCAAAACCCATTTAACCCTCCTATTGTGTTAACATTTTGGTTTCGCTTATTGTGTTCGGGTCATTATGACCCGGAAGCCTACAGATCTCGTTAAACTGATACAAATTTTTATAAATGTCATGTAAAAAATATCTGAAAAACGTAGTAGTTAAGAATATACATTTATTTGATGCGGTCTTGACAGTAGTAATATACATAAGTATTTTGAGCAATTATAACATACCGCATTAGTTTTATTCTCATTTGAAGAGGGACACAAATTACATCTTTTATGATTGGTTGTGGTTGATTGTTTCCTTTCTTTGACGTTACTAGTTGAAGAACGTGATTTTATAACCATTTCAGCCGCAGCAATACTTCGAGGGATACGCTTTCTTTCTTTCAGTAATGGAATGATCAAGGAATTACCCAGTTCTTCAAGAAATAGTCGCTGTTTTTTAAGTTTTCCAGTATTCTAGGATAAATTTACTTTACACCACATATCATAAGCGGTGTAAGCTGATACGTCCATAATATTGTAAAAGATGGTCATTGGCCATTTTTTACTTTGCCGTCTGCATGCGTATGTTATTATTAACTTAATTGTCTAACGTATCTACAGCACTTTTAGTTTTGTTGTAATATAAAATCATAAACGGCTTTGGTTGCACACTTCGTTATCGTGGAGCAAGGTGTTCATGAGCGTAACATTTTGATTCCGTTCGGGAATATAGGAAACTATCGAGGTGTCTTTGGTAAGGTAAAATAATGAAAAAAAACTCCTTTTCTTTTCACAGACTAATGCGACTGGCAATTCAGGCTATTTTTCTTTTAATAGCATCTGCGCCAGATCGTACGAGGTAAAAATTATCATACGTTACGTTATGACCTTTTAGTTCATAAGTAAGATCTAGCACAGCTCTCGTACCTTGACCTTTTTCTGGAGGTAAACTTGCATGTTATATGCATAAGCAGTTACAGAATCGCATAAAGTCCAAATCTTTACTCCGTATTTAGCCGGTTTATTTACGATGTACTGTCTAAAATGATAACGGCCTCTAAAAAGTACTAGTTGCTCATCTACTGTTACATTTTCGTGAACATTATAGAGCTTTAGGCCAAGCAACAGAGATCAAAAAGTACGTATTTCATGACAAAATTAATAGCAGCATAGGACCACTGTCATTATGTCTGGAAACGGTAGCTGATAGTGGGTGCATAGTTTGATACTCTACGTTTTATTTCATATTTTTGTAATTAACGATTCTTTGGGAAAAAATGCCATTTTTCGCGTGTTTTGTCTATAACTTTTAATCTATCTATCCGATTCCAAAACTGTCAACAGGCGCATTGTAGAGAATTAAAAGACAAGTAAAATGCAAACTCGAACGTCCCAATTGGATAAATATATTCCAAGAAAATCCAAAAACCAAAAAAAATTACGATTTTTTAAAAATTCATAACTTTTTTAATTTTCAATATGTAGCGCTGTTCTTCTGGATTTAAGTGGGTATTAACATGTTCTTTGATGGTGCAAAAAATATTCGATGAATATTTTCGGGGTTATAACGATTTTAAATTTTTAACCCTTTTTTTGCGGAAGGCTGTATGCTCGTGTATTTATCCGATCCTCCCGTTCTTTAAAAATTTGGAAAATATAGATAAAACACTTGATCGTCTCATTTCGTTTTTTTCAAAAAGATGATTGCTAACGGTCGAAAAATCGATGCGAACTTGCGCTGAAACCGCTCGCTCACCGTGCGCTAGTAGTCAAGTAGTAGGAGAAGAGGGGAAACGATAAGTAATCACGTAAATTTAAAAAATGAAGCTGTTTCTAAGGTGAGTCCGATCAGAACTGTACCCTTCGCCATACAGAATAAATTGAAGAAAACTCTAAAAGAATTGGAAAACGATCAAATAGTCGTGAATGTTAATGGGACGACAGAATGGTTAAATCCGTTAGTCATAGTACGAAAACCTAATGGAGACCTGCGTATATGCTTAGACCCTAAAGAACTAAATAAATACATCAAGAGAGAATGTTGCAAATTACCCACGATAGAAACAATAACTAGTAAGTTGGCAGGGGCTAAATTTTTTAGCGTTTTAAATGCACGCAACGGCTTTTATCAAATTAAATTAGATGAACAGAGTTCACAACTATGTGCATTTGGCACTCCCTTTGGGAAGTGTAAATTTCTAAGATTACCTTACGGTATTACATGTGCACCAAAAGTATTCCATGAAACGTTCAAAAATAAATTTAGTATGTCAGGAGTAGAAACTTATATAGATGACATATTAATATGGGGTAACACCAAAGCCGACCATGATTCAAAATTAAAAGCTCTTCTAGAAATAGCTAGGAAAGAAGGAATTAAGTTTAATAAAAGTAAAAGTAAAATCGGGAAAGAAGAAGTTATTTATATGGGACATACAATAAGTGGAAAAGGTGTAGCACCTCACTGTGACAAGATTAAAGCAATTATAGAAATGTTTTCACTAAGAAATAAAGAAGAAGTACAAAAGATTTTAGGTATTTTGACGTATGTAAGCTAGTTTGTTCCAGGATTTACTGTAAATACAGCACCAATGAGAGACCTCTCGAAAAAGAATGTCTTATTTGAGTGGGCAGAGAGACAAGATGAAGCATTTAAAATTCTCAAGAATAAACTAACCAAACGCTCAGTACTACAATTTTACCAGGTTAATAAAGAAACTGTTTTGTCAGTAGATGCAAGTCAAGAAGGATTAGGCGCAGTATTGATGCAACACAACTTACCATGCGCATACGCATCCAAGGCATTGACAGATTGTCAAAAAAAGGTATGCAGTTATAGAAATAGAATTATTAGCTATTTGCTTCGGATTAGAAAAATTTCACCAATATGCATATGCTAAGAAAACAACAGTGGAAACGGATCATCAGCCGTTAGTAACAAATTTTAAGTAACCATTAGAGAAATGCCCTGCAAGGTTACAGCGTATGATGCTACAAATTTAAAAATACGAGATAGATATCAAGTATAAACCGGGCAAGCAACAGATCATATCAGATGCATTACCAAGGGCTAGCATTATTAGTAAAACACTTAGTGACGAGTTTGATGAAGAACTGAAGTCTCAAGTTTGTATGATCAGGTCAAGTACAAATGTGAAAGATAAAAAGTTAGAAGACATAAAAGAACATACCAATAAAGATGAAGAACTCACAAAATTAAAAATAGTAATTAGAAATGGGTAGATGAAAAGTAATCAAAGACAAATGGAATTAGTTGAAAATATATGAAATACAGAGAAGAATTGTCAGTAAATGACGAAATAGTATTTAAAGGAAATTGCATAGTCATACCTGAAGAGTTAAGAAAAGAAATGCTATCAAGAATACATTACAGCCACCTGGGAGTACAGAAATGCAAGGAATTAGCAAAAAGTCGATATTTTGATTAGCATAAAAATGAAATAGAAGACATGATGATACCTAAAATACCATGGTATAAAATCGGAACCGATATATTCGAGATAAATGGAATTAAATACTTAGCACTCTTAGATTATTACTCTAAATATATTGAAATTGAAAACTTAAAGTCAAATACAACTAGTGAAAGAATAATAAAGGCAATGAAAAGTACCTTTGCACGATTTGGAATACCAGCAATTATAATCTCAGATGGGGGACCACAGTATACATCAAACCAATTCAAGAATTTTGCAGAAGAATGGGATTTTAAACATGTCGTTACGTCACCCACGAATGCCCAATCTAATAGGATGGCAGAGAGGCATATCCAAATAATAAAAAAACGAATCAATAAAGTTAGCGAAGATGGTAAAGAGATTGAATTGGCGTTACTACAGTATCGAAACACACCGATAGGACAGTACTCACCAAATCAATTATTAATGTGCAGAAATACCAGGCCAAATGTACCAACAATAACTAAGATATTAATTCCTACTTCACTCAGTTATGAAAGGTATAACAGGGAAATAAATCAAAAACAGGTAAATCAACAAAATTATTATAACAGAGCTACTAAGGCTCTGAAACCATTGCGAATAGGGATAGCGTCTACGTCCAAACAAACCATTTTCAAATTGGATACCAGGAGTAGTAATAGCAAAACTAGATATAAGAACATATAGAATAAGATTAGATAACAGATCTGTAATAGTTAGGAACCGAAAATATATAAAGGCATATCATAAAAATATGCAGGATCACACAAATGAATGCCAACAAAAAAAAGAGTAACATTTGCAGATACTAATATAATAGATGTACCGAAAATTAATAATTTACTGTATCAGAATAACGAGGAGGTGAACAACAGTAGTGACCCTCAACCTATATATACTAGAGAGTTAAATTAGATTTAGAAATTAAATTATTTGTTAAGAAAGGAAGGTGTAAGATAGTGACTATACTGACGCTGACTCGGGAGACACTACCGCGCAGCAAGTTAAGCATTATCATGTATTATGCATTACATCGTTGGAGTTAATAAATATAATATAAGTTATAAAGTGTACATATTGAATTTCAACCTATTAACAAATATAACAGCCATTATGGAAGGCTCTGATATCGCTCACAATATTTGTTTCATTTGTAAAGAAAAGTAGACAGTTGATGAACATGTTACTGTGGTGAAGAAAAAAGAAATCGCTTCATTTATCGAGAAAAGTCGTGCGAGGAAAGACGGGAACGCAGCTGAATTGGATGGATTAGAAGAGCTATACCTGTCCACGAAAAATTGCCAGAAGAAATACGCAAATGAAAAAATTCACGAACTCCAAATCATCACCAAATACATCTGTTGCAATATGCGATGCAATCGAGGAAATTGGAAGGAAAAACAAAATTCGATTTCAAAATAAATGCTTTTTTGCGCCGGAGACATAACCAAAGAATTTTTAGAGAAGGAATCGAAGAAACCAGCAGACAAGAGAAACTCCAGAACCTCGTACAATACAAGAACTATTAAATATTCTGCAATTAGAAGCGTAAATAAAACTTAAAGCCGAAAAACGGTCAAAAACTTGTAATTTTCAGCGCTTTCAGCGTTACCGTTGAACTGCTATAAAAGTAACGATCCACATTATCGTTGCAGCTCGGAACGCGACGAGTCACAGTAACCTATTACTTTCGGTTGCATCTTACTCTTATTTTTCAAAGGATAATCATAATTATCGTTCGTTAAGACAAGGTAGATCTGGTGAGCCCCCTTCACCCCTCACGCCCACACGCCCAGACGGACTTTTGTCTTCTCTCGGAAAATACGCATTCCACGATTTTGTAATTATATTAAAAAAACATTCCGGATATCTAATCGTTTTGCAAATTGGAGGAATGTTGTTTTATGTTTATATTAACAATGACCCAGTAACAATGATCCGGTGATTCATACATTTTGCAAATAAATTATTTTTAGTTGGAAACACTGTTAGCAGCTATGTGTGCAAATTTACAAAATGTTTGTAATTATTTTCAAAAACAAATTTCCAGCGATTTTATTGTTAATGTTAAAAATGACCAATTAACAATGTTCCGGAAGTCACATCATTTTGCAAAATACAATGTAATCGAATGTCGATGTAACAAACTTTTGCAAACAAAAACCAAAATATTTGCAATTTTTCTGGCAAATAGGGCGATATAAACAAATAAAATATTGTTTAGTTTCTAGTTTAGTTTATTCATGTTAATAATATAAGTATTTTACATTCGTCAACATTAGAACATAGACCTTCAAAAGGTAAAATTTAGAAAATCTAATACAGAAAAAGGCGTATTGATAATGAGGTACTTTTTAATTGCTGCTTTAAATTGCTTTATCTCTAGTGCTTTTATAGTTTCCGGTAGATGGTTGTAAAACTTTATTCCATAGAAATTAGTCGCTTGTTGGGTTTTTTTAAGACGAGTATAAGGTTGATACAGATTACGGTTTGATCGTGTGTTAGAGAATGAATATTTTGTATTGTTTCATATTGTTGCTGATTTTGTTTTACATAAAGTAAGGCATTCAGGATATACACTGCAGGAAGCGTGAGTAAATTTAAACGTTTAAATAAAGGCTTAGTGTCATCGTGATATTTGGCACCACTCAATACTCTAACTATCTTTCTTTGTAGAGCAAATATGCGCATTGCAGAAGTTGAGTGCCCCCATAGTAAAATACTATAAATCATTTTGAGTAGAATCGTGAGTAGTATGCGCACAGCATTACTTTTGTGAGGCATTTATATTTCTAAATAAGAAGATTAACGAAGATAAATGTTTGGCAAGTTCATCGCAGTGATTAAACCAAGTGAGATTTGGTTCAAAGTATACTCCTAAGAGTTTACATTTATTTAAAATATGCAGGATCACACAAATGAATGCCAACAAAAAAAAGAGTAACATTTGCAGATACTAATATAATAGATGTACCGAAAATTAATAATTTACTGTATCAGAATAACGAGAAGGTGAACAACAGTAGTGACCCTCAACCTATATATACTAGAGAGTTAAATTAGATTTATAGAAATTAAGTTATTTGTTAAGAAAGGAAGGTGTAAGATAGTGACTATACTTTTACGCTGACTCGGGAGACACTACCGCGCAGCAAGTTAAGCATTATCATGTATTATGCATTACATCGTTGGAGTTAATAAATATAATTATAAGTTATAAAGTGTACATATTGAATTTCAACCTATTAACAAATATAACAGCCATTATGGAAGGCTCTGATATCGCTCACAATATTTGTTTCATTTTGTAAAGAAAAGTAGACAGTTGATGAACATGTTACTGTGGTGAAAAAAAAAGAAATCGCTTCATTTATCGAGAAAAGTCGTGCGAGGAAAAGACGGGAACGCAGCTGAATTGGATGGATTAGAAGAGCTATACCTGTCCACGAAAATTGCCGGAAGAAATACGCAAATGAAAAATTCACGAACTCCAAATAATCACCAAATACATCTGTTGCAATTTGCGATGCAATCGAGGAAATTGGAAGGAAAACGAAATTCGATTTCAAAAATAAATGCTTTTTTTGCGCCGGAGACATAACCAAAGAATTTTTAGAGAAGGAATCGAAGAAACCAGCAGACAAGAGAAACTCCAGAACCTCGTACAATACAAGAACTATTAAATATTCTGCAATTAGAAGCGTAAATAAAAACTTTAAAGCCGAAAACGGTCAAAACTTCGTAATTTTCATAGCGCTTTCAGCGTTACCGTTGAACTGCTATAAAAGTAACGATCCACATTATCGTTGCAGCTCGGAACGCGACGAGTCACAGTAACCTATTACTTTCGGTTGCATCTTACTCTTTATTTTTCAAAGGATAATCATAATTATCGTTTGTTAAGACAAGGTGTTAGACCTGGTGAGCCCCTTCACCCCTCACGCTTATTTTTAGTTTACATTTATTTAGGTTTTGATGGCTTCCAATGTCTCTAGTACTAAAAATTATAGTTTGCGTCTTGACTCGTTTAAAACTAATTCATTATATTTTAATTTGTTTATCTGTAATTTACTATTGCTTACTTTTTTCCGTAGTTGGTCTATGTCAACATCTTTGTTTATTGACGTTATGTCATCGGCAAATAAAATAAATTTATCGGAAAGAACAGAGCTGTCTAAATCATTAATAAAAACTAGGAAAATAAAGGTCCCAAAACTGATCCTTGAAGGACACCTCGATTTATTGGTAGTGTACAGGATTTAACGTGATTTATTTCTACATACTGTTGCCTGTTTGTAAAATAAGATCTTATAAATTTTAGAGCACTATTTTCAATTTTATACCTCTGCAGTTTTTCTAATAGAATCTTATGCAAAACGCAATCAAAAGCTTTGCTTAGGTCTAATAATAAAGCACTCACGTAATTACCCATGTCAATACTACTATACAGAAATGTAACAAATTGCAATAATGCGTCCAAAGTGCTTTTGTTTTCTCGGAAACCAAACTGATTAACACTAAGTAGCTGATTGTGTTCAAAGTGATACAATAATTGTGATTTTAAAATGTATTCAAAGATTTTACTAATTATTGGAATTATTGCAATTGGTCTATAATTGACTACGCTTGACTTATCACCTTTTTGTAAATTGGCAATATCTTGGTTATTTTAGTACCGTGGGAAAAGTTTTCGCATCGATACATTTGTTGTATAGTTTTGTAAGTATGGGTACTAAAATGCTTTTGGTTCTTTTAATCATTGTGCTGTTTATATTATAAACGTCTGTACAATTTGAATTTGAAAGTTTGTTTATTGTATTCCGCATTTGGGCCTCAGAAACATAATTTAAATGAAAGTAATTTTTGGGCGTTTTTATGTCTTTGTTTTTTTGAGGTAATCCTGTGAATGCATAGTCTGTATTTTTTAGAATATCATCAGTAATTGTTGAAAAATAAGTATTAAAGCTTTGGGGAGAAATCTTGCAGTCAAATTTTTTCCTAATTTTTCTTTTATTGTTTAAGATATTCCACATAGCTTGGCTAGTGTTCTGGGAGGATTTAATATAAATGTCACGTCATCTTCAATGAAAGACCAATTTGTTGAGTCTAGAATGGAATAAAAAATCACAAGCCCTCTCAGTAACTGGTTTACTGTAACTAATGCTATTGACAGGCGGTCTATAAAGATCTAATTTTATAATTTGGGCTAAGTGATCACTTAAGCCAGCGCTAATTACATTCGTATTGTGACTTACATTATTTAGTGTAATGTTATCTACAAGAATATTATCAATACAATGATTTTTATGTGTATTTTGAGTAATTTGAATTGTATAACCGAAAGAATTTATTAGATCCTTAAATTGTGTTGAATGAGCATCATTTTTTTCAAAATGTATGTTAAAATCACCCGCTATTATTGCGGAAGAGTGTTTTAAGGTTTCCATTACCGCAGAGAATGTTACTATAGTCACTGTTAGGTACACGATAAACACATACTATATTTAGGTCTATTTCTGACATTTTTATAGCTGATAGCTCACATACATGTTGTATAGACAAATTTTCAATTTGTTTTAAGTTTAAACACATTAAACCTTTCCGCAATAAAATAATTGAACCACCATAGGGGTATTTCTACAATAACATGAAGCCATGTAGTAATTATCTATAATAGAATACGTTAATTCATGTTCTAGCAACCAATGTTCAGTTAAACATAAAACATCAATAGTTTCATAGTAATTCAGAAACATTTCAATTTCATCTATTTTATTGTGCAAAGATTGAACATTAAGGTGAAAAACATTTAAAGAATTATGTGAGCTATCACTGGATGTTTTGTGGTTTTTTTGTGAACGAAAAATTAAATCTTCTGATCGTTATGCCTGATGGCCAAAGTTCAGGCAATTTAAGTTTATCTAGTAGTTCAAAGTCCGCACCTACTTTAAAAGCAGATGTCGTAGCATTATTTGTTTGTATTTTTTCTACAATGAAAATTTTATTTGGAAACTTGTTTTCTAAATAATTTTGAACCTGTTTACTAGTAGCTTCAGGTTTGGCGTGTCCTACGTTTGTGCACTAAAGTTATCGGCACTCCAAGAAGCAGTTCCTCTTATCAGTGATGATTTTTTTGATGTTGCAGGTGTAGACGGTGGTTTGCGGCGTCTATACGTGACAGACTGCCACTGTTCTTCCTGACTAGTTGTTGCTTGTTGTGTTTCTTCTAATACAGTGTTTGCTTTGTATTCCGGGTTTTTGTTTTCCCCAACACGAGTTTCATTAATAAACGGTGTTTTTGGAGATAAGAGAGGTTCGGACGATTGTGACGATCTTGTTGCTTTTGCATATGAAATATTGACCGGTTTTTGAATAGTTGATATTGAAGGTTCAATGTCACAAATATTTGCGGAATCACGCGATTTAATTTGAACTTTGGCACGCTTTTCGGCATTCATTAAATTGATTTGACTTTTTACCAATTTATTTTCATTTTCTAGTAAATCATTTTTATCCATAAGTAGTTTGTTTGATAATTTAAGTTCAGCTATTAATTCTTTAAATGCAGTAAATAAGTGAGGTACATACTCACATTTCAATATAGGTAATGCGCTATTTGAATCAGGTACTGGCGATGTTGCATAAATCAGCGGAATGCTACAGCAAGATTTAATCCTGTTTACACAACTATTATGGTATAAGCACCCACACACTGGACACTGCACACCTGATTTTGCTATTGCTCCACAACTACATAATTTAGAGCTGCTATGGTTGATATTTGTTTAACTTTTTACTACGTTCGAAATCTGTTTGTTCCGCGTCCGCCATTTTCCAAGTAAATGTTTATAATATAAAACTAGGTTACGTATGACTTTGTGTTTTGCAAATCGAAACGAGTGTAGGGGATGCTCATTGAATATCAGTGAATCATTTTGCAAATGTATGCAATTTTTTCCAAATTTTTATAAACAAAAAACTATTTTGTTTATTATAATGAATGTTTCGTATTGTTGCGCGTTTTGCCAAACTTTTGTAAAGAACATTTCTTCTTCAGCGGAGCTTATTTCAAGTTTGCAAAATCGCTTAGCAAAATGAAATGTGTCATTTTTACACTATTCTACAAATTATAAGTGACATTTTGAAATGTTTGTAATTTTTTTGATTTCGTCGACTTTTTGTGTCTATTTCCACTGGACTATTGTGGTTACAATAACTTTTACTTAATAAACACAGTAAGGAAATTACTATACTAAATTAAAGGAAATCAATTTATTTGAACGTCTGTAGAATTTCCATTGTTTGTAACCTATAATCATAAGAAAAATGTCAAAAACATTAATTTTGTACAAGTTGGTATTTTTTATAACCTTCTGGATTTTACTAAATAGTTGCGAGAAGACTTCTGGACCCTGAATGAAGGATTTATAGACCTACAAATTTCTAGTATTAGGCGATTAAGGGAGCGAAACGTGGCTAATACTAGAAACCTATAGATTTTTGTTCATCTATAAATCCTCTCTTCTATTTTTTTTAATTTTTACTGTATTAAACAGTACAGAAACAAGTTTCCATCACGAAAGAAATAATTGTAATTTATTTCTTGCAATTACTAAAAAATAACAAAAACAAAACAACGAAACTTTAACAAAGTTAATGTAATTAGCAACAAAAAAATAATTAAAAATTATCAGCAACAATTACTTATCCGTTAGAATTTGAAATTATTTTAAACTTTTTAATTAAATTATGAAGTTTTATAAACAACCAACAAAGCAAATTTTCTTAAATTAAACTCTTTTTTTTTTATTTACTGCAAATAAATTCTGAAATTAATATGTTTTTTGTTTAAATTTAAACAATTGTTTTATTGCATAGCGTGAAATAAGTAAGGCACAATATTCAAATTTAACGAAATTCCCTAAATATTTTAATTGTTCAACAAACGACGAGAATGTTGGCGTTTTGTTTTTGAAATATAAAAGCTGTTTGATACAATCCGACAATAATTTTAATTAATCTTCAAGCGTAAACCAACCTTTGTGATTAAATAAATTGAAATGTGATATATTTCGAAACGAAATTACACTATTCGAAAAAGTAAAATTTTGCTTACACGAAGAAGTTAACATTTTAATAATCCGAATTTTCAGAAAAATCAATTTAAAATTTTCTATCATCCAGCCAATTTTAGTTTGACGGGTGTTAAAATATTTGGAGCGTAAATTTGAAGAAAGTAAATTGAGGATATAAGCTCAAGTAAAAATAATTTTGAGTATGGAATTTATGCGCCAGTTCCGATATGTTTACCCAACCGTATACTGCAGTTGATGCCACTCGTATTTGGTCATTTGAGCTTGGAATATTGCTAAACCCCGAGGGTTTATGTTTCTATGATTTTATATTCTTCGTGTTCATAAATTTTAGATTTGTGTAAAACGACCTTTGTGGAATTGGCTGCGTAGGCAGGCAAGCAACGACTGCAACGACGATTTAGCCAAAATGTTTTTTTTTCTTCTCATTTGCTTTCCGAACGATAATAAAGTTTCGTATTTTTTTTTCTTAAATCACAGAATCTGAAACTAATCATTATGTTAAAACTACCACGATTGGTATTTTCTATTTCAATTACCTCAATTCCGAATTTCGTAAGAACGTTAAATTTAAATTGCACTTGGTTTTTCCTATCTTGCGCTATAAAGTATAGAAGTAGGAAGCACTAAAGCGTTCATAACATGGTTTACGTTGTTCAACTATCATTTTAAAAGTGCATTTCCTGCAATATTCTTTATTTGTAAATTGACACCATCTAATTTAAAATTAAAAGTCTGAGTGCGACATTTTAAAGATCCTTTCATTATTTAAACATAATAAATTATTATTACGTATAACTAAAGCCTATTAATCTTTGGTATGACGTGTAAATGACAGTGTCGTTGTTACCAAAGATGTGATCCCTGTGCCATCACTTTGCGCAATTAGTTTGAAGTTTCATAACTTTGTATTGAATTAACAGTGCGAACAAAATAGAGATAAAATATTATTCAAATAATTTTTCCCTTTGACAGACTTCCTAAATAATATCTAATATTTTGGCGGTAATAAGTTTATCAATTTTATTTTGGTAACAGAATTTTATAAAAAAGACCTCATTGTTACATACTAAGAAGAAACGTAGCTATATTATTGCCATTAATGATTATATATCTAAACTCTATTTAAAAAATGAAGAGATAGACAATTTGATTTAGTTACAGAAGAAATAGTTATTAGAATAATAACAGTTATTTCAAGAGGTAAATTAAAAAAATAGCAAAAATTTTATAAAAAAAACTTTAATTGTAGATGAAGTTTTGATGAAAATTCAAAATAAATGAGTAAAGTAGCCTGCACAAATTATAATTAAAAAAAAACAGTTAAATCCTGAGAACAGATTCCAGGGAATTACAACGTGGAAAGCAGTTGCACCGATTTAAAATTCAAAAAAATAATGAAAGCTAACCTCAAATTTCATGGTGAGCATATACAACAAAGTGTGGGTAGATGAAGAACTTCCAAAAGATTGGACGGCAACAATAATAGTTGCAATCCACAAAAATGGAGATATAAAAGAATGTAATAATTATAGAAGAGTAACACTTCTAAATATATGTTTGCAAATATTATAGGAAAAATATTAGAAAAAAAAAAAAGAACAAAGGAAGAAGAACAATATGGATTCAGACAAGGAAGAAGTGCACGTATTAACAATGAAACAGATCACAGAAAACCACAAAAAGAAAAAAGGATGATATATTTGGCATTCAAAAAAAAGCGTTTGATGCGATGCAGTGTGGAGGTTGCTAAAGAAAAAACAAGTAAGCACAAAACTTATAAAGATGACACAAATAATTTACAAGAGTGGCCGAAACAAAGTTGTGACAAAGAAAATAAAATATCAAAAAATTCAAAACAAATATAGGATTAAGACAAGGCAAAATATACTAGTTTTCATCACAGCAAAACAAGAAATATTAATTTTTTTATGGGAACCGGTTGGTGCTTAATTAATATAATAGTCCACCTACAAAGACAACACCAGAAGTGAAACAAAAACGTTATATTAATAAGTTTGACAGATGATTCGCTTTTGTTTTTCAATATGTGTAAAAAAAACTTAGACACGCACCCTAGATGTCAGTTTTTGTGCTATCTTTCTATCTTCTAAACTTCTTGATTTGAAATATAATCACGTACCTTGAAACGCACTGTACCGGATGGCCCACTAAGAAGGGCAGTTGGCTATATCTAGAAAACTAAAAGTCGTAAGAACATGGGGTGAAAAAATTTATGACAAAAGTGGCCAAGAGAAAACATTGGAAATTATTTTCAAGTTCCTACGGTGGTTCCCAAAGGGCGCTTTCACCTCTTAAATACAAGAATCATAATTTGTACGGATTTTGAACAGTAAACATAACTTGGAATTTTATGTGTTTTAAAGCTGATTGATACTTTTTGTTTTATGAATTTTTACCATATCTTTTAAAATAAAGTAGTGGGGGGCGATCATCGATGTCCTCTAATATATGTAAATAACTTTAAAACGGCTAAACGGATTTCAACAATTTTAGTCTCCTTGAAAAGAGTATTTTAGAAGGTATTAGACGTGCTATTAATGTAACAGTTTTTGTTTTGTCTGCCACCGCTAGATGGCGTTTTTTGACATAACAGCAAATATAAAGCAAAAAAATTCAATAGAACAATATCGTTTTGTTTGTAAAAAATAATAATAATAGTATATTGAAAAACAATTGTCACAACAACATTTTTTGTCGCACGAAGACAAAGTTTGTCGGGCAATTGTCGGAGTGCGACAAAAAGTAGTTGTAACACATGTTTTTCGTACTATTTTTTCTATTTCGCAAAAAATTTACTTCAAGAAATAAATGTTAATATATGATCTAGTGTTTTTTTTTGGTTTAAAGCTATGTTGGTAGAGTAGTTGATATCCTAATAAATATAGCAACAAATGCTGTTGAAAGTTTGCTATCTTCAAAATAATGTGTTGAGATTTTTAATCACCGTTTAATTCACGAGTTAGTTACAAAACTTTTCCCTCGACCGTACTTTGTAATTTTAATAAAATTATATACTCTAATAATTCTAGAGAAGAAATGCTATTGTGAACGCACCACAACTACAAATTTATAACCTAACTTCATCGTTTCTACTTTTTTGTGAGAGCTTCGTCTTTTATTGCCAACAGTATTTTAATATAAGCTCACCAAGTTGATGGAGAATTAAATTACTCAATTTCGATTGTTTTGTCGAATTAAAATAGTTTTCATCACAGTAAAACAAGAAGACTAAATTTTTTTGTGGGAATGGATTGGTGCTTAATCAATATAATGGTCCACCTACAAAGACAACACCAAAAGCGTTTGACAATGTGGATGATGTATCATGGATGTAACTTAAGCACATCTCGAACAAGTTGAACTTTATATATAATAACACTTTTATCAGAGACATATTTGCTTAAGATTCCTTATCGATGAAGTTTTGTTTACATTTACTGTTCTATAATTTCACAAACACGTGCATGTAGAGTTTACAAAAAACATTTTGTTAAAGTGGTTCCGCTTCACCTCCAAAAGATTTTTTCAGAAGTCAGAATGCTTACTTTTTATAGTTTTGATTTTTTCTTACAGCCTTACTTAAAGAATCTAACTTTTGAACAATGAGTAAATAATATTGAAGAACTACGTAAGAGAATAATTTGTAAAATAGATGACCTGAACACCCTTAACATGTTATTAAACGTTATCATTGGAATGTTGCATACAGTACAAAAATGTCTTAAAATCACTGTGAACAAATTCAAGATTTATTACAATTGTAGATTAATGTCGATTTGTTATTATTAAAATTTGCTTTGCTACAAATTACTACAAATTTTTTATTTATACTAAAAATCAATTTTGTTTACATTAATGTAAGTCATAAATGCGCGGTCGGTGGAAGAATATTGTTTGTTCAGTTTTGTTTCATAAATTAACATTAAATTTTCTTTGAATATTAAAATCTACTTAATAAGAACTAACCAAACAAAACCTCCTTAATTTTCTTACGTCAAAATTAAAACTGTAAATTATTTAGTTATACACTAAAATTTATAAAGTCCCTAAAACAATACGGAAAGAGCTTCTATTTCCGTATCATGTACAATACGGAAACAATGCTATAGAAATTACAAAATAGAAAAAATAAATTTGTAAGAATCTACTAAAAACCGCATCTCAATATCTTTTTCCTAAGCTAAATTATAGCAAAATAACTGTAACAAGGCAAATACCTAATAACAAAAACAAAATAACAAGTATGCTTTGAAATCAGAACTTTAAAAAGTTGGAAGATAATTTGTTAATGTTAAATATTGTGCCATTACATTTCTGCGTGTAATACATTTATGCACGCATATTATGAACATATTTCATAGCAACGGGAATGTAAATCGGGATAACATGCACTATTGGTCACACACTAATCCCCAATGGTTATAAGGGGTTCAGCACTAATGTAGTTGGTCTATAAACGTGTAGTGTGGATTTTAGAAGAAGTTCTTCTAGAAATTAGTCGTGACATGTTCTTCCACCATGGTGAATGTCCAACCCATTTTACAGCAAGGGTGCAAAAGCTTCTAATTGAAACTTACCCCGGAAAATGGATAGGAAGGGGTAGTCACTCAGGTTCCCAGACTTAACTTGCTTAGATTTTTATTTGTGGAGACGATTGAAAAACTTATTTTATGTCACACCCCCCACTACAAGGAGAACATGATTGAACGAATTTCAAACGCGATTCGTAGCCTTTCGGCGGTTGAAATTGAGACCAGCCTGTTGGCTAGAAGACAAAAAATTTAATCTAGGATGCTAGGGCTAGTTAGAGATCATGTATCATGTGTATTAATTACCTACTTTGTTAAAGTTATTTTGCTATAATTTTTGTTTTTGTTATTAACTGCATTGTTACAGTTATTTTCCAATAATTTAGCTTAGGAAAAAGATATTGAGATACGGTTTTTACTAGATTCTTACAAATGTATTTTGTTATTATTTTTTAACAAAAAAACTATATTGTTCCATTTAATTTTTTGAGAAAATACGTTATTTTTGTTGATATGTGAAGAAACGCTATCTAGCGGCGGTAGAGAAAACAAAAACTCTTACATTAATAACACATCCAAATCTTTCTGAAATTTAGCCGTTTTATAGTTATTTATATATATTAGAAGACATCGATGATCGCCCCCACTACTTTATTTTGAAAGATAAGGTAAAAATATAAACAAAAAGTATCAATCTTACATCAGCTTTAAAACACATGAACTTCTAAGTTATGTTTACTGTTTTGCTTCTTGTATTTAAGAGATGAAATACGCCCTCTAGGGGGCATCGTAGAAACTTAAAAATAATTTCCAGTGTTTTCTCTTGGCCACTTTAGTGATAATTTTTTTCCCCAGGTTCTTAGGAATTGTTTTCAAAATAATCGAATACACCCAAAAAATCTATACTACGGAAAAATGTTGCTCAGTTAGAAATTTTTATTTTATTTAATTTATATAATATACCAAATTTCCCAATTTCAATTTTCTAATAACTGCTTTTTACATAACATGCACGCTACGTTTTACAGTTTCAAATATAGGTACATTTGTAATGGTTCAAGTTCAGTCAGTTAAATGAAATGAATCCCTTATTTGAGAAATCCACATATTTCATTATTTGACATTTTATTAAAAATTCGTTTTAACTAGACCAATTCAAGCAGTCTCCTGCACGGTTACCTGCATTATACAGGGTGTTCAGAAACTCTCCTGACAAACAAAGACCGCAGATTCCTCAGATAAGGTCAACGGTTATTTTAACGCATTTAAAAAAAACTATTTACAAGGCGCCATCTTCAAAGAGCTCTAGCTCCCTTAGGAACCATTTTCGGACTAGGTGAATTGGGTTAAATTGTCTTAAAATTATCTGAAGAATCTCCGGTCTTCATTTGTCAGGAGAGCTTCTGGACACCCTGTATATTACGTTTACTTTTAAAACTCGATACATTCAGGTTGTTGGACTATGTTTATGGTACTTGTAAAGTTTCTCAAATAAGTGATTCATATAATTTATTGATGTTATTTTAGACCAGTTTCAACATGTAGGTATTATTGTATTGTATTTAAAAATACACGTACACTGCTTTATTTTAACTAAAGTCTGTATACTATTGGCGCGGAGTAATATATCATAATGCCTGAAATAATTCTTTATTTTCTTGTGAAAGCGGTACTTCTACGGTTAAGTAAAACCAATAAATTCTAACCAAAATACGATCATTGTGCAGCTCTTGCAGCATATCGACCCATCTAGGGTCTGAGAACAATAGCTTAATCTGTGTAAACACGTTGCCATCAGCCCAGGTACTGACGAAACGAGAATCATAACCGTAGATGTGGGTATTATACCAAGATACAAAAATAAGGGTATATAATACGTAAGAAGTAAAATTTGTAATGTGATCTACTATACAAACAAAATAAATAACATATAACCACATAATAATTCATATCAAGGTAGATTTTACTATTATAATATATTTACCTACTAAAAATATGATTTTCCAAACGTATCAGGTACCTACGCCACTGCAATACGGTAGATTCGATAATTCTGACAGGTTTATTACTCCGAGCTAATAGTATACTGAGTATATAATGTTTAGAGAATTGATAAGTTACTTGTACTTTACAGCTTAGATCTAAAAAGTAGTTAAGTCACTACATTTTTAGCTACGTTAATAGAAGTTGTTTTGTTACTGTTTCTTTCTAACAAGAGACGCATTTGGTAACAGTTCTATTAATTATCTTGTATTAGTTATACAGGGTGTTAGGTAAACATGCGGCAAAAATTCAAGGGGTTTTTCCTTGGCGTAATCTAAGAATATTTTGTCCTATGATGATTTCCTAAACACCTCTTTATTTCGAAGATACAGGGTGAACAAAATTTGCGACAGTAACAATATTTAATATCAAAAAATAAATGTATTACTTATTTCGTACATTTAATGGCGAAAAATTGGAATACGCCTAGAATTGGTGCAGCCTTGAGTAACTATAATGCAATGGTTCTACAATTAGGAAACATTGCAGTTGATATATTGAACGTTGACTACGGAAATGTAAGAAAATAGTTAACTTTTAGTAGTATTACAATCGTTGTAGGTATTTTTTGCTGTTTGAGTAGAAATTGCGAAAAGAAAAACACATGTAAATATATAAACAAATATGTCGATAATATCATTTTAAGTAATGAAATTACAGTCATTTCTAGGCGGATAATTGGCAGTTGTAGATTTTAAAATTACAAATCCATTTTCATTATAATAATAATTTTATTGCAGTTTAATTGTATTTAATACAGAAATCAGCTGATTCATTTTAAAGTTTGTATTTTATTTACACTAACTGGCTTTTGAAAAATTGCAATTACATGATTTATATAAATATGAAGGATTTTTGTACAACTTTAGATTTCCATCAAAAGCAATAATAAATTCAAGGATTAATTGCATTACGCTTCACTTAAAATGGTGTTTCAATTATAATGGAAGTTATCGCTTGCCTTAGCGCAGATTTGTTTGAGGTTATAATCCATAACTTTTGCGACGACTTCTACCAAAATTTAAGTTTAAATTAAATCATCTACATCACGTTTTGAATATTTTCTGTGCTGGTTAACTAGTAGGAGATTACAAGTGAAGTTCGAAACATACAATTTATTAACAGTTATCCAAAATGCTTTTTATACAAGAATGTTATCTTATCATTCGTTTTCCAGTTCTGGTGTTTTAATTTTATATTATGATACAGAGTTTTATAAGAACCCTTTTTTCGCACGCACGGGTTTAGGTAAGTGCGACAAAATGCCTTATAAACGAGATATCATAAATATTTTTTCTACTTTGCGTTTTTGAAGTGTAAATAATTTAAATAAAAAAATTTATTACTAAGATTGTCACAGTTGGCAACACCTTTTTTTTTAAATTAAAGGCGGCTATGGTTATAAGTACATTTGGAGCGTCAGTATCATTTTTTTTTTGAGTTAATTACACATTTAATAGGTGTAATGAATTCGCAAAATATGGAAGATAGTTTACAAAGTACACCTCCTGAAATACGGGAGATCGCAGAAAATAGTATGGAAAATTTGCTTCCAGTAAAGTCGCGCTCAACTTATGAGAAAATTATTAAAGCTCCTTAAAAATTCAATGTAAACGAGATTCCCAATAATTTTGGGCCTTCTTATAGGAGTTGAGGAACAATAGGGTCGTCAATGATACACCATGTTCTTAATAGCCGACGTTTCGATGGGCGATGGCCAATCTTTCTCAAGGCAATCTATTTGAAGATAACGGTAGATTACAATTTATGGTAATTAAATGAGCATTATACAAATTCTATTTTAGATGAGTTACAAACACAATTATAAATACAAGATTTACTAAAAAACTAGACGTACGTTACCTAAGAGTTGGTGACATCAAGGACTCCTCAAGGGAACCATAGGGGTCCAGATCGTCAAAAAATTCAAAAATTGTTTAATTATTAAAATAAAATTCAAAACCAACTGGTTTACGTTAAAAATTACTTGGACAAGTGTCAATAAGATAAACATGTAAAAACAATACAAAATAAATTAACAAATAGTGTACAAAACAACCATACATGAAGACTAGTACACGAACAATGAATTAGAAATTTTTGAATGTCAGTATAGATAACATTTCACGTTTATATTCACAATAACAAGGTCAAAATTTTGGCATAAAGATAAAATAAGTAATTATGCATGTTAGATAAGTTAATTTTAGGTAGTTTGTAAGGTAGTTAGTATTAGACTTAAGGTTAATGTTAATTGGTGGTGGTTAGTAGATTTTAATTTTAGATATAAGATTTTGTACATATTACTTAGATTATAGGTATCACTTTTGAAATTAACATTATTGTTATAAGCATTGATAAAAATCATTTCTGAAATCAAACGCTTCTTAAAATTCGGTTCCATATCTAACACTACTACTGAATCAAAATCAAATTTATGTCCTTCTTTCAAATGATGAACTGACAAACCAGTAGCATCTGACTTTTTTACAATTGTATTGATGGTTCTTTATTCTATTGCCTAGCTTCTGTTTTGTTTGGCCAATATAAACCTTATTGCAATTGCTACATCCCACCTTATAGATAAGACCAGATTTATCTAAAATTTTAGTTTTGTCCTTCAATTTAGTGTAAATATTATTATAAATCGTGTTATGATTATAAAGTACGATCTTTAAATCACTGTGTTTAAGGCAACTAATTAAATTATTAGATAAACCTGGTATATTAATTAATTTAATGTATTTATTTTGAGTGGGAGGGTTAGTTTGTGTTGGATTATTAATATTGTTAGGTTTCTTATTATTAGTTGTTAATATCATTTTTTAAGTAACATGGGCTACTGAGTTTAACGATTTTTTCATGGATACTTTTGATGATATTAATTTTTTGCTTATGAGGGTGTTTCGAATAGTAGTTAATGATTCTATTTGAAGCTATGGTTTTAGTGAACCAATTAGTTAAAAGGGGTTTCCTATGACCTTCATTAATTAACATCACATCTAAAAAATGGAATTTGTCTATTATTTTCTAATTCATAGGTGAACTTAAGGTGCTGGTTATAACTATTAAACACATTCAAAGTGTTTTCAACGTCTGTTCTGGGTATGCAAGAAATAATATCATCAACGTATACATACAAAAATAATGGTTGGTAGTTTAATTGTCCATTAACATACTGTAATAAATCATGCATAACAAGATTAGCAATTATGGGTGACGAAGGACTCCCCATCGCGGTACCAAAATTTGTCTATACTGACAGTCATTGTAATTAAAATAACTAGACTCAAACAAAAACTCAATCATGTTAATAAATTCTGTAGAATCTAACGTAGTGAAACTACTAATGTGAATCCAATATTTTAAAATTAAAGTAATCACCAACTCTTTTGTAATATTGGTAAATAATGATGTCACATCAAACGAAATTAATATATAATCATCAGGAATTATAATGTTCTTAATGTTATCCACGAGCTCATACGAATTTTTAATATTAAAATTGAATAAAGGTGTTAAATTATTCATGATCTTAGTGATAAATTTAGACAATTCATATGTAGGAGATCCTAGACATGATACTATGGGTCTAATAGGATGGTTAATTTTGTGTATTTTTATTAACCCATAAAATTTTGGAGGAATACTAGAGTAAGTGATTAATTTTTGCATGTAATGGTGTCTATGTGTCCGTATTCTAATAACCATTTACTAATTTTATTATTTTTACTTTGGAAATTTGATGTTAGATCATTATTTACTTTAACATAAAACATTCTGATCATTAAGTAATTCAAGAATTTTGTTATGATACTCTGTTTTATCAATTACAGTGGTGGCATTACCCTTATCTGATTTAATGACATATAAATTTTTATGATCGTTAAAAATTTTTTTTTTAGTATTCTGGATTAATTTCGTAATAAAGAGATCATGCTTATTTTCTAATATACAATTATTTTGTTTCTTAGTAATAAAGTTGGTAATTGTGTTTATAACTTTACAACGTTTCCTATCTTGAATTTCTTGTGGGTGTAATGACAAAATATCTTCACAATCTTTAATTAAATTTACTATCGGGACATTAGTTTTATTGTAATTAAAGGTAAATTTAGGATTCAATGAGAGACATTGTGTTACATCTTTCGGAAGAAAAATGTTTGTAAGATTATACACACAATTTTTTCTACAATATCGATACCGTTATATTCTAGGTCGATTAATTTATTAAGTTTTTTATCAAGTTTAAGTTAATTTTTTCTGAAATCTTTTATATGTATATGTATATGTATATTGGTATTTGTATTTATCAATTTGATTGCACTACGTGCACAATGTATCTAATGATAATAAACAGTCATACCAGCTTTCTTCGAATAAACACGTTACAATTGGCGACGAGAAATTTTGAAGTTGTGGTAAATAGTTATTTTAATAATTTAATTAATTAAAATGTCGATTGGAAAAATTCCCGAATTCGAATTAGACAACAAAAATTGGCAAACATATGTAGCGCGTTTACAACAATTTTTTATTGCTAACAATATTGAAGATAACCGAAAAGTGCCGGTGTTACTATCTGTAGTGGGTGATAAAACTGATGGTGGATTTATGTAATCCTGAAAAACCCGAAGACAAAAGTTATGAACAGTTAATCAAGATAGTTAAAAATCATTTAAACCCTAAACCCTCTGTTATCGCGGAACGTTATAAGTTCAGGCAACGAAGCAAACAAGAGGAGAATCAATTGCTGAGTACGTAGTTAATTTAAAAAAGTTAGCTAGTACTTGTGATCTTGGTAATAAGTTAGATGAACATTTACGCGATCAACTTGTGTTTGGTTTAAGAAACGAAGTGATTATTCAACGGCTATTTACCGAAAAGCAGAAACCCTTACTTTTCAAAAGCGTATAACATCGCCCTTGCCATGGAAGCAGCAGAGAAGGACGCAATGCTAGTAGAAGCTCGCGAAGGGACATCTCAAGAAGTTAACAGATTCAACGTTAAAAACCAATAGCTAAACATCAACAACCGAAGGCTAGCTATCGGAAACCAGGTGGATCCTCTTCTGTGAACTCCGCTACTCATTATAAGCAAGAGGCATGCAATTGCTGCGGTAGATCAAACCACGCGTCATTCCAATGCCACTATCGCAATGCTGTTTGCTCTAAATGCAACCAGAAAGGTCATCTCAGGTATGTGTGTTCAAATCCTCATAATAGACGGAAGCCGCAACCGTCGACGTCTGTTACCAAGAATAATAATCATTTCGTTGATGTTAAATCGGATACCGAATCTGATGAATGTACTTTTTCAATTTGCGTGATAATCAAAGCACTGATAAACCTTTTATTTAAATTGTTAGTTGAAAACGTAAATTTGAAAATGGAATTAGATACTGGTTCGGTAATATCCTTAATATCATTATCGACATACAATAAATTATTTGCTGATAAGAAATTAGAAGGTTCAAAGTTGAAATTAAAGCTGTACAATGGAGATTGTATAATACCAAATGTTTATATTGTAGTTAAAGCTTGTTATAACGGTATTAGCAAACAAGTAAAATTGTACGTCTTAGATAATGGCGGTCCACCATTGTTAGGACGTATGTGGTGTAAAGATTTACAAATTCCAATTGTAATGACGAATGTTCATTCGATTTCTATTGATAATTTACGTGAACAATTGGTGTACGAATTTCCTAATGTTTTTGCGGAAGGCATAGGGATTTTAAAAGATATTGAAGCTAAATTAAATTTAAAAGAAAATGCTAATCCAGTTTTTTAAAGCTAGACCTTTGCCTATTGCATTAAAGGAAAAAGTTGATTGTGAATTAGAAAGGTTAATTAATGAAGGTATTTTGACTCCAATTAATTATAGTGAATGGGCGACACCAATTGTTCCAATAATAAAAAAGATGGATCAATCCGCGTATGCGGGATTTTAAAGTAACCGTCAACCCAAACCTTAATATTGACCAATACCCTCTTCCTAGAATAGAGGAGCTTTTTCTTAAATTAAAAGGTGGTAAGAAATTTAGTAAAATTGATTTATCACAAGCATATGCACAGGTTTTGCTCGACGAAGAATCGCGCAAATATTGTGTTATTAATACTCATCTGGGTTTATTACGCTACAATCGTATGCCTTACGGTATTGCATCAGCTCCGTGTATGTTTCAAAAATAATGGAAACTATTTTTGTAAATGTGGACGGTGTATCAATCTTTTAGACGATTTGTTAATTACTGGATCCTCTGATGAGGAACATTTAAAAGACTTCGTCACGTCTTCAATAAATTGAGTAATTTAGGACTTGGAGTTACGAAAAATAAATGTACTTTTTTTTCCGATAATGTATGTTATCTCGGTCATGTAGTTGATGCAGAAGGTTTACATGCATCTAAAGATAAAATTTGTTCAATTTTAAATCTGAAAACACCAACGAATAGGACGGAACTATAATGTTTTCTAGGTATGATAAATTATTACGCTAAATACATTAATAATTTAAGCTCAATTGTAAACCCCTTGTATCAATTACTTAAAAAAGACATTCCGTGGGACTGGGATGCGGTACGCGATTTAGCTTTTCGCCGCATCAAAACTGAATTAAGTTCAACAAAAGTATTAACCCATTATGACCCGGAATTACCTATAACGTTATCTACCGATGCAAGCGCGACAGGTATCGGTGCCGTAATTTCACATGTTTTTCGTAATGGTGACATTAAGCCTATCGAATTTGTATCGCGTACTTTAAATAAAAATGAAATTAATTATAGTCAAATTGATAAGAAAGCGTTAAGTATCATTTTCGGAGTAAAAAAATTTAACCAATACTTGTTTGGAAAAAGGTTTTCGTTAATTACTGATCACAGACCTCTAATTACAATTTTGGTCCCAAAAAGGGGATACCGTTGATGGCAGCTAGTAGATTACAACGTTGGGCTATAATTTTATCAGCATATAATTATGACATAAATTTTGTAAATTCTAAAAATAATGTTTGTGCTGATGCATTGTCCAGATTGTCTGATGGATTGTGTAAAGATGTTAATCTAGAATTAGGGCATATGCATTATCTAGAAGACGGTGTTCTAATTTCTTATAAAATTATCGCTAGGGAAACAAATAAGGATCAATTGTTAAATCAAATCGTATCTTTTGTTAATTTTGGTTGGCCCAACCTTGTATCTGTTGAAGTTAAACCTTTTTATTATCGCAAAGACCAGTTACACGTAGAACGCGGTTGCTTAATGTGGGGATTTCGTGTAGTTATACCAAAAAGTTACAAAATGAAATTTTAAAAAGAATTGCATAGCAGCCATTTTGGTATTAACAAATGTAAATCTCTAGCACGTTCATATGTGTGGTGGCCCTCGATTGATAATGATATAGAAGTTGTTTGTAAACTTTGTAAGGCATGTAATTCGGTGCGACCTTTGCCGCCTAAAACCGAATTGCACGTTTGGAAATGGCCCCCAAACACCTTGGGAACGCATTCATATTGATTTTTTAGGGCCGTTCGCTGGATATAAATATTTAATAATTGTCGATGCGCACACTAAGTGGCTTGAATTAGTGCGGATGTCTTTAACTACCGCCGATAAAACTATCAATGCACTTAGACATATTTTTGCTCGTTTTGGCCTTCCAAAATATGTTGTAAGCGATAACGGACCTCCATTTAATTCCCAAGAAATTAAACATTATCAACGAACTTCGTTCGTTTATGAAATCGATTTGTCGTCCGTGCGTCCGTGTGCGTCCGTCCGAGGCATTTCTAATGGTCGGACATCATTGTGTGATACATCAATCGATTCAGCTTGGTGTCCAAAGCTTAAGTTTTGATGTGCATTAAAATCGGGCAACGGGGACGCCGAGCCCCCGATATTCCGTCGAAAAATTAAAATTTCAAATACGTCCAAAATCAATGTGTGGCATATATTTAGACTCCTCTGGCATAGCTGAGTTGAAATATCCTATCCCCACTTAAAATCAGGCCACAGATACCCGATGCCCTCGGGAAATTAAGTTTATTTCAAAAATCCAAATATGTCCAAAATCAATGTGTGGCACATATTTGGATAATAGAAAGTTAGCAATGACGGTCTATTGGCGCTAATTATAACTTTGCCATTCTTTCCATATTTGGATAATACGAAGTTCGTTGCGACAATGCCTTGCATTTTCAACTTGTTTTCATTTTAATGGTATTAATCATATTAATTGTGCACCGTATCATCCTAGTAGTAACGGCTAGGCTGAGAATTCTGTTAAAACAGTTAAACAATTTTTAAAAAAATGTTTAATAGA
Organism: Abscondita cerata; assembly: GCA_030710515.1. Classification (NCBI taxonomy): domain Eukaryota; kingdom Metazoa; phylum Arthropoda; class Insecta; order Coleoptera; family Lampyridae; genus Abscondita; species Abscondita cerata. The sequence goes on along the minus strand of JALBCR010002510.1, from coordinate 489,555 downwards.
AAATAAAAAATGTAAACGTTACTTTACCTAAATTTCTGTTTGACCTTAGAAATACGGCACATTCTACAACGAATAAATCTCCTGGAGAATTAATGTTTGGTCGTCGACTACGTTCACGTTTAGATATAATTAGGCCTAGCACACGCGAAGTTGTACATCTTAATCAGGATAGACAAATCAGAAATGTTGGAGGAAATTCTAAAATCTCGAAATAGGGGGAAAATGTGTTAGTTCGAGATTTTACAAACCCAATGAAACATTCTTGGCAAGAAGGTACAGTGGTGAATAAAAAAGGTGACATCTAGTAATCAAAATTTTAAAAGGCACATTGATCAAATTATTCCTATCAAAGTGCGTAACTCACTTCCCTTCGTTGGCCAAGAAATGGAAGATGTTTCTCAGGTTTCTTCCGACATGGAACTTGTTAAAACGACAATCATTGGTTCATCTGATAAACATGTTGAACCTCGTTATAATTTAAGACCGCGTAAATAATTAAGTAGTTGTTAGTTAGTAAAAAAAAATATTTCTATAATTTAGGGTAGAGGATGTGACGTGTATTTGTATATGTATATTGGTATTTGTATTTATCAATTTGATTGCACTACGTGCACAATGTATCTAATGATAATAAACAGTCTTATACCAGCTTTCTTTGAATAAACACGTTACAGAAATCTTCCTTTAGCTTTAGGACAGAGTACAGAACTTAGAACCACGACAGAATAATAAACGTAATATATTTTAGAACCATGTGCACTCGATAACGGTACTCGGTACCCCCACCATTGTGTCGGCGCGGAATTTAAATTCGATTTGTATAACATAATCAGTCATTTTGAAAAACACAAAGTACTAATTCCTGGTCAAATTATTAGGCGCACTTTCATTTTTGAAAATATATTGATATAAATATATTTCTTTTATTTATTTTATTCTTCACTCACAATATTATAATCAATTGAATTACATTCTCATTCAATTTTCACAAAAGATTAACGTTATATGTAATTAAATATGTACTCAGAATTTATAATTTAAAACCCTCATATTTGTATTAATGTCGTGTATTCAATAACATATATAAAACCATAACAAATCAATAATAATGTACACAGAATTTGCTAAGTGCCAACCTACAACAAAAACTTTATGGAATTTAAAAACTGGCGATAGGACAATTACAGTTCAACTATTTTCGAAAATGTTAGAATATTTTGAACCAATGTAATAATCATTAAACTTGTAGTACCTTTATTCTCAATTAAAGTGATATATAAAAGTTAAAATATTTCCAGAGCTCTTTAAATGCTAACAGGCTAACAATGACTGAAGACTTGGAAAACAACGTTCACATCGAAATTGACCTATAACAGATGACAATCTTTGTAAGGTTACGGAGAATCTTTGTGTTCGTGACGAAGGTAACATCCACTTCCAAGTGTAGTGATCTCATTTTATGTATTCTAAAATAAAACAAAATTATAATTTATAGTGTCTTGATTTTATTTGTCAGTAACATATAAATAAATTATTTGTTATTATATTGAACGTCACCAATTTCATCAAAACAAAATCTGAAAATAATAAATAAAGATACTTACCGTCTATATACTATATTACCAAATGTGAATGTAATTATAAATTAAACAATGTTTATAAAGTTGCCTAAAATTGAAATTTCTAGTTAAGAAAGCTTTATTCCAAACTTTAATGGATGAATTTTTATTAAAAAATTAATCTTCAAATTCATTGAGATTATACTAAATATTCGATTAAAATAAAATGTCCTTAAGTCATTATTGCCAACTGAAACATAATTTTCACCGTTTTAGTGTAATTTTTATGAAACGCAAACGCGTATCGTAACAACTACAATATGAACGCGAAGTAGAGAAAGGTTTTTAATAATACTAAAACTGTACCCTAAAATAAATAAATAAGAATTTAATAAATAACAAAAGTATATAATTCATATTTAATGTACGTTGTATGATTGAATAAGACTGGAATAATTCACTAAAGCATAAAATGTAGAGTTCTCGTGCATCATCGCTTATCTTGAATGCGACAAACACATAAATTGTTTTTGGCTTTACGAAGTAAACCGTTCACAAACTAAAGTAATTAAATTAGAAAAGACAAATACAAATTTGCAATTTAGTACATGATTTTACACTTTGTAAAACTTTCACAATACACACATACATAGCGCACACAAAATAGAAGCTTGTAAACTCAAACCGATGTTTTATAAATCAAATTTATATATTGTTTCGGGTTGCTTGTGAACGATTTTACTTCAAAATAATTTAACTTATAAATCGGAATAATCGTTTAATCGCGTTTAATTGATGTTCCCACAACGAAATATAAAAACTTTTATTGAAACTTTTAGGTTTTAATTTGTTTAATTTGTTTGTTTCAGGTAAGATATCCGCTAGAAAAGAATTTTATGTACAAAGGGGTAAGTAAATATCTAGCATAAAAAAGTAATAAATACTATTAACATAAGGTTACGAGCGAAAGCAGCTGCCGTAACAAATTAATTACGAGATATACCTGCCCTGACTCTTACACTTTATCATTAAATTTTCACTAGTTTATTTGCTTTTTCGCTTTCTTTACCTCGAAATAAACATTGCAGATACTTAAAAATTTATTTCGCTTATGAATGTACAAATCTTTGCCATTCTTTAATTTCAGAAACATAGTACATAACGGTAAAGTTACAGGTGTCAAGACAAAAGCGGAAGTAACGTCAATTTCTCGTTAATTACGTATGTCAATATCCAGCGAATGCTAATTATAGTTAAATATAGTTTGTTGACAAACACTGTAGTTTGTGGAATTGTATTTGGACTGCATTAGAGGGTGATCTTAACATATGCAAATGATATGTGTAATATTCAACGTCATTGTCTTGACTACTAAAGTTTGTAAATAAGTGAAACAGCTACAATTGCCAATTAGGATGTTAAAAAGTTCAGTATATAAATTTTCACTGTCACCTCTAAATCCCATAGGTGGAAATTCTATTTTTATGTTTGAGATCATTTTGTAACGCTGTTTTTGTATAGAGGTTGTTTCTATCCAGAAAACTGTCATACAAATGTAATATATCATTTTAGAAACTATTATAAACGTACAAATTTTTTGCCCTTTATTTTATAATGTAACATTAACTTTTTCTTATTATATTTGACGTAAATGGGTTGCATTTTCGGTGACGCGGACGTAAATTTACAGATACATTCAACGAATTTTTTGTAGCTTAAAAATAGTTTTTAGTGCAAATAAAAATTGATTCAAATGATCATTTACGGTCATTTGCGTTATGATATTGTTTAATTTATCAATGATTGTTTTACACACGTATTGCTCTAATTAGAGTTCAAAGCGCTGTCGAGCGTACGTGATCGTTGATATTAACAGTGGAATAACTGCAAAATCTTCAAACTGGCGTTTTGCGCATGTTTTGAACCGCAAAATCTATTTCTGCACTCAATTCTATGTAAACTTATAGTGGTAAAAAGAAATACAACGAAAGTAATATTTAAAAGGATTGTTCTACTAGTTCCATTATAGAGTTGTTATTAAACACGTGCTGCAAATGACATTTCATTGAAATTGTGTTGAAGTAAAGGGTTTTGTATTTTTACTATTTTTCAAAATAATGAGAAATCAATAGAATCTGATGAAATCGGTGGACGTTAGGAGAACGAGAAAACGTAAAAAGTAAACATTTACTTGGTTAGTTGAGTATGTTAATGTTCGTTTGCTTTTGAATTTGATGAAGGACCGATGAGATTATCTATCTAAGTATTTCAGTATCAAAAAGTTAAGGTGGCAGGGAAAAAAATAGTTAGATAATTCAATGTAAATGACCTAATTTTTATTACAACTATCAATTTTAATGGAAAGCAGTTTTTATGCACAAAATGCGAAATTTAAGGCTAAATGGGACGACTCGGAAAGTCGAAGTGTACGACAAAGATAGAGTTATCGGTAAACTATACAGCGTTGATTTGACCGATTTGAAATTTTTTAACTGGATTTGGTAATATAAATTTGCACCAAAGTTTGCACATTTTTTTACGTCGTTCGGTAACATAACAACGATAACTCTGTTATTATTTTAAAAAAAAAAAAAATCGGATCAAGAGTGCGTGTGAAAGATAATTAATTAATAACAAAATGTTTTTTAATTTTCTTTAAGAGAGAATAATGCCGCCAATCTCTCCAAACCTGACGAGTGCCTTAATTAATTTTCATAAACGTACGTCGATGTTAGTATAATCTTTTCATACAGATTTCTGTATTAACCATAACATATACCTACCCAATTATAGTACATTTAATCATATGGCCCCATTTTATTTAATTTCTGTATTAATTTTTCTTAATTATGTAGTTATTAAGGTTGTTTATACGTTTTCCTACAAGTCAAACTTTTAAGTCGCTGACAAAAAATGTACACGTGTGTCTTAAATTTGCAATAACTTGAATGGTTTAAACACTTAAAGTATTGAATGTGTGTGTCCAGAAATGCACACGTGTTTTTATTGTCGACGTTGCTATTTTCTAACAATCAAACTAACTCCGATTCCAGTTTCATTTATTTTATTCACATTTATTATAAGATAATTATCTTCAGAAATAATGTTTGTGAGTATATCACTCATGAAATTTAAAACTTGGACACCACAATTTCTGTAAACAAAAGTTTGCACATTGTGAAGCGGGCTTAAGGGTATCATTTACAATTCTAACAGCAGGTAGTCTCAGCAGGGGTTATCTTATAGAAGGACTGTAGAATGAATCATTACACTAAGCACGTTTTAGAAAATAGGTAATTTACGTTGCTTACTTAATTTTTTCTTTAAAGAATATATTTGAAGGTATCGCTAATTAAACACCATAGCTCGATTAATTATCGAATCAAAATTTTGTTTAGGAAATGTTTACAAAATAAAATTAGAAATAATTTTGATTTAAAAACGTCTACAAGCAATAACTTTTAAATTAAATCAAAAACTAAACATGGTTATTTGGGTTGACTGATTATTACTTATTTTTAAATAAATCTAACCTACTAATTATTGTAAGTTATTAAAAAAATCATTAAACTCTCTTCATAATATTTAGTCCTTACAAAATGTATATTTTATGACGTTTCATTTTTCTGTAGTTAATATAAAAAGTGAAAATAAAAACTAAGGCAATTCTTATTGTCAACGTATATATTTAGTTTTTGACAAGAATTTATTACATAATTATAATTAAGATACCAAGTTATAGTTTAAAATTAAATGAAAACTTTTTTTTAAATAAAGGTATTACTATATAAATAAATATAAGAAATCAATAATGGGTGTGACCTCCATTATTATTGATACATTCTTGGAGGCGTCTGCTCATTGACGCTATCAAGGTATCAATATAATTAATATTAATCGTTTCCCATGCGGTATCAATGGCTGCAATTAGTGCATTACGGTTTACTGGTATAAAATTTGGCCCTTGTTGTCTTCGGATAACAGCAAGTATTCGAGCCCAAACATTTTCGATAATGTTAAAATCTGGGCTTTTGCTGGCCAGGGTAACAGCTCCAAGTTATTTTCTCGTATCCAATTGCGCACAACCCGCGAAGTATGAATAGGGGCGTTGTCCTTTAACAACAAAAATACATTATGAAAATGTTAATTCAACAGATCCCGAACTATTTTTTGGAGAAAGTATAGTGAAATAAGAATACTTACTTGTTGGAAAATATAATCTTCGTCTGGATAAAACACTTCGACTGAAGGTTTCATAATAGTTTCCAAAATATCTAAATACGCAGCAGAATCAAGACGTCCATCGATAGCCCAACAAACTCCTGGACCCGCGCGCTAACCCAACCCCACACATTCACAGAAAAATAACCACTTCGTTTTTAGGACATATGTGATTATTTTCGTAACGAGTTCCTTCCATTCTAAAAACTTTTAGTGGTCCATCGTTGCGGCTATTGAACGTTTTTCGTCGCTAAAATCACTCGATTCCAAAATTCCAAAGGTTCGTTCACATATCGCCTTGCAAATTCCAGACGACGTCTCATATTTTCGTCACTGAGAACTTCTTTCGCAGCAGCATTATACTTCTTTATTCCCATCTCCTTTAATCTTTTTTGTGCAGTTATACGGCATCCGGGAAAATGTGTATCTGCTATAGCCCTGGAGTATGTAGCAAATGGTTGTTACGTAATGAAACAACTCGAGATCTTGAGCACGTGTAGATACTTTAGGTCTACCACTTCCGATGGCTCTTTCCAAAGTGTGTTCAAGATTCCATTTTACTCGGTAATGCCCTACGGTGCTTTTGGTATATCTAACATACGTGAAATTTCACGCACGCTACGGCCCGCCGCTAATTCCGAAACAATCCGCGCTTTCAAATCAGCACCGAGATGAGGTGGCATTTTCACAACACTTGAAATTTTAAACTAAAATGGAATTTACATTTCTTACTTTATTTATTGGTTCACACTACCCTTCTCAAACAGTAGGTAATTGTTTATTTATTACATACTTCTAATGACCAATGTAACAACCCTTAGAGCAATATGACTCAAAGGAAGTAAATTAAACAAGCAAGGATATTCTATTGTTATTGAAACTTATTCATAAAGTAAAAACCATTTCCTTATAATGCTAATGGACAGGATTTTCTTTTAAGTATTAAGATTACAATAGAGGACTTATAAACTTTCGAAAATATCTAATTATAAATATTTACACTGCAATTGCGCTTTTTCCTTAATAATTTCTTAGCAATAACATACACGTTCTTGGTTTTAAGTTGTCATAAATTTGATATGATATAAATTTGTGTTTCTAATATTACATCACAAACTAATCTTTATTCGCCAAAAATTGTTGCTTAAGTTGTAAAGCTTCGTACACACCTGAACAACAAACCGAGCAACAAACATAACAACGAACCGAAAGTCAAACAGAACGACAAACGATTTTTTATGATTTCCACAATCCGAACAACAAACGGAACGTTTGTGCTGTTCCATAATTATTTTCAGTAGTTTTCAGTTCATATATATTTATTATTGAGAAAAGAAAATTGCGGAAAACAAGAAGATAGTGCCAACCAAATTTTTACGCACAAAGAAGAGTAAAAAATTATAATTTACTTCGCTTTTTTTATTTTGAAATTTCCCGCCCAAATGATGCTAATGGGACATCATTTTTCTTACATTCTTAAACACTGATTAATTTAAAACATTATTCTTCTGTCTGTCAACTCCATAATATTACCTAAAACACAACAAACCCACAAAAGGGAGGACAAAAATAAATAATTTAATTCTCCCGCATAAGTTTGTTCGCCGTTTTGTTTAGATTCGTCCAAACCTGCAAACGCATTCGCGCGCATTTTCTTTGATGTCGGAGAAAAACCGACAAGTTGCGGGAACGCCGCAAACCGTTCGTGGAACAATCAGGACTTGCGAATCTGTTCTAAAATTCGTACGTAGCACCGTCCAAATTAATGTTCCGATTGCCGTTCGGTTGATTGTTCAGGTGTGTACGAAGCTTTACAATAAGCATATTAATATGAACTATATCTTATGAAAGGAGAGTTATGTAACTATAATTAACGACTTAACGTTACGTTAGTAGATTCCATTTACTATTTACACATATTTTCTTGGAACATTCGATAATTAACTATCGGGATATGATGACCTTATACTTCGCAGGTTGTGCGCAACTGGATACAAGCAAATAACTTGGAGCTGTTACCCTGGCCAGCAAAAAGCCCAGATTTTAACATTATCGAAAATGTTTGGGCTCGAATACTTGCTGTTATCCGAAGACAACAAGGGCCAAATTTTATACCAGTAAACCGTAATGCACTAATTGCAGCCATTGATACCGCATGGGAACGATTAATATTAACAAAAAATGAAACGTCATAAAATATACATTTTGTAAGGACTAAATATTATGTTTAGAGAGTTTAATGATTTTTTTTAATAACTTACAATAATTAGTAGGTTAGATTTATTTAAAAATAAGTAATAATCAGTCAACCCAAATAACCATCTTTAGTTTTTTGATTTAATTTAAAAGTTATTGCTTGTAGACGTTTTTAAATCAAAATTATTTCTAATTTTATTTTGTAAACATTTCCGAAACAAAATTTTGATTCGATAATTAATCGAGCTATGGTGTTTAATTAGCGATACTTTCAAATATATTCTTTAAAGAATAAAATTAAGTAAGTAACTTTTGTTTACAGAAATTGCTGGTGTCCAAGTTTTATATTTCATGAGTGTACAGGGTTATTTACTATATATTACCCACCCCTTATTAACGTTATTATTGCTTGTAGAAAAAAAAGTTATACATAAAAGTTGTATGGTGCTAACTGAATTTTCTTAAAATGCCATCAGTAGTTCAGTTACTCGCCGTTTACAGGGCGCAACAACAATATGATGTATTTTTTTTAATGTAACACCCTGTATATTATTATATTTTTGAACAGATCTTTTTTTTCTGATTTCAAAAAAATATAATATGTTGTCTATATATTGAGCCGTTATTGAGTTATTAATCGTAGAATATCACAATTACAGACAGGGTGTCCCACGGTGACGAGACATTAGACATATTTCACAGACTACTTCGATTTGAATTTTGAAAATTTGGTTTTAGGCGTTATCGGGCATGTTCTTTTCAACTAAAATAATGGCATACACTAAACGCTTCTAATTGCCCGGAAGTTGTTATCATCTTCGTTATTTTAAATAGAACACCCTGTATATTATTGCAGTTTTGGATTTTACGTTAATTTTTGGATAATCTTTCATTAAGGTTTCCTATACCGACGAAGCCGATAACTTCAGATGAAGGTAACAACGTTAATGTTTTGGCATATTTTCATGCTTACCCTAAATCATCAATTTGTGCTACTGAACAGGATTTAGAAATTTCAAAATCTTCCATCCAAAAGATTTTGAAATCTAATGGTCCATTTAAATTAAATTTTGTACCTGCACTTCATCCTGGGGACGCTGAGAGACGAATACAATTCTGTGAAATGATGTTAACCCAAATACAGGAACATCCAGAATTTCTACGCAAAATCATTTGGACAGATGAGTCAAAATTTAGAAACGAAGGTATTTTTAATAGACACAATCAACACTTTGGGCATCTGAAAATCCACATATCATCCGTGAAAGAAATTTTCAACGCAAGTTTAGTGTCAAAGTTTTTTGCTTAATTAAAGACAATCAGGTGAGGTACTTTATTTATGAGGACAATTTAAATACACAAAGATACCTCCATATCTTGAGAACCGTAGTGTCAGATTTTTTTAGATGATCTACCCTGATCAACTAAGAAGTTGCTGGTATCAGCTAGACGGTACTCCACCTCATTGTGGAAACGAAGTATACCAACAGTTAATGAAATGTTTGAAGACAGGTGAATCAGACGTCTAGGACCCTGGGATAGACATCAAGATCTCCAGATCTGTCACCACTAGACTTTTATGCTTGGGGTACAATAAAAGAAAAGTGTACTCGACGCCAGTTTATACTATAGAAAACTTAATTGCCCGAATAAGAGAAGCCTTTGAAAGTTTACCTGCTGCCCAAATATCCAGAGCTGTTTCAGAAATGGGGTAACAAGAAGGTTACATAACTGTTTACGAGTGAATGGCGGTCACTTCGAACAAATTAATTAGATTTAAAAAAAAATATTTTATTATTCGTATTATGTATTTGTCGGCTTCGTCAAAATTTTTTGTGCAGAAATTCGACCATGTTCTATCTGATACTTTAAAATTCTTCTTAAAATATGTCTACTCATTGGTGGTAAATAAAGGATATCTTTCATTAAATATCCTGCAAGTTCTCTTTATTATCTTGTGACACTCTCCATGAATAAATAATAAGTTTAGAATGTCAGAATTTGAATAAATGTTAATGTTTTCCATTATTTAGCAATAAATAAGACTCAAATAAGCCTTCACTGTATGATTGTGTTAAATTGACAACAATAAACTAGTGGCAGATTAGGTTCTTGTTTTGAAGTTCCACTAAAATTTCACAGCCATCCTCGCAAGAAATTATGCGAAATCCGTTGACTGCACAAATAATAGTAAATACCTTGAAAACCAGAGAAGATAGGTATAGGAAACTATTATACCATTCGAAAGAGAACAAAATTATTCATCGAGTTGTGCAATAATATACAGGGTGTTCAATTAAAAATAAATAAGTTATGATGCTTTGAACTTGATTAAATTCGGCACTACATTTCTACCACCCTGTATGAAATTAAGTAATTATGAAACCATGGAAAGGAAGCTCAGTGTTTCAGTTATGTTTGCTATAAATTTTATCTTTTTAACTTTATTATTATAACATACACATCTCTTTAAATTATGAAGTGTTTTTTAAATTTTTTTTGAAAAAAATTAAATATCTCACAAACGGGTAACTTTAAAAATAGGAATCCTTAATAAAAGTTTATCTAAAAATTAACGTAGAATCCAAAATTGCAATAATATACAAGGTGTTTTATTTAAAATAACGAAGATGTTGTCAACTTACGGTACAACCGAAAGCGTTAGGTGGACGCCATTATTTTAGTTGAAAAGAACATGCCCGAAAACGCCTAAAACCAAATTTTTAAAACTCAAATCAAAGTAGTCTGTGAAATATGTCTAATGTCTCGTCACCGTGGGACACCTTGTATAAAACCACCGGTAGGACATAAGAGTAAGCTTGGATTTCCAGCCAACTGCTTTACCATAAACGATTTTGGTAATTTAATTAATGAAATGTCAATTAACAAACACAACATTTGTCATTTATATGGCTTACTTTGACAATATTAACAATTTCGTATTAAGTAACTGTGTGCCTAAAGCCAAATTTTCAAAATTCAAATCAGAGTAGTCTGTGAAATATGTCTAATGTCTCGTCACCGTGGGACACCCTGTATGTAATTGTGATATTCTACAATTAATAACTCAATAACGGCTTAATATAAAGACAACATATTATATTTTTTTGAAATCAGAAAAAAAGATCTGTTCAAAAATATAATAATATACAGGCTGTTACATTAAAAAAATACATCATATTTTTGTTGCGCCCTGTAAACGGCGAGTAACTGAACTATTGATGGCATTTTAAGAAAATTCAGTTAGTACCATACAACTTTCATATATAACTTTTTTTCTACAAGCAATAATAACGATAATAAGAGGTGGGTAATTTATAGTAAATAATCTTTTAAAAAAGGGACGGTTTGTGTTATGTTTTCGGTTACCTGCCAGGTAAAGGAATTGACGATGGGTTCTGAATAACTGATATAAGCACTTAGCAATACTTTATTCGATTATAAGACTGTTATATAGACACCTGTTCGATGTGGCCTACCTTCTTTGTTTGTTGTTCGCCACCATCTTACCAACTTAAAAACTACTATTAAGTACACAACATATATAAAGGGTCGAACCAAAAGTGGGTTTGCACTCCATACACAACAGTTTGTTTTGAATTAGTTGATTAGAAACAAAATCAAGTCATGAAATTATCATCAAAAATTAATCACTCCGAAACATAATAAGAACATAAATACGAGTAATATTTATTAAAAAGCCAACGTATATTAAAACTTTGAAAATTACGGCAGTACCGCTCCTAAAAATTAATTTTTGGAGTGAAATAAGTACCCGTAATTCTGGAAAAAATTATTTATTTAGTACATATTTAGAGCGCACAGAAGCAAATATCGGACCAGGAAAATATGCCAACTAAATTTAAAAATTGATAGTGTGAATGCAATCCACCAATCACAATACAAATTGCCGTAGCGGTATATTCGTCGACGAAAGTTTGTTTGTTGTTGTTTTCGCTGCTCACGAGGTTGTTATTTCGTTTGTTTTCGTCTTATTTGTTTCTCTGAGTGTACTAACTTAGAGCACAGCGACATTGTACCCGCCCACCAAGTCGCATGTTTGCTTCTGTGTACTGTGAACATGTTGTTTAAAAAAAAATACCAATTTCGGCAACATTTTCTATTTCCAAAAGTCTCTATTTCTATTTCTTCTATGAACATTCTATTCGTAGTTCAGATGACAAAATAACATAGATCTCTATTTGCTATAGATAGCTGCCCTTGTATCTGATAAAAGTATTTGTCACTTCTACGTAGCATAATTTTTTTATTTTGGATGGTCATGTATTTCAGGTTTTTGTTCTTAATTGCTGCTTTAGGGGGAAAATCTTTAATTGAACTGGGACACTTGATTCTATTATGGCAGTGTCATTGACTAACCCATCTAGACTTTCAGCAAGAAATTGGTGTTCACAATGCACAAATAGACTACAGTTTTTAACTTCAAATCCCGTGAAATTTTCAAAAGATATTTTTGCCAAATCTTCATTATCACTCTGCCAGCGTGTATGTTTGTTGTCTTTGAAGAGGCAATGTACAAACCTTTTAGCAAGGACATTGTAAGTGTTGGGATTTTGACAAGATACAACAGGACCAAAATTAGATGCAGTTAATTTGTATGATTGCTCTTCAAACCACCTTGTCCTATGGTATTTTTTTGTATTTCGTCAAGTTCAGTTGACGTTTTTTGAAACAATTCCTTAATTTGGTGGTTTTTGTAGTCCTTATCAGTTTTATCCGCATCTTCATCACTGGATTCACTATTGACTCGTCCATAGTCTAAGTCAGTGCCACCAGACCTCTTATTTCTTTCCAAACAACGTTTATTAGAATTGTTGTTCTGGAACAATCTTCAACGAGCTTGAATTTGTATGTTCTGAGAGATACGGGTCATGTATTTTTTAGTGTATTTTCCTGGTGATCTTTCGGCAATTTTTCTATAAACAATGCTATAGTAATTCTCATTGCTGTTAAATGTTAGTAAAGCGGCGTTGCATCGTACAGTGTAATTGCCTTTTACTGAAAAATGTATACGTTTTCCACCTATAAATTTGTTTACAACAGAATTGTACATTTTAGCGGCGTTATTATTCATGTTTAATAAAAGACTCTAAACATTTTGCACCAATCTTTTTGAGCACGCTAATAAATAGCCAAACAAACCGCTCTCTTCTATTTGAGCGATCAAGTTCTCTTCGTTTGGTTTCAATCATGTGCAAAAATAATGTTCACAATTTTGATGGTCACCAAGAACATGTCTTGGACAATTTCCAATGTTTTTCGACAATCCTGGCAATTGTTCATCAAATGATACATCATCTGCCTTCCTAACATTTAATGCTTTTCCTTCTCTTATTTGCTTTATGTTTTTGCCAATTGATGTAATTTCGATATATAATTTCTCAGCAGATGGTTTGTGCATTCAATTTTGCGAACTAGTTGTTGCGGACCATAAGGTTTTACCGTCAGAAGTTTTTTAAAACTTTGCTATCGCCTTCACCTACCAATTCCACATACTTCAGTCTATGCATACCCATACTCTGTTTGAAACTTTCAACTATAATATCGGACTCCATCGAAGTAGAAGTTCCTTTCCAATTTTTAGTGCATCTGTGTTCAACAACGGGAGTGGTATCTGTCTTTGCACAAATAATGCAAAATTAATTACGTACACCTATGTACAGCAATTTTCCAGTTTTCACGCCCACGATGCATCCCCACAAAACAAAGATGAAGCTTTAGTACATCCTGAGAAAAAATATCTAAAAATTAAAATGTTGGAATATGTACTCACAACTCCAGAGAGAGCAGAATGATCAGTCTTGTAGTCTTGTAGGACCGTTTTGACCAAGCTCCGTCAGCTATAACAGATATCAAAGCATATCCATCCTTATCAATATCACCTAAATCACGAGCTAATGCAAATTCCTTCTTTCCCGCTTTGTTCATGGATTCCAATGCAGCTTCCAAGATTTTACTTGACATATTTGGTATCTGCGTTGTGAAATCAAAACATGTTTAGTATAGCTATCTGCTGGTTAAGCTGAGAATGACCAATGCTCGTTGTAATAGCACTGTAAACTAATGACTTGCTGATTTCGTATTGAAACGATGACATTTATTCTTGCGAAGTGTTGATTGTTCTTATAATATTGCACATATTGGACTTAAATTAAAAAATTGAGAAAGCGCCTCTTTGCTGATCAGAAATCAATTCCATGTTGCCAAAATTGCAGGAAAGCAGTTTGTGATTATTAATTTATTTCATTTGTTAGAAAAAAATTCCACATCTATTATCCGTGTCCTACTCAGACTTTGAGTGATTTTGTTACATAAGGTATTACCATCATTAGTTTTTCAATTTCTACAGGCAACCTAAAAAAACAAAAATAGTGTGTTACACAACGGTATTTAGGCACTCTATAGAGTATTTAACTACTAAAGTGATTTTTGACAAATTTTTACATATTGACATCATCATATTCCTCAGTAATTATTGTGGCATTGTAATGAGCATCTGAATCAATTGTTTGAATGCTTTCTTTGACATTTTCGTTGGTAGGCTGACAAAGTCTGCAAATCCTAAAATATGATATGCATTTATTTTATTATGTATTGTATCATAAAAATTTAAAAAATAGGTTTCTGACGTACCTGTTAATTCTTTTACGAAGGCTTAATTTTTTAACTGCTGAAAACCTGGCCAATCAGCTTCTTTAGTCGCAGAGGGGTCGTGGTTGCGTTTACAAACTAGTAGAACGCAGGTTTTCACACTGCAGCACCACTTAGAAGGTCGTGTAGATAATCTTCTAAAGGCACTCCAGAAACCAAAGAAAACAAACCGTAAAAAGGATAGAGATATAATTATTGTTGCTAGATAACCACAAAGACATAAATATGACACAGACACAATATGAAACTATTAAATCTTAGATAAGTAGTCTCATGTTCTCATAATTACACCACTGGTTGGGAGTGGTTGAATACATATAAACGAAACGTTAACTACGCCATTGGTTGGGCGTGACCGTATTAAGTGATAGGTTTTGCCCATCAAATAATGGAATAACAAAATAAAAGACTTCTACATGCAAGTCACAGATATAAAAGTGAATTCAAAATTTGTTAATTAGCCAAGTTCATACCGCATCGGGCGTTTGACACAATAGTTAGCATGATACAAAGGGTAGAGGGCAATGAGTTGATTTTACTTCTTGTTTTCATTAACAAAAAATATCGGGAAAATGGTGTTTAACAACTAAAAATTATATTTGGATTACGACATTATTATTTTAATGTCTGTGAATGCTAGTGTTTTTAAAAAATTTTCCCGAACTGATGCGGGAAGAATAGTTTCCTGATTGGCTGCACACTTATATCAAATGTCGTTTCCCAAGCGGCAAGTACAAAAAATAATAACAAATGCACAAAATAACTATTAAATGATCAACTTTTTAAATTCTAACCAAACATTTTATTATTATTTTTTAAAAAGACTTTTTTTTTCTTTGAACTGAGGCGAATATGTTTTTTTCTTTTAAGGAATACAGAGGGTGGGCCATTAGTGTGTGCATAGGCGATATCTTGAAAAATATTGGGTTTAGAAAAAAACTTTCTTAATAAAAGTTGTTCCAGAACAATGAGCTGCACATTTCAAAATTTAATGATAATAAGGTTGTAGGTATCTAACTCTTACGCAAAAATCCTCAAAAAATCGTACAACCTACTACCTTATGAAAGCTTATGAAATTCTACGTTCAACGGTACATAAAAAATATGTGGTGCCATTTGAAATAGAATAGTAATGATAGTTATGTTTATTGAGGTTTGCATTATTATGCAAAGTTGCTTCATCCGTAAAAGAATGTTTATAACATAATTCGGTTGATCGTTAACTTTGTTAGTTATCCATTGACATATCCATTGACAGAACGCTTCACAATTTTGAAGGAGTATTTGATTTAAAAATATATTTGATGTGTTCCATTTAAAAAACACAACTTTAGGTCAGCATTTTTTTGCGAATCATTTTGTATGCACCTAAATATTTTTAAAATGGAAATCTAAGAATTAGGTATTACCTTGCCAAAGTTAGTTGTGACATTTTTTTTTTTAGTTTTTTTTTTTTTTTTATTTTTTTTTTTTTTTTTAAAATTTTTTTTTTTTTTTTTTTTTTTTTTTTTTTTTTTTTTTTTTTTTTTTTTTTTTTTTTTTTTTTTTTTTTTTTTTTTTTTTTTTTTTTTTTTTTTTTTTTTTTTTTTTTTTTTTTTTTTTTTTTTTTTTTTTTTTTTTTTTTTTTTTTTTTTTTTTTTTTTTTTTTTTTTTTTTTTTTTTTTTTTTTTTTTTTTTTTTTATTTTTTTTTTTTTTTTTTTTTTTTTTTTTTTTTTTTTTTTTTTTTTTTTTTTTTTTTTTTTTTTTTTTTTTTTTTTTTTTTTTTTTTTTTTTTTTTTTTTTTTTTTTTTTTTTTTTTTTTTTTTTTTTTTTTTTTTTTTTTTTTTTTTTTTTTTTTTTTTTTTTTTTTTTTTTTTTTTTTTTTTTTTTTTTTTTTTTTTTTTTTTTTTTTTTTTTTTTTTTTTTTTTTTTTTTTTTTTTTTTTTTTTTTTTTTTACTATTTTTTTTTTTTTTTTTTTTTTTTTTTTTTTTTTTTTTTTTTTTTTTTTTTTTTTTTTTTTTTTTTTTTTTTTTTTTTTTTTTTTTTTTTTTTTTTTTTTTTTTTTTTTTTTTTTTTTTTTTTTTTTTTTTTTTTTTTTTTTTTTTTTTTTTTTTTTTTTTTTTTTTTTAAATTTTTTTTTTTTTTTTTTTTTTTTTTTTTTTTTTTTTTTTTTTTTTTTTTTTTTTTTTTTTTAATTTTTTTTTTTTTTTTTTTATTTATTTAATAAATTTTTTTTTTAATAATTTAATAAATATCATTTTTTATTATTTATAATAATAATAATAATAATAATAATAATAATAATAATAATAATAATAAACGTTTATTGGCTTCATAACACAAATCAGATGCCATAAGAAATACCAAAACAAAAAAAAATAAATGTTTCAAATTATTAGCAAATAAATCTATATTACAAAATAAATTAAATTAAGAAGCCAAATGGTTACGGGAACAGACTAGCTGCAACAGGCAACCGTCTGATTAGCTACCAATGTAACCACACCCGGAACCATAAGTATAAGTCTGCACTTAAATCCTAGCACAGAGAAAAATAATCAAAATTTAAAATTTTTAAAATTATTTAAAGAAAAGATTCCAAAACGCAACCTCAACAAAGCTTTCTGCTCCAGAAAAAAACAAGAAACTGATTATAAAAAAAAGAAATAAAGGCTCATGTAATATAATGGTCTGTAAATAAAAAAAAAGAACTTACATTGTCAAGTCTCCTCTGGATAACATTAACTTAATATTATGTTTAAATGTAGACAAAGAAGAAGTTTTAATTGTATCAGGTTTAAGTTTATTGTAAGACATGCATATGTTATAAGAAAACGATTTCTTAAATTGTTCCAGGTTAAAAGGTGGTAAACCTAAGGCATTCTTTCTTCTAATATTAATGTTATGCACGTCTGTTCTAAATCTAATTTTATTGTACAGGTATGGCGGTGTTTTGGTGGTCAAAATTTTATGATAAAAACATAGAGAATGAAGGACCCTTCGTTGCACCATTGACAGCCAGCCAGCCACCACTAATGTGTGAGAAATATGTTGGCGTTTTCGAATATTATAAATAAACCGTAAACAGCTGTTTTGCATCACCTGAACTCTCTTTCTATCTACATTATCCAAACACTTATTATAAACAACATCACAGTAATTAAAATTGGACAATATTAACGATTCGCAAAGGGTCTTTCTTGCAGATACATTTAAAATGTGTCGGTTAGCATAGAACAGCTTTAGAGTCGAATAAGCCTTCCTTAGAAGCATTGTTACGTGTTGTGTAAATTTAAGATCAGAATCCATCAAAATTCCCAAATTGCTTATTTTAGCAACAACAGGAAGATATGTATTATTAATGTGAATATTAAAAGAGTTAGATACAATCTCTCGGTCTTTACGTCTGCCAAATAGAATAAGGGAGCATTTATTTGGATTGATAAAAAGTTGATGCTTATTTGAAAATTTATTAAGTTTGTCGAGGTCGAAATTTATTTTATACATAGAATTTACTAAGTTGTTTACTTTAAATGAAGTATAGAGTTGTGTATCATCCGCATAGCAATGGTATTTACAATATTTAATATGTTTATAAATATTAGAAGTATAAATAATGTAAAACAAAGGTCCCAGGATCGACCCCTGTGGCACTCCTGATTTAATGATAAGCGAGGAGGAAAATGAACCGTCTAAAGCAACAATCTGACTTCTATCCTTGAAATAATTTGAAACCAGTTGAAGAGCCACCTTCCCAAGACCTATGTAATGCAAAATAGAGATAAGCAATTTGTGGTTAAGGGTGTCGAAGGCCTTGGAATAATCAACTAGAACCAGCGCGAAGACCTCACCAACATCAATAGATCGAAAAATTTCGTCCGTTACATCAAGTAATGTACCCGTGCAAGAATAACCAGAGCGAAATCCAGATTGATAGTCAGGAATGAAAGAGCCATCATTCAGGTAACGCCAAAGCTGTACAGATGCCAACTTCTCGAATATTTTAGAGAACACTGGTAATATACTAATAGGCCGAACATCTTCAAGAGCCGCGACGTTACTCTTCTTAGGTATAGGAATTAATTTAGCAATTTTCCAGCAGGAAGGAAATCACCAACAGAAAATATGGTATTAATAATATGGCGCATGTAATGTAATATATGAGGACAGCACATTTTAAGCATGTCAAGAGAAATGCCGTCTGACCCGGCTGCGCCCGAAGAGAGAGAATTGATAACACGTTCGATGTCAGTTTCTGTTATGTCAACAAATTCAAAAACATCTGCAACATTTTCATGTAGGTTACTACTATAAAAATTAAAAGTTCTGAATCAGGGTCATTTTCTATTTGAACTGAAGAAAAGTAATTATTTATTAGATTGGGATCACCAATATCAGGTGGCAGAGAGTAGCTTTTTATTGGAATAAATGTTTAGTTTATTAAAGATTTCCATACATCTCGGCGATCGCATGATTTAAATGCTGAACTTAAGAAACACTTTTCTCCATTTTAACTGCAAAATTAACGTAATTTCTGAGTTGCTTATAGAAATTCCAGTCAACCAAAGCAGATGTTTTTTGAATTTTTTATAAGCTTTATCGCGCAAGGATATCATAAACTTTATGTTATCGGTGATCCATGGTTTAAATGGTTTATGGAACTTTCGGGTGATAAATGGTGCATGCATGTCAAATAAAAGTCCCATTTTATTATTGAAAAAATCCAATTTATTATCTATATTATTAATGTCAAAAATATGATACCAAGGAATAGCATAAAGATCGGGAAAAAAATACTCGCAATTAATATTTTTCAAATTTCTAAACATACGCAGAATAGAGACACGCTCTGGAATCTGTATCGAAATATTGCAGTAAACAAGGGCATGGTCCGCAATATTGTGCACAGCAAGTACTCCACAGGTGTATCGACAATACAAAAGATTAGATCAATGAGGGTAGAAGAAAATCTGTGATTCTAGTGGGTTGTACAATGATTTGTTTTAGATTAAATGATTCAATTAAAGTATTAAGTCTATTAAACAGATAACTGTCATGTTTTAAAACATCAATATTGAAATCTCCAAAGCAAAAAATTTCATCGAATAAAGATTAATAATTGAAAATAATTCTTCGAATTTTCAAAAAAATTTGAAAGATTGCGACTAAAGCGATAAATAATTCCAATGCTTAATGTTTTATTATTAATTAAAAATTTTAACCAAAGTTGTTCCACGCCATCATTAATTTCGCCAATAACAACTGATACATTATAAATATTTTTAACATATACACCAACCCGCCGCCATGATCGGTTCTACAAACATGGAATATAAATTATTAAATAAATATTTAAACTTACATAGAATTGCAAAATACAAAATCTTTAATCAAATAATGTGTTACGATAAAAATTTACGATTACTAGTTTTTACTTTTCCAACGTTAAAATTTTCTACATATGTGTTGCTTTGCTTATTACGACCTCGTCTACTTTCACCACTAGTTTAATAGGACAATTAAGCTCGTTTGACGTTTTTCCTCTGCTTGTGTTTGATTAGCAACGAGGACAGTCGTGTTTGTAAAAAATGGAACTGTGAAAGGAAATTTTAAACACAAGGTGATGGTTAATCCAAGTTGTTATAACCATTCGCCTGTTGTAAACGTAAATTACACCGGATATGTAATGAGAATGAACTTTTGCAGTTTCTTTGTCCGTTCGTATTTTCTGGAGATTACTTAGCTTGATGTCTGCTGAGATTTGATTACGTCCAGAAAGTGTGGGTTGTCTTCTGGAACCGTATGCTGTTGTAATTGGAAGGATTAACCTTTCGACCTTTACTTGTACTTGAGGAAGTGATATGCGAAAATAAATCTATGGTGTTAGAAGGTGCTGAGTAGAGTTTTGCCACGCAAGATAACGGGGACCAACGGCTTTGAAGTGTCTCGCCTTAACATCGGAAAGGGCTTTCCTTCAATACTGTGCGGCCGACCTAAATTGCCATCACTACTTTGCTTTGCAGCTATTTCAATTTTAGCGTGTGTATCCGAACAATTCAATTACCAGTACCAAACCATTTCTTAATTATAACTGGGAACTATTGATGCCGTACGCTGTAAAAGGACGCCTTAATGAACGATACACGTATGTGATTCTAGTTTAGTAACTTATCTCCAGGTTGTTAAATTGAAGAATTGTGTGTCGCTAGACCAATTACTTGTACTCGACGGTTTCTTATCCTTTTTCTTCGTATTACTATCAAAGTAACCTTGACTGTTTTGTTGAAGTTTTAAGTCAAGGTGGCGCTTATAATTAATTTACTCATTGTTACATTTGAATCCACACGCTCTGTGTGCGTAGCTAGCTGGATAAGTTTGACGCTCAAGTAGGTTAAGAACCCGTCCCACTCAATATTGAGTTTTGTCTATTACCTGTTTGCTGTGTCGCTAAATTATTTGTAATTATATGTGTGTATTGCTACTGATATATTTTGTTTGTATGACGTATTATGTGTGTAACCGATTAAACAGCTCTTAAACCGATGCAATGATTTTTGTAATTGCCTATTAACCAAGGTCACTGTAACAAATGTGAATTATATTTAACTTTAATTTTTCACTTATTAGTTCAAACTAGGTTTGATTATAATATAACAAGTAGTAAAATCATTATCGAGGATATTATGGGTGAAATTGAGCTGGATTCTGAAGTGTACTATCTAGCTTCAATTGCACGAATGTAACATCTTCGATTATGTTATATTCAATGCAATAATATAATAATTGGAGTGAATTAATTATCTTCGATTGATTCATTTATGATAAGGTGACACAAAAATTAAATTGTCTATAAAATAAATGAGGTAGATAAAGCTCGAACTTTTTTGTTTCTTTGAATAATAAAATTGTCATTTTTGATAAAACTAAAGATGTTTCCTTTTGTTATTGTAAGTAATACCGTGTAAAAAACGAAGTGCAAATTTTACTGCCAGTTATTTCTAATTATATGGCAATTTGAAAATTTACGTTTGTTTAAAGGAAGTTTATTTTGCACTTCTTACCATCAAAAAATACTAGTTAAAGCACATCTGTTAAAAATACGTTCTTAATTAGAAAATAAATTAAAAACGATTTACTATATTTTCAGGGTTTAATTTTTAATTAAAATGTATTTTTACTACATGTGTATTTTCATTCGCTTTATTTTTAGCGCTATATGGTTTTAACGCACTACAGATGACAAAAAGAAAATATTAATGTTATCAGAATAATCCGTAATGTTATTCATTATTTTATCGACAATGTTGTAATAGCTTCACTAATGGATCAACGCAGTGGTGTCATTAACGACATGCTATGACACTTTCCTGTAAACGGAAGTAGCGTAAAATCTTAAAATAACAACCATCCATTATTTTATTATCGCACGTAACTTTCCAAAATTAAAAACTCAAAGACTGCAATCAGCCTCTTTTTTAAAATTTCAGTTATTTCTAGTTAAAAAATTGAATGACTTTTAAGTATAGTTAATAATTCAAAAGTTTTCAAGGATATCGAAATGTTATGTAAGCTTAATTACATTTATGTAAAAGAAGAGAACGTAAACAATACAAAATTATGCCTTTGCTTTCCTTTTACGAACATTCTGACATATTTTTTTATTAAAATTTTGATTAATTGTAAGGGGGATTTTACGTGGGCTTGTAAATGTATGTTCTTTTGTTACGACTGAAACGAAATGTGTTCAATATTTAAATTTTAATAAAGCTTAATTAAACCGTAAATATATAAATATTTTTATTTTGTAAATATACATGAACAATTGATATTGTGATTCTATAATGTGAAATAAAAAACGAATTTGATTCGAGTTTGAGGATTTGATGGTAAGTTTGGTAATTTTGTTTAGAAATTAAGAGTGAAAATTGGAAGTTTCTCAAGTTAAGTTTCATCGTCAAAACTCTCAGCTCAATCAACTCTTAAATATGTAGTTCCTCTTCTATCTGATAGTGAATAGAACTAGTAGATCCTTGTTAATTTTAGTACTAGATCATAATCAGTTAATGAATGCAAGAACACTAGAAAAATGGTTTCTGTGTTGAATCTTATCGACCCTTCACAAAATTTAGAAATTAATTTAAAGGAATTCAAAAGAGTACAATAACCTAAAGAAGAAGAACGCTACTTATCAACAATTCCTCACTAAGCTTTGTGAGATAGACTGTAGCACTACTGACTATAAAAGTATTGAATTAAAAAAAGTTAGGGGCAGCACCTGTTGATATTTATGAAGCAAACTTGTAGTGCAAGAAGGTGATGAATTGCTGCTATCATTTGTTTCATCAAAAATTGAAGAAAATGCGCCGTCTTGAACAGTGATGTATCTCGTCATAACAGTAACTTATTTTTTTCCTTTTTGAAAAAATATTATAGTAATAGCTCCAATAGGTAACTGTCTCCCACCATCAGAATGTGGTTGTACGTACTAAGTAAATCTGCTTGTTGTGATTTAAGTTTTAGCAATATCAAAAATTTGAAAATTAGCGCTCTCATGCAAAATAAGTATGACGAATTAAAAATATCTTTTAGACTATTTAAGTATTTCTGACTTTCATCAACAAATTTATAATTACAAACCAAAAGTTTTATAAATCACTAGTTTTGTTACGTGCAAAAAAAATTTTTATGTCAACATAAATTGGGAATGTCCGACGTAGCTCAAGGGGAAATTGGCGTGGTTCGCGAGAAATCTCCTTTCGTAAAACAACCTAGGTTGAATTAGAAGGTCGACGGGTCGTCAAACATTAAGAATATTACCTGTTGTATTAAAAATTTTAGACGAGGGTGATCTTTCTAACTTAATTCTATCTAACATTTTAAAATTGCTCGAATTTTGCTTTAATAATTTTTATTTTAATTTTAATAATTATTATTATAAACAAAATCAAGCACTTCCTACGGGATTACCTTTTTCACAAATTTTAGCAAAATTATTTCTAGTTAACATTAAACAACATTTTATTTCAATTAATTTTGTATTCATTAATAACGTAATTTTTTGGAAATCATTTTTGTCTTTTTTTAAACAACATTCATAATAGAATACATTTTTTTATAAAATTTCTAATAATAATAAAATTTCATTATGTTTTTCCTTAATCAAAATAATAAATTAGAATTTGACATTTTTAGAAAACATTTACATATGATTCTATTTGACTGGTTTTACCATTTCTCACATAAATTTATTAATTTATATTTATTATTTAATGTCTATTTGGTACTTCTTTATCTCTAGATAATTTTAATAAAGAAAAATGTATTATTTTTAAAATTGCTGAAATTAATCGTTTTCCTGTATAAATTATTAACAAATTATACAATAAATACCTGTAAACATTACAAAATTTTAACTTTACTCTTACTCCATTTAAAAATAAAACTAGTTTCAAGTATATTTCGATTCCATTTATCCCAGAAGTTAAAGTTATTTAAAATTTAAGTAATCTCATAAATTGTAAAATTATATCTAAATCATCTAATAATTTTTCACAATTTTTGTCTAATATAGTATATTGTTACACGAGTTTTACAACACGTACTTTGCCGACAAATTGTCTTGTAAAACAAGTATAACATACTATTTTTTTCTATTTCGCTTCAATTAATATTTACTACTCCTATCTGGGCAAAAAAATTGCTGTGCATGGAAATTTAATTGTTACGGTTGGCAATACTAATTGAAATTAAAGTTTAAAGTTAGGCGTATTGAATTGGTTAAAATTAATTATAAATAATTATTTAAATTAAAATTATGGATGCAAATGACTTTTCGTGTACCGCGCCACAACTAAAAGAAATAACGATTTAATTTAATTTAATTGTATGGTACATTTAAAATATTGTATTCTGATGAAAGTGTTATGTATGGTGTCCCAGAAGATCAGTATAAACCTGTACAGTGTGGTGACGAAACCGTGTGCAATTGTGGATTGGTTCGCATTGGCAAAGCATTTACTTCAAGGTTTAGGAAAATCACTAAAACCTAAACATGCCAACAATAAGTAGCGATAAGTGCGATTGACCACTTACTACCGGAAAATGTAAAACTAAATATATCAAAGAATATATGGCTTATTTCGATTTCATGGGCAGATCAAAAAAGGCATCGACAATGTGGTCGAGTTATTCGATGCTGAAGACATGTCTTTCCATTTACAAAAACATTGACATTTCAAAAAACTTAAAATTAATAGCATTTGTAAAAAGGCAGAATCAAAACTATCATCCCAAAAAATCATGCATTCTTGAGCCTGAAGAAATTAACCGATTCATTAATGAAGCTATATTTCAGTTTATAAAATTTTGTTTGTTAATACAGATTCATATAATTTTAGGTCATATTAATTATAGGCTATTGTGGGGCTTGCAGAAGGGATAAATTAACCCACATGTCAATCAACGATGTACAATTAAGCAGTGGCGGCTTGTCCATATGGTCAATTGGTCAATGACCTCCCAAAAATGTTGACAATATATAAAAAAATATTAATTATTACGTGTTTTATTAAAATAGGTAATTTACTTGCAAAAGTCACAAGTATAATAACTTAAAATTTATCGGCCGTCGTTCGTAATTCATCCTCTTCAACCTTGGGCTGGCGGTGCGAATTGTCCTCATTGAATTAGATCTACCCGGAAAAACTCGAAAACGTGCAGCGCCCG
Source organism: Abscondita cerata (assembly GCA_030710515.1). Lineage (NCBI taxonomy): Eukaryota > Metazoa > Arthropoda > Insecta > Coleoptera > Lampyridae > Abscondita > Abscondita cerata. The sequence continues at coordinate 464,201 of JALBCR010002510.1, read as the reverse complement.
AATAAACGCGAACGTCCGAAACAATAATCAACTTTGGGTCATGAGCCGGATCCGCAGTTTACGTCGACTTCGTATAGCGTGTACAACTACGCTCGATTTTTGATTCGATTTTCGCGTGTTTTAAATCAATTTAAGAATTTATATTGATATGTTTTACTGTTGTTGTGTTGTTTTGTAAAAATACTATTTTTGATTCGCGTGTGCATGCGCTATAATAGAAAATGTCGGTAGTGCAGAAAATTAAACAACTAAAAAGTGCTAACAAACTTAATTTTACAAAATTAGTTGAGTTCAAGGCAAATGGTCGTCCTTTGCCAGAACTAAGTTTACGACAAACTAGCAAAGACAAAAATAAAGATGTTCATCGAAACTTTCGCAAGGTAATGTACGATTGAGCTAACTGGATATGTGGTTGTGAAATATCAAATGTATTTTACTGTTTTGTTTGTTTATTATTTTCTAAAGACTCGTCAGACTCGCTATAGTCCAAATCCGGTGTCAGAGATTTAAAACATTTAAAAGAGGAAATAAAAAAACATGTTTCGTCTGCAGAACATATGAAATGCTCGGTAAATTTTGCAACCGTAGGAAATGTTGACATTCGTACACAGCTAGACAATGCTTACAGAAAATCCCTTAGAGATTTTAATGAGAATGTTTCGAAAAATCGCTATATTTTGAACAAAATTGTAGATTGTATAATTTTTTGGTGCATTTGAGTTATTTATATTTTTTTAAGTATGCCTATTTTATAAATTAATTTTTGACCTCCCAGTATGATTGACCACGAGCCGCCACTGATTAAAAGTAGACATAATCTTAGTAACTGTATCTAAAAACAAAAACAAATGTAACCAGAGTATTTCTAATCACAGAAGTACCTTGGATTAATATCATTAAAAAATACAATCATTATGATAGTGTGGTGCTTTCTCCAGAATCAAATTCTAAAAACAGTAACAAAATTGAAGTGGAAAGAGTCGATGAAGCAGATGTTAGCAGACAACAAAAAAAATATTATTGTGTCCGATCAATCACTTCCACCGATTTATATTTCGGCTAGTGAAACTTCAACGGTTACTGTCAAAATATACAGTCACTGCCATATAAGTGAAAAATAAATAGGATGCGTGCAAAAGTATGGAATTTATTATAAAAAAGTCACAAATTTATGGATAAGTACATTAATAGTTGTTTGGATAAATTAGGTTAGGATCTTGATTTTTGTAACTTTTGTTCTTGGCTTGTTACTAAGGCATGTTAAGTTTTTCTGTTCTTGTTCTTTGTTAAGTTTGCCTGTTTTTTTGTTTGTTGTCAAGTTTATAACTACCACTAGCCTAAAAATATAATTTTCGTGGATATTGTTCATTCATTAAAATTAAACTATACTCACTCTAAAATTATTCCAGCATTATTTTCTTTGAAGAGAGAATTAAAGTAAATAATTAATTCCTTAAAAATTTGCATGTGTTTTACAAATGACATAAAACAAATAACTCATAGTAATATAGATCAGTGAACATTATATTTTCAACCATTACCAACCTCAAAAAAAGAAATCACCAAAAATTATAACGCTAGTGCAAATTTTGTGTAACTACTTTTGCAAAACCGTGTCACAAAATCGTCATTGTATACGCAAAATAGAAAAAATTATTTAGAAAATGGTGGTATACAGGGTTTTCATACTTAAGTCGGCACTTTTGCTAACTTTGTTATTATCAGACTTACAGGGTTTCGGTTGAATAAACAAACTAGTAGTATTTGTTTCTCTCATCATTATGGTAAAACAGAATAAAATCGAACATCGCGTTTGCGAGTTATGTTAAATTGTTCCATTTTTTTAAATGGGACACCTTGTATACAATATTTTCAATCAATAGAAAATTGAATACTTAAACAAAAGGGTCCCATTTTTTTTATTTATAAAGTCAAAAATGACATAGCTAAAGTCAAGAATGATAGAAATATTCATGATTTTTCAAATTGGTTAAGGTGGTTGTGTTAGTTATAACTTTACCTTACCATAAAGTAGAAAGTAGAACGAATATCAGACCCGCGGGTGGTCGAGTAGTAATGCCAAGGATGTAGTCAAATTTACTAGTCGAAAAACCGTTCGTCGAGGCGGTTCGAATCTTGGTCGCGGCAGACACTTAAAAAAAATTATTTTGTGATCGGGATAGATCAACATAAAAAATTTACAACGGTTATATGCAGCAGAAGTGGTAAATGAAATAAAATAAGAGGAATATCTATGAAGCGAAAGGATATGGTTTATTTTAATTTATTCTGTAAACATTAAAAGAAAAATTCAAATTAGATGCTCAAAACGTCACTCTCTTGGTCCAAGCATTTTTGAGCCCGCCTGTATACGCTTTTAGTGGCTGGAAACTGTTTACCAGTGAAACTTGAATTTGACATTTTAATTCCGATGACATGTATACAACAAACGATTGTAGTTTATGAAATCACATCCTCTTTAAACTTATTTGAAAAATCATCAATAAAAATAATGGGACACTTTTTGTTCAGTTTGTTCAATTTCCTATCGATTGAGAGTGTATACAAGGTGTCACATTTAAAAAAATGGAACAATTTGACATAACTCGCAACGCAATGTTCGATTTTTATTCTGTTTTTACCATAGTGATAAAAAAAACAAATGCTACTAGTTTGCCTATTTAACTAACCTTGTAGGTCTAATAATAGCGAAGTTAGCAACAGTGCCGGCTTAAGTTTGAAAACCTTAGAAAACTGTTAGAAAATTTGATATACGTTTAAAAGAACATTTCCGTTACATTAATAATCCTAAGAAATACTTTCTTAATTATAATTCAATTAAATCAACTTTTTCTGAACGTGTTTTAAATAATAGGCACACAAATAAATAAGGGTCCACACAATAGTTTAACGCAAATGCGCTTTTTGCGACAAAATTAATATCCACTTCACAATGTCTATAAAAATTTACTTTGAATTTAAAGCCTAAAAACTACCAATACATTAATGAAGTCATCTTTATTTAACTTTTTAGTTAAGTTCAGAAAAGTTCTCACATATTGTTAATTTAATTAAAACTTTGGGTGTTAAATTGACGGTTACGATAGGCTGCAGGAAGCAAAATACGTCGTTTATACGTCGTTTCAAGGTCGGAAATCGTCAAGCAGAAATCGAAATGACTCTTTACATCTGCCTAACAGGCATTTTGTTGCGGAAATTCTTCCTATTAAATGCCTCAGTGGCAGTTGTCACAATACGGCATAAACTATCTAAGGTAGACTATTGCGAAGTTGTTGGGGAATTCTTTAAAAAATCGCTTGAGTGAATACTGGGTGAGAATACTAAATTCCCAGTTACTTTAAACACAACATAATATTCCGGAATAAAGATTATTTAAGCCGCGTCTAGCGGAACTCTCTTATTTAACTTCAAACCCAAACATTTTAATTTTTACCAGCACAAACACAAACAAGCTTTCCATCTAAACAAACAACAGCTTATAAATAAAGCACAATACACGTACCACTGCCAAACCTCTTTGGTAAAGAAAATTTTTGAAATGTGTTATAAGTAATAAATTGTGCCTAAATAATATTTCTAATACAAAATAACAAGCAAAAGCAGAAAATTTTATGCAAAAGTGGACATATTAGGGCACACCATAACAAAAATATCTAGGAAATACATTGTGTCTGAAGATCATTTTAAGCACAAATTAACAAGCAAAGCAAATACTTTATGATGATAGGTAAATATTTCCTCCTATAAGTTTTCGTTTAACTGATTTGTTCTTCGTTCAGGAGGGGCACCAAAAAACCACTTTTTTTCAGGTTCAGTTTTTTTGGTGTCTCTTCTCAATGAAGAACAAATCAGTTAAACAACTACTTTATGTGAAAACGAACCTATTTAGACGAATCTACAAACAGAATAGCAACGAAGGTTACTGTTTTATGACCATTTGTTGCTGATACTCAATTTTTAAAGAAAGTGTTTTAAAATGGCAACGACGCAATAAATTTAAAAAACTAAAAAGTATTTATTTATCAAAATTAAGCTTTCATCAAACAGAATAAAAGAATTGTGTATTGCTATTCAAAAAAGTGTTACTTTATGCTACCCAACAAAAACTAAATACCCTGTACAAACAATGTTTTTTAATATGCTGCTTTTTAATAAAAATGAGTACAACACTAAACATTTTATGCTGACATTTAGAAAGAAAACGAGGCCGGAGCAACGGCGAACTCTGTATTTTTTACTACGGTTATACATATTTTACATTACATGCGCTAGCTACAGTGCGTAACTAGAACAAGTGTAACAGCTTGATTTTGCAAGGCCGTTTGCACGACGTAAATGTAAAAATCTGCTACTACAATATACAATCTTAATAAACTTAGGTAGTTACAATTGGGTTGCTTAAATTAATTGTGTTATCGCTACAAAGGTTTAGTATGTTTGAATCAATTGAATGGAGACGTCGGTGTGTGATACCTTGTAGACAACGTCTCCAGTTCTACAATGATAATTTAAACACTATGTAAACTAATCGCACTAACGCTGAGTTAGTACTTTGTTTCACTAAATTTGCAACAGCATCTACGCCAATGTTTAATTCGGTTGTTTTTTTTTTGTTTATTCTTTTTATGTTTTGTCTTCTTTTTTTTGTGAGTGGTATCGTTGTCATGAGATGTTCAAACTATTGAAAACTTTATAATGAATTAAAGATTCCCGTGTTCTTAGCAATACGTTGCTAATAGAACCATAACTATCGTTAAACGTGTGTGTCAAACAATTAGTATCTTTCTGAACCGTAGTGGGTGTATAGCGGGTTCTGTGGCTTATTATGGACGTTTGGACATTTTGATGCTGGTGACAAAATAGATTTTAATAATTCCGCCTTGATTTCCAATTCTTCTTTCTTTTCCAAGAGCAAAATCAGTAAAAGTATAGAAATAATTAAGCATCCAAACTATTTCAATGGCGTCTGTGGTTTCAAACTTTCACCTTTCTGGATTCCCATTGTTAACTGCAATCCTTTTCCTATTTCAAGCCAATCAAGCGTCGAGGTTAACGACACGTGACGCTTTTTCTTCTTTTGTTTGTTTCTCGCCCTGATAAAGCTTCTTACAATATGTGGCGAAACCTTGGCATCTACGGTTACCTTTTTGATACAATCTAATCGCGAAATACGTTTTTGTTTCTATATATTTCTTTTTTGGTTTTAATTATTGGTTGCGTTACCGTATCTACTAGTTCGCAGTTTTTTTCAACCACATACAATCGGTAGTGCGTAAGAAAATGTAATTCTAAAATTTCGTTGGTAAAACCTATTGTGATAAAATGTTTATTGATAGCCACGTTAAGGTTAATTTATTGTAGTATATACTTGATATGACACTTGATTATTTACAATAAATGGGCGTTAAAGCATCTTGCACATTGTCTTCCATCAATAGACAAACTTATCGTTTTTGAATCAATTATTGGATTTACAAAAAAAATGTAAAAAAAAAAAAGAAAGAAGTAAAGGCAAGCGTCACTGTACTTTACGCATGCTATGGTAGGGCGTTTAAGACAAAAAACATACTATAAAGAACAAAAACAATTTATTAATTCAATAGTGTAATTTATTAAACAAATACCTTATTACATTTTAATGTTAATAATCTGTATGGATAATCAATGACTGGGAATAGTGTTACACCATGAAAACTCAAAAAGCAACACGGCGTCGCAAAGTGCCAAACTAACTCAACAGTAAGGGGTGATTCTAGAAAAATGTCTCTCACTTATCATTATAGATGACTTATCACGAGTCAAATTTAGGGTTTTATTAAACCCCACTCAGATATTTTTAAATGTATAACAAATTCTTAATAAAAATATGGGAAAAACGTAAACACTTGAAAGGACACGTTCCATAAAAAGAAAAACGTGAATTACGTATGGTTTAATACTATAATGCCAGTTTATCATACAAAACAATGCTTACACCACACCACACCACTTTTACATTAAACGCATTGGTTTTACTTAAAACCAAACGTATAATTGCGGAACCGCGCGTTTTACTTCTTTAACAATGATTATACTGAAGTTTACCTAAAACTATTTACAGATTCACAAAAACTCCCAAGATTTTTGTCGTTAAATTAAAATTCTTTAACAAAAACAATTTACTACGCTAAATTATTCGATAAATGCTTTAAAGATATTGCATTTCTATAATTAGTTCACAGATATAAGAGAAACTTGAAGTGTCCGCAAGCGTTATTTTGACTTTAATCAAACGAAACTGCGAACCGAGTGGTTCCTAGAACGTTATATCTTTATCATCAATATAACTAAAAACACGCGCATACAAACTACTTTCAATAGTTTGTAGACGAACAACTTATACACATACTATTCAACATTTAGCGATTGTTAACAATAACAATTATGATTCGTTACAGTTTTGTATTTGTTTTAATTACATAGTACCTTGTAGTTTTGAATCTGCTTACAGACCATTCTTAAAAATATAAAAATACAAACTCGGGAGTGCGTATTTCTACATACACAAAGAAACCTACAAAATTAACACGTTAAGAGTTCTCAAAAAGATAAGCAATCTGCAAATTCAGAATTTAACCATGGGGTGTAATCTTACTATGGAGTTTAGACAGAACAAAATATCAAATTTACTTTTAAAAACAACAACAACATTCACAAGAAAATAAGCAGAGAATTTATTGATTTAGCAAAGTAAAACGGCATAACATGGCCATAATTCTACGTAAACCTATTGATATAAATATATTTCTTTAAAGCTTATTTTTGAAAATTAAAAGGTAAGACATTTCAGGACACCACGACTGATTTAAAAATATTGAATAACAAAAAGAAATCAATGCAAAACGAAATACGCTTAAAATGCACTGCAACCCACACAAAACGAATACTTAAAAAAAAAAAAAAAAAAAAAAACAAAAAAAAAAAAAAAAAAAAAGAAAAAAAAAGGGAGAAATTTTTCAGAATGAACAAACCTACCCCCCATCACCATTATCCACCACCCCTTTTTATTTTAAATTTAATTTAAAAAGTTAATTTTTAGTTTCATTTTTTTTTTTTTTTTTTTCCCAACTTTTTTTTTTTTTTAATAATGTTTTTTTAAAAAACCAAATATAACATCCCCGTTTATTTTTTTTTTTAGATTGTTAATTAATTTTTAAAAATTTTTTAATAATTTTTTTTTTAATATTAAATTTTTTAATATTTTTTTAATCAAAATTATTCACTAAAAATCAGTTATTAAAAAAACTATATAAATATCCCAAAAAAATTATTTAAAAAAAAAATAAATTTAAAAAAAAAAATAAAAAAAAAAAAAAAAAAAATTAGAAAATGAGAAGATCAACAACTGCTGACATGTGTTAATAGTACGGCAAGATGTTTAATAGTCCCGCGAGTTACATAAACCTCAGAAATCTTGTAACAACAAGCGCTAATCAAATGTTAATGTAACTTGGAATATGATTAGATTTTTGGGCAGAATGCATCAAACCAAAAGGACATTTTCTAAGATACATTTATATTTATAGAATTATTTAAAAAATATTCTTTTATTCACATATTTTATTAAATAAAACACTATTCATATTGTATGTGATTGTTATGATACGATAATCATGTGACCTTTATTCGTTAAGAACATTAAGGATAGTAATTATTCAAGAAAAGCAACTGACTCCAAAGTTGATTACAATTAAATTTTCTACAGCTTTTACTTGAACTATGAGTTTTTACAAAACATCCTTGTTTTGTTTTTCGGAGAGACATTTTTGTTAGTCTTTAGCAAAAAATAATACAATTTTTATAAAACTTATGGTGTTTAGTGATTTTGTCTCATATCGAAAATAAAGCTGAAATTTTGGGGAATATGCGTCAAGTCAGAAAGTGCAAATATTTTAAATAATTTTAAGAATTTTTTTCAAATATTTAAGGGTCAAAGTTTTTGGTATAATATTGTTTTTGTGCTATTTTTATATTTAATAATATCATTATTATCTGTAAATCAAGACTGTTATCACTTACAGGTATTAGTATTTACACAAATTTTGGAAAAAATTAACTATATTCATACAGTATTATCTTATATTGAAGTTAATTTAATTATTCACAACTATTGTTTAATGAATTTTTGGATCCGATATAAGTCATTTCCGCAATATAATAATAGTGACCAACATTGATCTATGATTTTAATTGTGAAATAAAAAACTATAGAACACCAGTTATGTAAATTACATAACCTTCCTACAACCTTTCTCTTATCGTTCTTTATCGTTTTCTACAACGTATAGATTGCGTTAAGTGAATAGTTTACTGAAAGTATTTTTAAGACTGTTTTCTGTAGCTAATTATAATTAGCAAAAGAGATGTACAATTTATTATGTATGCTAAGGGCTATAGTCGTTTATTTTATAGTAGCTGACAGATTATCAGCTTCAGTGATACAATCTGGCTATCTTAATTGGCCATCCGATACATATGGCACGATTTTTCTCTCATATTTTCTGAAATTTTCAAATAATTTTATAAAATGAGCGTATCAGTATCGACAAATAATGGAATAATAATTTAACGGAGTAAAAGTAATTCATTCATAAACTTTCGAACCTGTCTAATCAATAAACAATTTTTTAAGAGTTAACCTAAAAGTTATCCGTCAATAATAACTAGATTAAGGAGTTTCTAGCTGTTCTACTTTGAAAAGTCGTTTATTATATTTTGACAAGAATAAGCAAAACCTTAATCTCAAAATAAACTGTCTAATTAAAACTATTTGTGACTTTTTCTTTAAACAAACTTTAGGAAAGTCATTATTTTAAGTTTTGTCAATTACAGCCAATAAAGAAATCGATGTGTAATGGAACAGAAAGTTTGCAAAGACAATGATAAACTACATTTACCTTAGTTCAAATCAGGTACTCAGTTGTATGTAATGAATAATTAGGAAAGTTGTACAAGATCAAAGGAAATTCTAATACAAATTTAAAAGATTGTCTGTGTAACATAATTTAAATTACGGAACTAGTATCATTATTTAATTATTAATGCGCATTAAGACAGAACGTTTACGCTTCAAACTTTTTTTTTAATTACAATTATTTTGAAAGTATACAAATATTAATTTTTCTGATTTATGGTTCAACACTTTGAAATTGAAATTATAAGATGATTTAGATATTGTTATTTATTACTGAATTTTTTTTTAAATTTATTACTTTAAAAGTAAGAAAATAAAAAAAAATTAATTACAAAGCAATTTAATTAAGTTGTCATTTTTCGTAATTAGATTTAAAGTTCGATGCGAGCGCAATAATTTTAGAGTTTATACTATGCCTTGAATTTGATTTATTAAAAGACAGGTTCGTTTATTTTAACTATTGACACATTTTTTTCTCGATTTTTTTTTTCAGAAAAGGTTTTAAGCATTTGCCTTTTTAAGTAGAGGTATTATTTATTTTTGTTGACACAAACTCAATATTTGCAAAACCGTCAACGTAAAATTTTTAAAATAATGTACCTGATTAATAAAAGTAGTACCAACTTTCTCGACAGATATGTAAGCAGTTACATAAGTAGATTCTTCGATTATTATAGCTATGTGGTGGCAAAAATAACAATCTCGTATCGCTTGCTGTAAGTTCACAAGAGATTGTAAAATAGCAAACAAACACCGAGAATGACTCGACAGGTGTTTCGTCCTTTTGAAACTCTTCGGTAGTGAGAAAACTTCACTATTGTAATGGGTGTCCCAATAAGAAAGGTAGCCGGACGTATCTCACAAACTAATAATTGTACAGTTTGGGAACAAAGCATTTTTAATAACAGTGGTCATTGGAATTTGCTGGAAATTATTTTCAAGTTCGTAAATTAGCCGCTAGAGAGCGCAATTGTGACTTCAGAACAAAAAATTAGAAATACTCAAGTAACGATGCAGACTGTTTTAATCCTTAATGTTTTCTGAACAAAAATGCTTGTAAATTGAATTTGCTTACAAATATATCAGATAGCGGTTTGTGCCAATTTTTGGACTTTTTTGCTCTATCTAAATATGTAAAAAAGTATACACCGCTGTATTTAAATTTTTCGAGAAATTTGACAAAATATGTCAGTTATTAAGATAGCGTCCACTACCGGTGTTTGAATAAAAAAGTATTCAGCATTGGTTTGTTTCTTAATAGGATACCCGATACAAATGCTTGCTGTCGACTATATTTTCTACAAGAGGGCAGATCATATACGATCAATAAATGTTGCGACATCTTGTGCTATTGCAACTCGTCCGAAAATCCGTTTTTGTTAAAGCAACTTTGTCAACAGATGTGTAAGTAATTGCATAAGTCGATTAATCAATTATTATAGACAATTACAGTTCTATAATGAATCACTTTAGTGCCGATTTTATTTACTTTACTGCCAAATTTTTTGTTACTTTAGTGACGATTTTGGAAAAGATTTTTTTAAATTTATTAAATATGTGTGTGTTTGTGTTTTTAAAAAGCATTCATTATATTAAAATGGTTTTCCATAAATGCTATTACTTCTCTTTATATAAATTAAAAGCTTAAGATTAGAAAAATACCAAGCAAACAAATATTCAAATTCAATTCAACTGAACAACAGCATAATAAACGCGCAACAGGGTATATCTCAATCAACGCCTTGAAAGCTACTAGTTCAAAAAATATCAGTTTGTAGCTATTTTATTTGGTTTAAAACACAACTAAGGACTAGTCGTGATTTAGAACAATGTTTAACCGTTCGGTACTCGCGTGGGATACATCGGTATTTCATGCCTATTAAAAGTGTGCATGTTTGGTAGTGGGAGGTCTGAAAATTTTCAAGATGATAGAATCCCGTATTGTTTAGGAAAATATAAGGTAACTGAGTATGTCCACTAATAACTAGAACAAGGAAGCACAATATATTCCAAAATAAACCAGGTCACGTAAATAACGCGTAATTGCTAAGACAGTTTTAGAATGTTTTCAAATATTTTTTAACGAAAACATTATTCATTCATTTAAATTGATACAAAATGGAGAATACCAACGCGACAGAGATTCAAAACCAACAGATACATGTGAAATACGAGCGTTGCTAGGACTTTTGTACTTATTAGAAGTTTATAAGTCGGGTAGGCAGAATATAACAGATTTCTGGAGAACGGATGGCAATTTCGCTTCTTATTACGTTGCCTGGGGTTTGACAAAAGATTATATGCAAAGAAAAAAAAAGAAACAGATAAACGGGCGACAATAAGAGACGTTTTTGAAACATTTGTAAAACACTGTAGGGAATCAGTCGTTTCTGGACCAGAATTGACAATCGACAAATAACTACTTGCCTTTAGAGGTCAATGCCCATGTAGGCAATATATTCCTTTAAAACCTGCAAAATATGGTGTTAAGGTTTTTGCTTGGGTAGATTCAAATAATTTGTACACGATAAATTTAGAGATATACTCCGGAACACAACCTGAAAACCCATTTCGCAAGTCAAACAGTCCAGGTGATGTTGTAAAACGTCTGGAAGAATGTGTTAGGGGCACCTACAGAAATATAACTATAGATAATTGGTTTTCCAGTTTTCAACTCGCCATTGATCTGAAAAATGGCATAAAACTTACAATGTTGGGAACTCTGAGAAAAAAGAAATACCAATTGAATTAGTAAACGTGGCAGGTAAGCCAGAAAAGAGTTATCAGTTTGCTTTCCATAAAAACTACACTTTAGTTTCATACAATCCAAAGAAAAAAAAATGTATTGGTGCTATCTACCACTCACACAGACGACAAAATTGATCCTGACTCGGAAAAGCCTATAATGATTGTAGATTACAATAATGCTAAATATGGTGTTGATGTTGTGGATCAGATGTATGGAAATTGTAATGTTTCACAATATAGCAGAAGATGACCGCTTACTATTTTCTTTCACATGATGAATACAAGGGATATAAATGCTCTAGTGCTATATCAGTTAAATAATCCTGTCATTTCGGTTGTTCGTCACGAATTTTTGTGTGCCCTGGTTCTAGATTTGCTTAAACCACAAATTAATAGAAGGTATTACATACTTACAATCAGGTCCTAGACCGCTAAAACAAAATGCCAATTTATTCTTGGTATTGAAGAAGCTTCAACTTCCTTAGCAAATGACAGTAAACCAAAGCTAAAAAATAATAAAGTAGGAAATGTGTGCCCACGGAAAATAGATAAGCGTACAAGAAACGTTTGTTGTGTATGCAACAAGTTGGTATGTCAAGAACATAGTAAGTTTTGTATAAATTGTACTGAAACACAGTTTTTTTTATTTGTCAGATTAACTATTAGTTCATTTTATTTGTTTAAAATTTTGTTTACTTCATTTGATTGTAGGCTAATTGTAAAAAAATGTGATTTTATTACTTTTTTCCTCTGAATTTCCCACTTAATTCCATAGGGATACAAATGTATTCTTCGCGGCCCACAAGGTAACATAACGCTCCACGAGTACTGCAGGGTTAACTATTACAATTTTTATTTCTAATATACAGGGTGTCCCACGGTGACGAGACATTAGACGTATTTTACAGACTTTACAGGCTTTAGGTGTTTTCGGGCATGTTCTTTTCAACTAAAATAATGGCGTCCACCTAACGCTTCCGGTTGTACCGGAAGTTGACACTATATTTGTTATTTGAAATGGAACACCCTGTATATTATTGCAATTTTGAATTCTACGTTAATTTTTAGATAAACTTTTATTAAGGTTTTCTATTTTTAAAGTTAACCGTTTTTGAGATATTCAAAAAAAAAAAAAAAAAAAAAAAAAAAAAAAAAAAAAAAAAAAAAAAAAAAAAAAAAAAAAAAAAAAAAAAAAAAAAAAAAAAAAAAAAAAAAAAAAAAAAAAAAAAAAAAAAAAAAAAAAAAAAAAAAAAAAAAAAAAAAAAAATAAAAAAAAAAAAAAAAAAAAAAAAAAAAAAAAAAAAAAAAAAAAAAAAAAAAAAAAATTTAAAAAAAAAAAAAATAAATAAAAAAAAAAAAAAAAAATAAATAATTTAAAAAAAAAAAAAAAAAAAAAAAATAATTAAAAAAAAAAAAAACCATTAGTTTCATGATTTTCTCATTAGAGAGAGAAGAGACTGATGGTTAGATTTAAGGTAAGGAATAAAGAAAGGAAAATTAAGTATTGATGGAAGGACCAGAATAGAGAGTGTTGGTTATGTGAAGAAGGATGCAAACATTCAGAACATATACTGAAAGAGTGTGGCGGAAATGAAGAAAGAGAGGAGAGATAAAAGAACGCTATTGGGGGAAGGGAGATTTTAATTTTATCAACACACTGCACACAATACGGGCTAAACTGCCTCAACCAACATAGAAAAGTGTTGTGTTAACAAAGTATTGACGCAATAGTAAAATGCAATTTATTATTTTTGATAAAGGCCCATTTCGCTGTTCATTTAAAATCATAGCTTTTTTTATAATAATCGTACCATTGCACTAACTCTGAATCCTTTTGTTTTATGTTTTAATAAAATTTTAGACTTGAAATTGAAAACTAATTGAAACATCACCAGACGCAGACACTCACTATATTACGTATACCAAAGTTCATATAAAAATTATTCTTTAAAAGTATACTATAGTAAGATTCACAAATTAAAATAGCCATCATGTTTTTAATAATGCAATGTGCACCTGAAAAGTCGTATTTACACGAAGAATATGTTTGGGAAACAAGCCATCGGGCCAACATAAATAAAATGATACATATTTAGAGTGATGTGAAGCAGTTTATTTGCAATATCCTTCAAATACTGATCAGCTAATAGCAAAGCAGTCATGAATAGTGCATAGAACTTTCTAGGTTGGTGACTGTGATATTATAGTACGTTATCGGCCAAATAAACAGTACCAAACAGAAAGTGCTGTGGAGTTGTTTATGTAATATGGATTTGTCATATTGACTTAATTGTCATTAGTTGATATATTAATGGTACGCTGCAGTTAAATTTGATTTAAAAATAGTTCTAACAACGGAAGAAAAAGTTTTTTTGGTAGAGCATTATTTTCGTTCATATTTATTTTTATTTTCGGTACTGCTTATTTTGGCGGATACTGTACTTCAAGTACAGTTAATGTTGGCAGATATTTTATAATTTTGATTATTTAAAAGTTTTCTCTTTAGTTTAGTTTTTATATAAATTTACACTTAGTTCTTGCGTGTAGAATTAATAAATCATATGTACTAAAAAAATCAGAAACCGCTAGTTTTCCCACCAAAAACGAAAACAGATAATGTTTCTTAATTAAAGAAAATCATTTTTATGCGAAATGATTTTGAAGTTACAAGTTAAACTTTAATAACATCTTAATATAAAACAATGATAGCGCTTGCTCATTAATCATATAAATTAGTGCTATTTCACGACAACCATGATGGCACTAAATAAGAACTAGGAAACCGAGCAACTCATTGAAAATAAAAAAGTTTTAATAGTAATAGAACTAAACATAACAGTCTTCATGTAAACTCTACATTTTTTCTCATATTTAAATACAGAAAACTCTGTTTGAAAGAAATGTTAAAGAAAATAAAAGTAATTAAATTAAATCATGTGAAAATTAATGAGGAAGTGAGAGCAATAAATGAAGAAATGAAAAAAATAAGGAAAACAAATGGAGCAAGAGTAGAGAAAAGGTCAACAGTTTCAAAAAGTTAACCATTTAGAAAAAGAAAACAGGAAGGGATATAAAAAATCGAAGAAACCACGGAAATAAGAGAAGTATAGTAATAATATAAATGGGAAGTATTGACGACAAAATAGAGATACTAAAGAACAAAGGAAAGATGAAAGGCATTAAAGTATACTACGTGTCCTATGGAAAAGTTGACGTAGGCGTTTTCTATGTTAATTTAATTTAATTTAATTTAATGCATAACAGTAAAATTGATTTACGCCAAAAATCCGGGTTTGATTTTGATTGCGATAATTTTTCTTTATTAATGAAATTTTTATCTATGTTATTATTAATACAATTTTTATATAAAGAGTTTAATCTATTTTCAAAATATTACATTCACTTTACAAAATTGTATTACAATATCAAACCCTGGTTAGGAGGACAAAATATTACTATTCAACAAATTATCAAATTCGTCCACAAAGGCAGCTTAATAAACAAAAGTTTATAAAAAAAAAATGTTTTACAGATTTTTTAGAAAAACGCGTTTTCAATACTTATTATTATCCCATCAATTTGTTCTATTCTATCTATCAACATGATATGTTGTTATACTGTCTTCAAATTGAGTCAGAAAAAATCTAATTTTAATTTAACATAGTTAATTTTTCCGTGGGACACACGGTATATAGACAAAAATAGGACAACGAAAGTAATTGAAATTGAGATAAAAATAAAGATTGATGTAAAAATTGAGAGGGGGAATAAGAGTAAAACTTGAAAACCGGGACAATGTGGAAAAATGGATGAAAAGATAAAAAAATATTTACCAAAACTTTATAAATAAATAAGGGGCAAAAGGAAGGAAGGAATTGGAAAACGGGAATGAAATAAAGGAAAAAAAACATTTTTATTTTGAAACATAGTGGGGATGAAAAATAAAAGAGAAGAGTTTTGAAAGTACATAAAAGTTTTAAAATGGTCATTTAATTTTCTTTTTTTGATTTTTTTACAATTTAACGTTTTTCTTAATTTTTAACTCGAATAATATTAATTTTTTTGAGGTTCTTAGTTTTATAGTAACTTGAATTCTTTAGATTTTATATTATTATTGCATTCAATTTGATTGATAATTTTTCTTTTGTGCAATCGTATCATTTTCTCATGAGTTTCTGTCATTGGTTTTATTTCTTTCCTCTAGTTACAGTGGATGGTTTTTGAAAAGGTTTTTTTAATTATGTATCTGGTCGTTTTTGCTTTGTTTTATTATTATATCTAAAACGTTAAGTTTGATCTTATATAAAATAAAAAATACCTCACAGTATAACTACTCTTAAGGTCAATGTTTCAGAAACATCCATCTCAGGTGCCACATCATTAATGGTATGAATCTGCCACGTATGAAGTTTAACAGGATAGTATGTAAAATCTATCAACAAACCTCGTCATATGCTTTATCGTTAACATCTCAGGCTTCTTTGAAGTGTTTCCCCACTCTAAACTAGTGGGCTCAGCAGAAAATCCAAGTTTACCACGCGTTGGAGGCATTAATTTCTTATAGTTTTTAACGGAATATTTAGTTTGATGCTTGAGCTTGTAATAAGAAGCATGTATTGTTGCCCAGTTTTTTGCATTATAGTAACACAAATTTAGTTCTTTTTATGAACAAAATCCACCACCGTTGCTTTATCCTCATCAGTAAATTTTTTACTCTTTGGCGTTTACAAAACCTAGAATTTACGTAATTTTCTTTCTTCTTATCTTAAAACACAATAAAATACTTACATGTTGGTTCGAATTGTGGAACTATAAATGGTTGATGTGCAAAAATTCAACTGACACAGCAGATGGCAAAAATAATAGAATTTAAAAAAGAAAAGAAGAAAAAAGAACAGGAAGGGAGAGGGGTTAAAGAGATAGAGAGTGTAGTCAAA
Source organism: Abscondita cerata (assembly GCA_030710515.1). NCBI lineage: Eukaryota > Metazoa > Arthropoda > Insecta > Coleoptera > Lampyridae > Abscondita > Abscondita cerata. The sequence goes on along the minus strand of JALBCR010002510.1, from coordinate 447,542 downwards.
TATAAATATTTAGAGAATAATATTGGATACTACTAAGTTCTATAGTTGTAAGCGAGATGTGTGAAAAAACGATACCGCCTTAGGTAAGGAATTGTGAAATGGGTCTAAAAATGGTAAAGTATTTAAAAGGACCGTTAATCTCTCCATAACCGTTCTTTTCCTGCCATACTGTGCCCTATGATAAGCGACCTTAAAAAGCTTGTGGTTTTGAATATGATGTAAATGAACTTGGATTCCGAAACGAGACCATAACTCAGCGCAGCTTATGTTATTAAAAATGTTGTATGCTAATTTCAAGTCTTCATATTGTATTTATCCAAGGGTACGTTAAAAAGTTTAAAAAACGTATAAAGTTTCTTTATAGTCTCTCTAGCTTTTGTATTTGAATTTTTGTGTATGGATGCCAAATAAGTGAACAATATTCTAATTTTTTTAAAATACGTACAAAAACGTTTAATAAAGCCAAGTAATTTTAATGATTTAGGCACGATTTTTGAGAACATGGAAGTTAAGTTCAGTGTCTGTAAGAACACCCAAAACCTTTACATCTTCAGAGTTTTCTGACGGAACGCCATTAAGAGAATAATTATAAGAAATGGATTTGAATTTCTGTGAAAACGTATTATTAGACAATTACTCACATTGAATTCCATGTGGCTAGTCAAGCATCATTGACAAAGACGATCTAGATCTTCTTGGAGTTGTACACAGTCTAGTGAAGAACTAATGACTGTGCATTTTTACACAGTCAGCAAACAGGAAAAGAAATGAAAATTTTATTACCTTGACGATGTTATTTATAAATAATAAAAATTAAAATGGCCTTGGATGAGAACCCTGAGATACACCTGATGGCACTATTATGGGATATGAACAATTGGAATTAATCTTCATTATTTGAACACGGCTACTCAAATATGACAAAAACTAACTCAATACGAAATCGGTAACACCAAAGCTTCTAAGTTTGTTTATAAGAATTTTATGGTTCACTCTATCAAAAGCTTTACAAAAATATGTGAAGACTGCATTAACTTGTGAGACGTTTTGTAGGCTAGCTATAACTCTTATATTTATATGCTCAGATTCGATTCGGTACTACGGCCAGATAAAAACCATTGTTGTTCGACAGCAAAATATGACTTGAATATCGGATTTAATTTATGTAACATTACTGTCTTAGAAATAATACTTAAGGGGGATAGTAAAAGATACAGAACGAGTTACAACGATCGGAGACTTCTCTTACTCCTAAAAATGGGATAATAATTGAGAGCAGTTTTTAATTAAAGCCTCGGAATTCCATCCGGTTGAAGGACCAATTTACAAGTACTAAGTTTGAGATGTTGACTAAAATTAATTCTATATTTGATAAGTTTATAGTGGTAATAGTAGTAGAAGACACATGACATTGATAGATCTGTTGAATTGTCGGCATCTGAAATAAAAGTAATCAGCAAAAATATTTATCGATCCAGAGATATTGTTAGATGACTTGCCATTTATTGATAATGTTTTCGGAATACCAGGAGTACTTTTAAGGTATTTGGGCTGATTTAGATTGAAATAGTGAGAATGACAGTGACAGCGCTCGCTATCAGAAATTAGCTGAATTACACAGTTTTTGAAAACTCATCAATAAAATTAGTAATTTTTGATGTTTATTTACTGTAACCTTCCTATTTAATTTAGTTCTAATATTATTCAAGCTGTTCCTTGGGAATTATTAATGACTTTCCTTTCAGCCTTATTGTCAGAACGTAGGAATGTTGATTGTTTAGGCAACCCAAAATTTAGCTGAATCCTAATAGCAACAGCTATACGGACTAATTTTTAGCTTCATTTTGATACCAAAACCATTAAAGAAGAATACATTCTGTATTCAATAGTATTACCTAGTATGACAGACAGATAAATCTGTAAATGCGCTGTTTAACTTAGAAATAAATTGATGAAATGCCTTTAGCAGCGATGGACTGCAATCAAATAACAGGAAATTACAGTCTAACAATGGAGTTACTTGATACAGTTTGACATGACGTCATTATCTACTTCCTTTTCACCTGTCACTTAAATTGTTGTTGAAATATAATAGTAACTTACACCGTTGATAACGCTTACACTTAAAACAAATTTTCTTATATGTCATTTTTTAGTTTTTACTATAAAATAGAGCACATAAAATTTTATAATTAAACTTTCTAGACTGTTTATTACTTAACACAGATTCCTCATAAAAGTAGTCGATTAATGCCTATATTTAACCTAATTTTTACAATTAAACTCAGTATATTTAATAATAAACTTGTTTCCTTGCAAAGTTATTAATAAACCCTTGAAAAAATACAAGAAGATTTATTTTACAACACACAGACAACCGTAAGCTTTCTAAACATTGTGTCACCACAAATATAATAAGACAAGTATTAGTATAATTCAATTTTTTTAAGGCAACATTAAATTAGCGACGCCATGATTTAACTTAAACGTACAAAAGAACGCACAGCATCGAATTGTATAAAAAGAAAGCATAAAATAATCTTTTATTAAAAACTAATTAAACCAACCCTAATAAAATTAAACATTGTTGTGTTTTATAAATTCATTTGCCTTTTTCAAAGAACCTGTTTTCATATTGAAATTCTATAGTCTTTGAGAAGTACAATATACCCAGAGGATATTTGAATATTTATATTGATTTTGGTTGAATATTTTTATTTCATCTTCAAATAAACTTTGCTTGCTTCAGTATAAACTAGCTTTTGCAAATAATATGCTTTCACGTGGCATGTCACTCTTTTAATAAATTATCAATTAAGAGATCATTATTTTTCGACACGTTTGGTAAATTATTATTAACTAACGATGGACGATAAGCAACATTTCAATTTATTGTCGTAAATAAATAATATTACTGTTTTAATAAATTATAAATGAGTTGTCTTTGTAAATCGAATTTTATTGAGAAAAATAATCGTCATACTTCCATTTTTTTGGAATTTGATGAACTAATATAAGATGTTTTTGATTATTGTAAAAACTTTTAATGAGAGATTATAATTTGTTATGGTTAGAATAAAAATATAAGTAATGTTGTGATTCTTTCTCACTATTCTGAATAAACAATTGTATCTATGTTCGATGTTACTCTTTAAACAAGGAAATTACAGTAAAAACATTTTTGATCTGAAAATATGTACAGATTATACAATGTAATACCTAGTATCAGTCCATATTTAAGATACTGGTTCCAAAAGTTTGACTACAAAAAACTTTACTATGTCCGTAGCTGGAGATATCTTTCATAGCTTACCAAATAAATACACAAGCTTATTCGTTCGCGTCATCACCGTTTATAACAAAACTCCCTGTTCCCCTGTTACTATACCTCTAAATTGAAACATATGATTTCCCTTACAGAAGCGGATCACGTTCAGTATAAGCGTCTTGGGGCACTGCAATATCATAACCACTTCACCAAACTGGGTTCAGAGTTCAAGACAAAAAGTTTAATTTGTAACTTAAAATTGTTGGAAATTTACAATTGCTATATAAATATGCAAATTATATTAAAAGCGTCAATAAAAAGTTTCGACACTAATGAAACTTAATCAAGAAGGAGCGAATACTTTACGTAATACTACAAAGTACTCCTTTCTTCTTGTCTATAATAACGTATGCAGTTTTACCTGAAGTATACAATTACACTGTAGACCAATTACCTATGATTACATAAGGGTAAATAGAGTACAAGACCGAAACATCATTCATGTTTGTGCTTGGCATCGCTTCAGTCAAAGAATATACCTAACTCTAGGTTTAAAACAATTTATTATCTCAGTATGTACAAAATAAAAATATTGAATACAACATGTGGTAAAGTTTGTTCACGATAGCAATAGGATGACGTCACGCTTCAGTTTGTTAAAGGTTGTCATGTTTGCATATAACTTTGCTTTTCTACAACCTGCACTTCTAAGTATACTGCAACAACGTGAAGTTTTGCCATCTTAACGTAAGTAAAGTAATTTTTTCTTCAAGCGTGCTAAAATATGAATTTTACTATACCGCATTGAATATATAGAACGACTACATTATTTTACGGCGTACAATAATATTATTATTTTACGCTCAATTAGTAACTTAGTTTGCCGGTAGAGGTATTAGCACTTTTTAAGCAGAAACGCCATTTAAAATTTAAACTTTTAAAAATGTCGCAAATTGAAGGAACTCCACCTAAAATAAAACAAATCGCCGATGCCTTAGTTGAAAATTTGATCCCCAACAAATCGCGCAAAATATATGATTTTGCTTACAATAAATTTTTGAAATGGGCGCAAGAAAATAATATAATCAATTACACAGAAAATGTTATGTTAGCGTATTTTTCCCATTTGGCGGAAACTATGAAAAGTTCGTCATTATGGGCACAATATTCCATGCTAAAGTGCCAATTAAATATTAAACATGACATAAACTTAAAAAATTACGCAAAATTAATTTCCTTCTTGAAGCGCCAAGCTGATGGGTATCAACCAAAAAAGCAAAGTTTTCTCAAAAGAACATTTTAATAACTTTTTACAAAATGCGCCAAACAATGAATATTTGGCCATGAAGGTAATTTCAAATATAACTTTTTCAATCGCTAAAGTAGATACTATTTTCTTAGATCGTATTAATATTCGGAGTTAGTGGGGCATGTCGTTGCGACGAACTAGTCAATTTAAGAATACAGGATATCGAAGACCTGGAACGTATAATACTAGTAAAATTCCTAATACTAAAACGAATAAGTCACGGACATTTACCATAGTTGGAGATTTTTATTTAAATTTATGTAGACAATATATGACACTTCGACCTAATGACATCAACATAACAAGATTCTTTTTAAAATACCAAAATGGTAGATGCCACCGTGTCGTTATGGGGATACATAAAATTTCAGGTATACCAAAACAAATGGCAACTTTTTTAAAACTACCTAATCCAGAGGAATACACTGGTCATACACTGCGACGAACCTCAGCTACATTGTTAGTTGACAATGGTGGAGACATTACCACTCTAAAAAGACACGGTGGATGGAAATCTAACAATGTAGTTGAGGGATACATCGAAGGATCAAACGTGAAATTGCCAATAGAATATTAGGGTGCGATGAAGGTAACACATCTACCGTAACATCAGGTGATCTTAACAGGCCTAGTACTTCCACCGCAACATCGAGCATATCCCAGTCAAGTGAATATGAAATCCATCACGACTATAATGACGTCAATGTCAGTTCTAAAACAGCAAGTAGTGGATTAAATATTATTAACTCGACATTACAAAATTGTACCTTTAATATTACTATAAATAAGAAATAGGTATTTTTTCCACTATATAGTTACTACAAAAGAATGTTTGTTTTAAGTTTTCATCTGAAATAAGAGTTAATTATTATTATTGTTGTATTGTTAAATAATTATAGCTTTCTTTCTTACTCTACAAATTAATACAAAAATTTTCCTTTTACAAACCGTGTTAATACACACAACAAAAATAATGTTGTTTGACAGTCATGTTTGACAGTTGTAAAGTTGAGTTAACGCTGTTGCCTATTCATTCTAAAACCACCTCAATTACTTCAAGAATTTGGTTTTTTACGCTTGAAGAAAAATAGTATATGCTACACGGAGTCGAACGCTTTTTGTGTTTCGCAAAGTATTTTGCGGCCTCAGCTGCGCTTCGGCCGCAACACAAAAAAAATGCGTTCTACTCCTAGTAGCATAATATACTATTAATTTACATTATAGTAACAGAAAATTTTCAATGTTATATTGGCTCCAATAGACTTTAGTAACAAATTAATAGATTTTATTTGCTCGGATTTTGCAGGGGATGGTTTCTTTACAAATTCTATAAGTAGAATAAGTAAGTGGATAAATGGAAATTCGAAGTACAGTCGGGCCCGCTTATAGCGAGCACACTGATGCCAAACAAGTATGTGCACTATATGCAAACCCTCGCTATATACGATTTTTACCAGGGCCGGTGACAACGAGGTGTGCTTGTTATAATGATTATAACAAGCAAATGTAACACTATTAATTACAATAAATTAAAACTGAAAAGTTGTATTATTTGTATCTATTCATTGAACATAGTATGAATCAAGAACTTATTTTTAATATATTGAAATACACTGAAATCCATGTTTATTATGTATAATATGTGTTTATTCAAAATATTAGTAAATAATCATTTTTTGAGTTAGACTTTTTGTCAACAGAGAACTTTCAATCCTTTGAATAAAAACAAACTTCTGCTTCACCTGGTTCTGGAAACTATTGAACTCTTAATAAGTTGATATTGTTTTCATTGCTATAAATACTTGTTGACTTGTTGGTGGTTTGAAGTGTTTTCTGGTTCTTCCTCTTTTTCTGATTCAAGCTCTTCATTAAACTGTGTTTCTCTAATTGCTGCTACAGTTTTAATATCTGATGGGTACTTGCAAGTTGCCAAGGAATTTTCAATTTTTTGAAGATCATTAAGGATGTCGGAGGTTAGAAACCATTTTACAAGATTATTTTTATAGCCTAATCACCCAAACTGACAAAATTCTCTTCTTCTACAGGTTTTGAGTTCTTAATTTCAGCATCTTTGTCAAAATCTGAGGAAGGATAAAATCCAGCATTTTTATAACAATTAACAATAGTTTTTTGTGATTTGTATTTACAGTCAATATACCACCCAATAAAGAAAATGTGAAATATTCAGCTTCATCTAAACAAGATCATCCGACAAAAAAATATTTTTTTGTAATGTTGTTTGTGACAAGCGATGATACGAGGATATATTGAAAATTCTTAGCCTACTATAGAACCAAACAAAATTTTAATGTCAAAATATTTTATTACTCAATATATTCTCCTCTTAATTGATACATTTATTACAGCGAACCTGCAACGTCTCTAGACCTTTAAAAAAATGTTTCTTCTTGCTCTGCAAACCAGACCTCCACAGCTTCTATTACCTCCTTGTTGGAAGAAAATGTACGACCTTTTTAAATTTTTTTTCAGTTGAGGAAAGAGGTGATAGTCGGACGGAGCCAAATCGGGTGAATAAGGGGGGGTGTTCTAGTAATTCAAACCCTAAATTACAAATTTTTGCATGGCAACATGAGATTTGTGTGCAGGGGCGTTGTCCTGCAAAAACAAAACACCTTTGTATAGCTTTCCGCGTCTTTTCCTTTTAATATTTTCCCGTAGAGTGGTCAGTAATGTCGAATAGTAATCTCCAGTTATTGTTCTACCCTTATCCAAAAAATCAATCATGATTACTCTATGGCAATCCCAAAAAACTAAAGCAAGAACTTTTCCAGCAGATTTTTGGACACGAAACTTCTTAGGTCTTGGAGAACCAGAGTGTCGCCATTCCATCGATTGTTGCTTTGTTACTAGATCGTAGAAATGTACCCAAGTCTCATCCATAGTAACAATTCGGTTTAAGAAGTCTACATCGTTTTCAAATCGAGCACAGATCGAACGCGATGCTTCTATCCTTGCACGCTTTTGGTCAACATTTAAACATTTGGGGATCCATTTTGCAGCAATTTTTCTCATGTCCAAATTGACGTGAACCATATGATGAACGCGTTCGTATGAAATATTCAGTGCTTCAGATATCCGTTTTAACCCAATTCGACGGTCTGATAAAATCATGTCATGAACTACATCGATATTTTCGGGGACTGACACAGAAACTGGCCTTCCCGATCGGTCATCATCTTCAATGGAAAATTTACCTCTTTTGAAGCTTGCATTCCAATTTTTGACGGTCGCATACGAAGGACATTGATCACCAAGGGTATTAAGCATATCTTCGTAAATCTACTTACCTCTTAACCCTTTTAAATACAGGTACTTGATGATGGCTCGATACTCCAATTTTTCGATTTTCACAATTTTGGTGGACATCTTTTTCATTTAATTTATTGCGTGACTCTGGTTTACTTTTTGACGTCAAACTTTACACTGACACTTATAATAAGTTATTGTTCGTTGCTATGGTAACGCAATATTTTGTTTATGCAAGGAACTGGTCTAGGCTAACTAGATATCAATACATCCTCGTACCTTGATCCATGGGTTGTAGGAGCTACTGTTGTATCACGTGGCAAAAATACTAACTTTATGGCTTTTAGATTTTCAATTGTAGGGTGAGATGGACAATTGTCGACTATCAATACTATTTTTCTTTTTTGTTTAAGTAAATGTTGGTCTTAGACTCTTATTTCTTTTTCAAAAATTTCTGATATTACCGAAGCCTTTTTATTGGAAGTGTAATTTACAGACAATACTTTGCAAGGAGTGTTTTGATTTTCCGATGACAAGTAATTCTTTCTTTGGTCTTTTTGTTTCTATGACACTTTTCTTTCTAAAATTTTAATGTTTGATTTGGAATCATTTTATAAAGAGTCAGCTTGGTTGAAAATATCGTTATCGAAAAAACTTCTTTCTATAGTGGGCCATACGTTATTAAACCAGTCCTTTGTTGTTTCAGTAGAAACACTTGCTTCTTCTCCATGGATTTTCTAGATGAAATGTGGTACCTTTTTTTTAAAGCAGTCGATCCAGTTTTTTTGAACAGGAAGATACTTCATTCCTGAGGACAATAACTTTTTTCCTGTATATTGGTCTACTTATGGACACATTTTGATTACTTTTTTTGCTGAAACCACTGCAGCAATGCTTGATCTACTCCCTTGTTAACTGGTTTTCGAATTTGTTTTATCTTAGAAATGTTGGAATTTATTGTTTCTTTAATTTTATTTTGATGTGTCCTTCCGGAATCTGATTAATCATAAATTTGCTCATCTTACTGTTAATTAATTTTTTATTACAAAAATAAAAATAAAGCTACAGAAACAAGTAAGCCGCGTCTTTGTTTAACACTTATAAAGTCTGTAATAACTTCACGAAGATATATTTTGTCCAAGTTCACTTTCGATACTTAGAACGGCTAAGCTAGATAACCTTGCTTCAGACATTGTACTGCGTAAGTAGGTTTTGATAAGCTTGAGCTTTGAAAATGATTGTTCTGCTGACGCGGACGTTACCGGTAAACTTAAGAAAAGAATAAATTGTGTACATAAATCTGGGAAGCTGCTCGATAAAATTGTATTATCTACTAATAAAAACTTCTTGAGTTCTGAAGTGGTAATCAACCTGCGTTGATCAATGTCCTCAGCTACGAATGATTTAAAATTTATCATTTTGGTGGTTATGGCACTAGTTACGTCGCGTCGGTCAAATTTTTTACTAAATGCAATGGCACTCGCGATCAATTTTCATCACTTTGCTCTGTTAGAGCTTGAGGACTTAAAAGAGTAAAAATATCTCTAATTTTCCACATATAGTAAACTTATTGTTTACTTGGCCCAACAATAAATCCTGATATTTAAAGTAAATTTTAATTTGAAAATTTGCTAGAGGATCCGACATCACTGAATCTTCAGCGAGTTCTTCGAAAAATCGTTTTACTTTTCTTATACGTTGGGCAGAGAACACTGGATTAGTATTACAACTTAAGCATAAGAACAAATGGGGATGCTGTCATTTTTTTCTGTGAAGATTTGCCTTCGTCAACTTCTGAAGACTTTTTCGAAGTTACAGTAATCTTTGACCGGCAGTTATGAATCATTCGAAAGTTTATTTTCACAGCGATGACAAAATCAAAACGAGACGACCATCTGGTGGGGCAAAGTCTTTATAACTTGAAATTAAAATTCCAGTGAATCAGATATGGCCGTGGAAAAACACTATCCATTGCAATTTGTTTCATTGTTAGATTTTTAATTGACGGAAATAAATCACGTTCAGCATCTACAATACATAAAGGTATAAATAATATCGTTACAATTGTTCTTTGATAGATTAGATGTTAGATGTTAAACAAATTCAGTTATAGAAGTCGACAGGTTTACTATCTCAAAATTTTAACGCCAACTTCGTCGCCAAATTTTAAAAAATGCATTAAGTTATGTATGTGATATAGAGAGAAAAAACTACCAGCAACATTAAAAAATTCTACCAATTTCTGTTTATGTTTATGACAGTTGCAGTGATTTAAAAATCCCACGAATAGTCTACAAATTTTGGGTTTTTAATCTTCTACTACTTTGATTTTTTTCTTTAAATACACTTTTCAAGAAAAAGCTGCACCTTACATATCCGTATAATTTCAGAATATATTATTACTCTTCACATCCTAAATGATATACCAAAATTTTTAGTCTTTTAACTCAAATTTTCCTACAGGGCTTGTTTTGTGCTATTTTGATTACAGTACAAATAATTATTATTCTCGATGTTATTGCTGAATAAAAGTCAAGTGAGTATTTGTATCTTGGTAATTACTTATTGTATGAAAAAATTGCTTAAACAAAAGTGCATATTTAGATATAAAATAGTTTTTTGAAAACAAAGTATGACAAAGAATATATTTATTAAATATCTTAGAAAAACTGAAAATGTATCGGTCGACAGTGCTTCTTGGGCTTGACAAATTTATGCCCACCATGATGAAATCTCTAGTACTATGAAAACTCTCTAATTTAACAAAAGATTACGGGATTACTTCATGCATTTAATCGATGTTGAATTAGGACGTTTAGTAGTTGGCGGGCGACCTCGGAACATATTTAGTTGTTTATAACATATTAACTGAAATTTGTCAAAAGAGTGAAAAAATGGGTTATTAAAATTTTCAATTTCTATCATGTGTATAAGATATGGAGTAACTTCACATTTTATTTAAAAATGTCGGTAACCAAGACGTCAAGTAAAAAAAACATTCAATAGTTATATACTAAAACAATAAAAGTTAAAAAATGGTCACATAAATACTTACCTACATTTCAAACCGTTTAGAGTCACTAATGAACTACGCACCTTTATCAAAAAATATATTGTACATACACCAGTTGATCTCCATAATTGAACTAGTAATTACTAATAAAAATTTATTTCTAAAAAGCACTGACATATTATACCTGCTTTCTTAGAAGAAAACAAGAAATCATCCTCCCTCAAGCTCTAGGTTTCACAGATTGTCCACGTGTTGCGTTCTTGAATCTTGCCGCGGCAATTCTACAAAACTACCAACAACAATAAGAACAATAGTAGGAATAAATCACTTCTAGTTTTTTAAAAACGAATACTTTATTGCAACAAAAGTTTTGATTGTTTTAATCAAAAATAAGATGAATGAAAAGATGTAGGTAAGTACCCGTTATGAAACATACCCAAAATTTACAATTATCTAAAAAATGCAGTAATCTTTAAGAAGATTATAGATAATACATTTTTTTTAAATACTCACAAATGCTATTTATCTACTTAAATAAAAAAAAAATAAGTCGGCCTTTGTAATCGACATAATATCACTGAATACAATAAACGCTGTAAAAACAAACCCTTAGGTAAAACACTAATAAAACACCGACAATTTTCGATGAAAAAAAGTTCATCTTATGAATTCACAAAGTCTGTCTGTCTGTCTGTCTGTCTGGATGTCCAGTAGCTTTTTTTCCTGTTGACATTTTGAAAATTTTCTTTCGGATTCCTATAGAACATCAAAATTTAAGACATTTTGCTTCGATCATTTTTTGTCTATCTCATCGGCAAAGTGGTCAAATCGGCTCCCGAAAAAAAGTCCATTCAAATTTTTTCGAACAAATTCTTTTCAAATTAATCATTAAAATAATTTTTTAAGCTAAATAAGCAGTTCTTTTATTTCATCCCGGCAATGCAAACTTGCGCATTCCCAACTGGTTTTGTTATATTAGTTATTTATATTTATGTACGTTACATTGGCATCCATTTAAATTAGGAATCAGCCCGCAAAAATTTTAACTTATATTTTTCTTATAACTTCGGTCCTCTGTTCACGTTGCTAGGAACAGATTCGATGCAAAAGTCTACCTCTTTTTAAATTTGTCTCGCATTAAAACGGCTCGAAATATTTTCGTTTCAAAAAAAGTTTCGAGTTTACGAATGATGTGTCTTTATTTTGAGATTTAGATTTTTTTGTACGAGGGCATCTTTGAGGTAAAAAAAATGATAAAAACAGTCAACAAAATTTCAAACAAATTGAGCCGTAATTTAACCCCAACTCGCTTATTTTGGACCGATTTTCAAAATTCTTACGCCGATAAATAAATAAACATTTTTGACCGTTTCAGTTTTTTTTGACCTTGCGTGTTTTCAATAGTTATAAGTTATAAACTTTTCCAAAAAAAAATCAATCGAAAACTAAAACGGCCATAATTTCTAAATTATAATCGATAAAGAAAAAGTTTATTTAAGAAAAACGTTCGTTTTGTTTCCCTGTCGCATAATGTGTAATAAAATTTTTCTTAAAAAAATTTTTTAAGCAATTTAACATTGTCAAAACGAAATACTGTCATTTTTATATTTTTATAACTCCGGAAATTACGTAAAAACATGAATAAAAAACATAAAATTTGTAATTTTGCAAATTTTCAGATAGCTAGCTATAGAAGGTTTAATTTCACCCGAGAAAAATGTTTTTACGCACGATTTTGGTGGGTTGGGTCACGGAGCGGCTTTCACAAACCATTCAGCGTTGAAATATTTTTAAAACGCAATATCAACATAATCTTATTATTCCATAATTATGTGTTTGTGCTAGAAATATGGTTCAAAAACGAAAAGAATCGTAATTTTGCAAATTTTCAAATGGCTTAATTGTAGAGGGTTTAATTACACTTGAAAAATCTGTTTTGCACGAATTTGGTGACTCACACGCGTAACGGCAAGCGTTTTCCGAACCAAACCGTCGATCTATTATGCGGTCGAGCTAAATAAATCTTGTTCTAAACTTTTGTATTAAATAATTTCTATTCGCACTACATTATTTTTGTAAATTAAATTTTTTTTGTACGAAGGCTTCTTCGAGGTTAAAAAAATGTTAAAAATAGTCAAAATAAATTTTAAACAAATTGAGCCGTAATTTGACTACAACTTGCTTATTTACGGACCGAGGTGATAAGAGGGAACCGTGTTACTTTGTTTGTGAGACTTTTAGGGGCCTGGGCCCACCTAGTAACCATATAAAATTTTTGTTTGTTTTTTACAAAAAGTAAGTATTTATTTTATTCAATTAAAAGTATGACCACATTGACTAATACGAAATTCTTATGTGTACGTGTATTATAGTGGTCTAAAGTTTTGTATGAAAAATGTTTGCTAGTTGAAAAGGTACGTAAGATACACGTTATTGAACATAACATATAGGACGAGATACAACGTATCAAGATTGTTATAAAAACGTAGGTAATAAACGTAGTACAGTAGGGATAAAATATGTAACAGTTGCGTATCGTATTTGACGTGCAATTTCGTAATTAAAACGTAGTATAAATTAAAGAAAATACGTAATATATACGTATACTATTATCAAATTTGTGACTTAACATGCAAGACCAGTTAGATCGTAGTTGAAATGTTATAAAAATGTAGTCAACAAACGTAGATATCGTTGCGTATATGTAATATTCGCAAACGTAACAAGTACGTAACGTGTTTGCTGGGTAGTTACGTATCGGACTTCTGTACTGTACAGCAACAAGTAAATGTGTATACATTTATACAAGAAAATGACCACGAAACTGGCTTATTAATAAATAGAAAACGTTGATCTGTTTTAGAAACATCTTGCGTCGTTTAACAATTAACTATTAAAACTCTTTGTGATAAATATTATTGTCTTTAATTAAATTAGTGTAATAAACTGTCGATTCATTCTGACTCATCACCAATGTCATCTACTTTTGCTAGGAGTCAGTGGCGCTTATTAACAATAAATTGGCAAATAGTTAATTTCGACAAATTTCTGTATCCCTTTAGCATATCTTAATCTACGACGCTCTTCGACGAAAAAGATCTAACTGGGAAGATACGGAAAAGTCAATTGTTACCACCTGATTTTAACTAAAAGTCAAGGTTTTGTTACTAAAATTTATTCTTTCAATTTTCATGTATGCAACAAGAGAGTCAAATTTAAAATATGATAAAAAGTTATTGACACTTATTTTCTGTTTTCTTATCTGAATGTTTTTATTAATAATAATTTGTGTTTTTATAGAAATAGAACAAACAAAAACATTTCGAATATCAGTAAAAATAGTTTTATTCAATAGATAATTTTATGCCATTAATGCTTGAAGTGTTCAATCGTCTTGGATTTATCGGGGTAGACAAGTGGTTTAACTTAGCCTCAAAGAAAATAATGTAATGGAGTTAGATTACACGATCTCTGTGACCAATGACTAGGACAATTGTAAAATGGACGTATTGCACAATGACGAACAGAACCATTACTTTAATAAAATATTTCAACAATTTGCAAGCATTGCTCTGGAGTGAGTCTATTCATTATCAAATTTGTAGCGAAAATAGGTCACAAATAAATGAATATAATTTCGGATGTCATATGGGAAAACTAGATTGCTTGCATTTATCAAAATAGCGTATCCGCTCAATTAAAAACAATATAAGCTTTACTTCCTTTACATAAACTATATTAAAAAAAAAATTATTGCAATTACCGTACCAAAATTTCAATAAAAGTAGCAACCAAAAGTTTAATGGCTATAAAGTACACATTTTTAGTACTTAATAACTCTTACTACCACTTATAAAATTGGAACCGTTTATCTAATGGAAATTGTATTTTATTAAAATATTTCTAAATAAAAACACATATCCTTAGGTTACTTGAGTGAAGTGTGTACATCAGAGGTGATGTTTTCGTAATATTTTTTCTGTCAATGTAAACTTTTTTGAAAAGGGTTTTAAGCTTTTCAACATTTTAAACCAATTACTTTCATAATTTAATGAATTTTTCATTATGATTTTACTTTTTGTATAATATAATTTATTCGTTGATCGCATCAGTTAATTACCATACGCGCTTGCTTTTAACCTTTTCTTCAATGCCCGAAAAATTATTTAATCTAATATGTTGCACAATCCTATTAGGTATCACAAATTTGGCTAAAGATTAACAAATAGTTCAGAAATACCCAACAATGCGCAATCTGTGATCGTTAAGTTAAATAAGGTTTATTGAAACTAATGTTGACAGTCATAAAATCAAAAATTATTAGTTTGTTAGAATCAAGGATTATTTTATTTAATCGTGTATCATTTATCATTTCCATATATTACTCTCTCTTATCGTGTACAGATGTGCGTAGATATTGAATAAATCAGTTTTGTTTTGATTGTGCTTCGATTCGGTTTAATTCCATTTGGTAAATACTATGTGTTTTTAACTTGTTTTACAACTTCAAACTTATTAATTTAATAAATTAAAGTAAACAAAGTTTTAAGAAGGAAAATGTTATATAGAAACATAATTAATTAGTGTATATTTAAATATCAAATTCGTTATTAGGATTACATTATTAGCAACCCCACTGTAATAGTAATTTACGTTAAAAGTTCGGTAAACTGAAATTTACAAAAACAAGTCGAAATGTGTTATTTCACACTGTATTTACTTAAAACTACAAGAAAATAAGAAAATGCTTGAATTGAAAATATCATGGTGTATAAAAAGCTTTGCTCTAAGGTTACTATTTTGTGTTTGTTTTATTGAATTTGTTGAGACAGAAATGGCAACAAATTGTACATTCTGGATGATCATAAGTAAAATGTGTGTCTTACGACATCTCTTGTAAATAAGGACACGTATAAATAATATAAACTAAGTTATGGCAACAGATAACTGTAACGACAATTGAATATTTAAATGCAAATCGTTACAGTTGTATACCGCACTTAAGTATTCACATCTGATGAGCTTATAAAACAGCGAAATGCGCATCAGGTGTTCTTTCGTGCGTGTATGCTACTGTACATAAATACTTGGCTTTATCGACACGAGTTTTATGCATTCTAAGTTATCGCTTTGATAACTATTTGCATTTAAACATTCAAGCGTCGTTACAGTTACTCTGGATGATATTTTGTGTAAATTTAATTAATGAATGTAATAATTTTTTATTCTAACAAAATTGTCAGAAAGATTCTGTAAAGAATATGAACAGCTTTGTTGTAAAGAAAACTGAGTGAAATCTAAGAAAATATAATGACAAAGAGAATGTCAGTTCTTTATAGTTTGTCAAATTATTCGATGCTCAAAGCGATATTAAAATTTCATAAAAAACAGTCTCACCAAAGAATATGTGGAAAGTTTTGTAAAAGGGGCACAGGATCAGCAATACTTTAATAATTACTGACAGTCTTTTTGTTAGATTATTGGTTTCATCGGCATCACTGGTTGATATGACGGGAAGGGTATATCAAATGTGTTTGGATGGCATCCAAAAAAGGTCGACACAGTTGGTAATTACAATCTTTCTCTCCAAATCGAATAAAAGTCTTTACGTTGTTGGTGAAATAGGCATCAGCATAAGTGATTGGAACTCTTCCAACAATACGCTGTTTTGATGCCCAAGTCACAATAAATTATTCGTAGGCTACCGTAATGGGAATGCATTCAGACAAGTGGTAAATTTACTAGGATTAGCAAATGTGGAAACGAAATTTTTATTTTGGTCTTAAAAGGAAAAAGAAAAGTTGTCAAAATGATTTAAGAAGGAGAAAATGTTAGGTAACTGAAAAATCCAAAGAGGTTATTACTACAAGTGCTTCCTTGAGTTCCACTCTACAATGGTGTACCGAGATTCGAAGTAACACACATTTATTCTGACATTTACGTTTGACATTGACAACCGTCCATAAAGTAACGAAAAAACTAGTCCATAAAGAAGTACATTATGGCCGAAAAACTGTAACATAAACAGCACAAAGTTGGCCGTTTCAACATAAAACAAATTGGTGTGATAATAATGAATATAGGCGTATTTTACTAAAAAAAACTTGTAAAATAAGTTAATTTTTGTGAAATTTTATCTAACCGAATGGATTTTCATTTATTAAGCGGCCTTCGTAAACGAATTAGTTAATTTATTTTTTAGTGTTTCTTGCACTATCTAACTAGGGTTCGATTCTGATTGCTGTATTTATTTTTATTAACTTCATTTCATTTGTAATACGATTTTATAAAATAATTTAACATTTTGAAAAAGTTTAAACTCATTCTATAAAAATTGTTTTAATAATAACATCAATTATAATTTTATTAATAAAAAAAAATTACGACATTCAGGATCGTATCCGAATTTTTCGCTTAAATCATTGTAAAAATTCCCCAAGCTATTAGCTACTTTCTACACATGTTAGGAAGATATCATATCATATCACTTTATCTTTTTAAAAAATTTATGCTCTAAAGGATTTAATGGGAAGCGTTTTTTGAGGTTATGTCAAAATCCTAATTTGGTGGGATTGAATAGACATCGGAATCGGATTCAGCGACCCCAAAAACATATAATAAGGATAGTGAAATCTGTTCTGCTCTTCACTTGCATACACTACTCCTTCATTATACCTATAACTTTCTGTCTTCTTGGCTTAGTTTGATTCTTTTCTTTGTTACCTCTTTCCAGCACTTACATAATATTGTATTTCCTTTTCTTCTCATCTCTTCGTATCTTATTGCCCTCTACCCTGGCGGTGTTCTTGTTTTTCTAATTTACATTCTTCTTCTACTATGTAGCTTGACGTTTCTTGTTCTAGTCCCAGTGTTCATTTTTAGTGCCTCGTCTGAACCCTCTCTAAGTCAACCTATTTATTCCATCCCCATAACTCCGATCTGTGTATCATGTTACTTATTACCAATGTTTCAAAGATCCACCTTTTTTTTTGTATCATTCCAAACATTCTTTCTCTTAAACCCCATGCTTCTCCTACAATCCTACTTCTCTTCTAACACGATTTTGGATATTAAAACTCATCAGAAATTCATACATTAATATAGCGGTATGAAATTGCCGCAAATGCTACGCCGCCTTCCGTATTCTTTGATTGGATGAAAATTTTAATATTTACAAATGTCATACCTTGAAACTATTAAATTTTTAGACGTATGAAGAACACTAATAAATATTTCTTCACAAATTTTTAAAAGAATCGACATTGGTTTGTTTTGGAAATGTCCTTAAACTTTTAAAAAAACTAAAGTTTTTAACAAGCAAGTCATCGATTGACATTCAATAAAAAAATTTAGCAAACATTGAGAGATAAGTTGGGCAGAAACTTGAGTAAATTGGCCTAAAGTTTTTACAGGATAGTATTCGTATGACAACATCGTAAACAAATAGTATTATCTAAATCACGTGATCACTGTTCAAAACTATCAAATACACACGTTCAATATCGAGTATGTTCTGCTTTACAATCAAAACAAAAGAATGAATATGAGAATGCAAGAAAGAGATAAAATAATTCTCCTCTTTATTTTTTTACGAATTATAACTTCAGTTGTATTTTTAATAAATAATCTCTGTTTGATCGACCCTGTGTTCGACAATTAGAACAATCATAACCTGTTATTTTACTTGTACTAATTGTTTGGATTATCTTGTGTTTTGTCATTAGTTGTACCGGGTGACCCAACTCGGCCATATCTAGGGAACCGTTTGTCGTATGATTTTGGTGTAAAAAAAATATTGGATAAATCGGCCATAAAGAATCACAGGGAAATAATAAGGGAACAAAAGTTCAGTTATTTCAAAAACAAAGATGGCGGAGGGTGTTCAATTGTTTTTGCAATAACCTTTAACTTCTTAACGGTTTGACCAATTTTAACAGATTTGGTATCGTTGAAAGAGCATTCTTTAAGCAATAAGAATCAACTAAAATATAGTTAATTTAGTTGAATCCTTCTCTACCAGGAGCTAGTTTTGACACCATGACCCAAATTAAAAAAATCAAAAAATCAATTGGAATGATATGACTTTTTCTTTATGCTAAAGTAGCCAAATAACATCCAAATAGGCCAGTGAAAACCATTTTCCAAAATCTCGTTCCTAACCTCAAATATTGGGGAAAATGAGAATAATGGATGTTTGAAGATCGAGGACCGCGCAGTAAATTTTCTAAAACTATTAAAAATTTAGCACAAAATGAATAAGATGTTAAAGAGACAATTGTGAGTCTAAACAGATTTCATTTAAGTATTATTTAAAAAATATCAGAACATTCATGTTGCTCCAAAGGGACTAAACGCATTTGAACTTATTATCACTTTAATATTACTCTTGTAATTCTAACCTTTAATTTAAAAAGTAAGCCTAAAAACCTAAATAGGTATATATCCGAATTTGAATATGTTAGACCATAAATTTTGGAACCATTTACAAAAATTTTAATATTATAATGTAGTTACTTTACGGAATTCTTTTTATGAAATGGTCTGTGATTCTAAAAAGAACCGTTTTTTAATAAAACCCATAAAAGGAAGAAAAAGGGATCTAATGGCGACCCAGGTGTTCAAAATGGCCTCCGTTATTTTGGATGCACATCTGAAGACGCTGATGTGTTGAAAGAACAGCATTCTCAATTTCAGCTCTTGGGATGTTCAAGATGGCATTCCTGATTCTTGCAATCATATCCTCGCGGGAAGTTGTCCTTGTTGCTAAGACTATATTCTTAATTCTTCCCCAGAGATAAAAATCAAGACAGGTTAAATCGGGAGACCTTGAAATATTTAATAAGTTTTAATATGTGCACAATTATAAACAGAATCATACCAAATGCAACATCCAAAGATTCTTGTGTTAAATACTGAAGCAATTTTACGGCGAATAACAGTACAAAACTTGCCTTGCGCCAAGGGAACAGACTTCCTCTTCAGATCCAACGGTCAGGGAAGGTGGTATCTAAATATTGGCGAACAGCAAGGGCATAATGGGCGGGACAACCATCATGCTGGAAAAACATATTTTGGCAGACCTCTAGCGGAATATTATCCATTAAAATTGGAAAAACATTTTCTAAGAAATGTACGTATGTTCGACCATTTAATGCTCCGTCCAAAATAGACGGACTAACAACCCGCCCTCCAATTATCCCACACCAAACATTTACACTATATCTCCCTTGATGCTGGACTTCTCCAAACCAGCGCGGATTATTTTGGGCCCAAAAGTGCGCATTATGTAAGTTCAATTGCCCATTAGTACCGAAAATGGCTTCGTCAGTCCACAACACATTTGACAGAAATTGAGGATTTTCTGCTACCATGTTTAATAGCCAGTGGCAAAAATCTATCCTTCGGTCAAATCCGGAGGAGAAAGGCCTTGGTGTAAGTTGATATGGTAGGGGTGTAGCCTAAAATAACAAAAAATGTAAAAAAAACATGGGGTTTATAATTTGAGTGTAAAATAAATTAAACTTTATAAAAGAGGTATACCTCTTACATACCTCTGGGTTTGAATAATGCGATGAACCGTACTTTGCGGAATACCCAAGTCTTGAGAAATTTCTCTAGTACTAATTTGGGGATTGATTTCTATAGATGCCAGGATATTAATAACACTTTGTTCGTTATTTTGCCTATTTCTCCGATTCATGACAGGTCTACGGATGCTACTCGTTGTTACAGGCGCTGGGCTAAAAGCACAAACACGGGGCGATGGTATTGCGGTCGATTCGGATAGCGGAAATAGAAGGTGCGAGCAGCGATAATTCCATTTTAAAACCTTCAAAATAGATCGCCAGCATATTAAATGCTTCTTGGTTAGAAATCGGCATTTTAAAAAAGATTACAAATTTAACAAACTGCACTTTCTGAATGTAAACACAACAAAATAATTTACAAAATTACGACTGTCATTTTATAATGCATCGTGTTGCTTTTGTTTAATTTTCCAATGCCTAAAGTGTAGGGTGCTTTTACTTTACTTTTTAAATTAAAGTAATATTAAAGTGACAATAAGTTCAAAATGCGTTTAGTTCCTATGGAGCAACATCAATGTTCTGATGATATATGTATATATTTTTAAATCATACCTAAATGAATTCTATTTAAACTCACAATTGTTTCTTTAACATCTTATTTATTTTGTGTTAAATTTTTAATAGTTTTAGAAAATTTACCGCGCGGTCCTCGATTTTCAAACATCCATTATTCTCATTTTTGCAATATTTGAGGTTAGGAACGAGATTTTCAAAAATAGTTTTCACTGGTCTATTTGGATGTTATTTGGCTACATTATTATAAAGAAAAAGTCATATCATTCCATTTGATTTTTTTGATTTTTTTTAAATTTGGGCCATGGTGGCTAAACTAGCCCCCTTGCGGAGAAATATTCAACTAAATTAACTATATTTTGAAGTTGATTCTTATTGCTTAAGAAATGCTCTTTTCAACGACATTAAATTTGTTAAAATCGGTCAAACCGTTAAAAAAGTTAAAGCAGGTTATTGCAAAACAATTGAACACCCCTCCATCTTTGCTTTTGAATTAACTTAACTTTGTTTTTACGAAAATGATAGATAAACTGGTTCTCTTTACAAATGTGAACAAAAATTTTTGTTTATTATACGAAATTTATAGAAAATGCAATTTAAAAATTTAAGATTGCAGTTACGCCCTCTGGTGGTCATTTCTAAATATTTTCCTGCGATTCTTCATGGCCGATTTACCTAATATTTTATTTACACCAAAGTCATACGACGAACGGTTTTTGAGATATGGCTGAGGAACTGTCTTATTGGGTCACCCGGTACATATTCGTAAATATTTATTTTGAATTAACATTGAACTCAATTGTACTACGTAACATCTACAGATGAGAAAACTACCGTAAGTGCGATAATTTTACTGCAATGTGAATGGTGATTGTTAATATTTTTAAAGTAAACTCCAATAATAATAAATAAACACTTTTGTTTCCACATTTTATCTCTTAATTCGCTTTTAGTAAATTAAAAAATTTCTAACTTAAAAGTGACAGTTAATAAATTTTGATAGTTAGACTGTGACCATTGTTGTCACGTTTATACGATAGAATGGTTATAGTTTCTGATTTGAGTTTAGTTTTAATATTAAATCATATGCATTTGCTGGATGACGTAAGTCTCATCTTTCCTGATTCAGACAGTATTGTATTTCAATTTATTAAAAATATTAAATAGGCAATTGTTTTACAATTGTTCGACTCTGGCCGTCAAGAACACACGTCATTTGCTTAACGACGTGGTTTCTTCTTCACTTATCGACATCACGTAATTAAGTAAATACAAATTTTTGTTGTGGAATAGGAAGTCAAAATAACATGGGAGAAGTTCTGCTAATTTAATTATTTCAATAAGTTAGGGGATTTTTTTTTAATTTAACGATATTTCAAAAACTATGAAAAGTAGATATTACAAACCTTAATAAAAGTTGTTTCAAATTAGGAGCTAAATACAAAAGTATCATAAAAAACATATCATTCCATTTAAGATAAAGAAGTTGATATCGACCTACGGCACAACCAAAAGTGTACTATAAGCGATAATATTTAACAATTAAAGATCAGTATGAATAATACATAACCACATATTTTAAAAATTTAAATACGATTAGTTCTCCATAAACGTCTAATAAGCCACTTTGTTTGGTACACCCTGTATAGTCATATATTATATCATAAGTAAATAGAAAATTCTGTGCATTTATGTAGTACTTCTAAGGGATCCTCGCAGACCTAAGCGACAAAACACTAAACGTAATTTTGCACTGCCCTTTTGTAACAGTATCACGTTGTTATCGTCAGTATACTCGACGAAAACAAACATTTACTTTATCAGCAATCGGATGTTCATATATGCTCCTATTTGTAACAATTAGGATAACACTCGGATGTGCACGCAAATAAAACAGAAAATTAAGACGAATTTGTTTTTCCTAATTTTTCTTTCTGAGAATATCACACTACTGGCATCGTATTTTACTGCCGATGGCCGATAGCAACCGTAATAAATGTTGGTTCGAATTTATTTTGCGAACAAGCAAAACCACTTATTTTTATTTCCGAACGATAAAAAATTTGTTTAAAATCTTTGATTCTGGTTTACATTTTTTAATGGTGTACTCTTTTGTATTACATTAAATTATTCAAGTTGAATTTGTTGTAGTTTTTATTTTAAAATAAATATTAGAAAATATCATTAATCTTTTATTTGCTATCGATTTTAATTAGGTAAACTCATACCCTGTACCACGAAAAAGTTGACGGAATTATTCACTATGTTAAATTAACACAATTCAAACACAATATAATAAAATATTATGTTAAATAGATTAAATAAAACAAATTGGTGTGACAAAAATAAATATTTAAAACGTATTTTACTAAAAAACCTGTAAAATGAGTTATTTTTTGAAATTTTATTTATTAACCGACTGGATTTTTATTTACTATCCGGCTTTCCTAGATGAATTGGTTTGTTGTTTAGTAATTTTTTTTGCGCTTTCTAACAGGGTTCGATTCCAATTGCCGTATTTTTTTAACTTTATTTTCATTATAATTATTTAATTATTATTATTATTATTATTATAATTATTTAATTATTTTTTTGGTGCAAATATAAAATATGGAAGGTGATCAGTACCTTACAGTACTCCATGGTCAACCAGAAAAACATGTTGTTCCTGAGAATCACCACTTTGGTTTCCGGAATTAAACGTCAAAACGTACGTCAATTTCCTTTAGAGTTTTTTTTTTCGTGTGTGTTTTTAAGGGGGTTTTGTGGTGCAAATATAAAAGGTGATCAGTACCTTACAGTACTCCATTGTCAACAAGAAAAACATGTTGTTCCTGAGAATCACCACTTTGGTTTCCGGACCTGGTCATCAAGACTCTCCCGGATAATTAGAAAAAAATGTACAACACAATCACATTACACACTTAATTAATATTATTACATGTGAACACTAAGGTGGGTAAGGGTTGACATGTTTAGGTTTTAGTGGTTTTCCTAAACCTTAAAGTAAATGCTTTGCCAAGACGAACCAATCCACAATTGCACACGGTTTCGTCACCACACTATACAGGTTTATACTGATCTTCTGGGGCACTATACATAACACTTACATTACAATACAATATTTAAAACGTACCACACGATTAAATAAATAAATTATAATACAATTTTGTAAACTGAATTTAAGATTTTGAAAAAAGATTAAACTTATTTTATAAAAATTGTACAATCGAATCTAACCCAGATTTTTTCGCATAAATCATTATATAAATTTTATTATTTTTTTATTAAAATACGCTTTAAACACTTCCATTACCACATAAATTTGTTCTCATTTATCTATTTAATAAAATATTGTGTTCAAATTGTGCCAGAAAAATGGTGTGCATTAATTTTGAATTCAACATAGAAAACGCCTATGACAACTTTTCCATGCAATACACGATATATTCTAACATCATCAATAAATGAATTATTTCTTTGTCCAATGATGACTATTCTTAAATTTAAAAACTAGTTACTTTTTATTGATAGATCGTTTAAAAATGTTTCTTTTATTTTTTAACTAATACTGTATGAATGAATTTTTATTTGCTTTTGAATTGATATGTTGGTTATATTCAAGATATTGTATTGCATTAATTGTAATAGTAATTATTTCGGGTTTGACTATTTCTTTGTTTTTGTTACTTTGAAAGTTTTAATTCAGATTTGTAATTTTAAATGTTTTTACTACGATTATTGATTGTTTGCCTATAGTTTATAGTAATTATTCTTCCATATGATCGAAAAAGTATGTATAATTTTTTGTTACAAATAAAGAAGTCTTGTTTCAGTCTACAATCTGGCTTGGTTGACAAGTTGATTAATAATCTATCTTGAACTGTCGTTTGTCTGTTTCAAGTTTCTTGCCCTAATGAAACCCTCTACGATAGGTGACGAAGTTGGCAACTATGGTTACCATTTCGACAGGGTAAAATCCCGATAGATGTTTCTGTTTTAACAATTTTAAAAATTTAACAACTATTTTATTTTTAATAAATTAACCAGTTTTGACTGTATAAATCAAATGACAGCCCTAGTAAGAATTATTTTTGAAATTAATAAAAATAACATGAAAGCTATAATATTTTTAAATATTAAGTTTCCAATTTTTGGCGGTCATCTTAAAAAATCAGTAGAAATAGATTTTGCAAAATTGAATTAGACTCAAAAATGTTTGGTTATAGGGAAGTGAACATAAACTCCTCTTGTTTTTCCCGTAGAATTATATGAATGACTAAAAATATGGTAGTTTCATTTTAAAAAATGAAGATATTTGACATTTCTGAAGTTGAACTTTTCATCACTTTTAAGAACCCTGTATAATAAAAGCAGTTTTCGACTTGTCACTAATTACCTCGATCTTCCTACTAATGAACCCGACCAAATAATTTTTATTTGGTGTTAGGGATGTTCACACAGAATTTTCAATATTTAGGTCTGCACCTGTCAATTTTCCATTGAAAAATGAATATCTCGAAAAGTATAACTTTTAGGTATAGGGTATTCTGCACAAAATGACATTAAAATTGAACATAGAATCCAAAAGTTAATAATATATAGGGTGTTCTATTTAAAATAACAAAGTAGCTGTTTACTTCCTGTATAACCGGAAATGACACGTCTGTCAAAATATTTTCCATAAATTTGCCATAGCTTGTTATCCATTTATGTAAATTTTTATAAAAATTGTATGAGTAGTTCCCAATATATAGATAGTGTAAGCTCGTCGTGAAACAGCCTGTATTTATTAGAATAGTTTTGAGAAAAAATAGAATTGAAACTGCGCAGGTGTAGCACTATGTCTGATTTAGATGTTGAAAACACCATAGTTAGTTAAATACAATGTGAACAAATTTTGAAATTATAAAATTTTAGAATTTGTTTATTTGCATTAGGGCAACTTTGTCGACAGTATAGAATTTTTTTAAAACTTCTGATATTGACAGAAATTCGTTATATTGGAATATGTTATTATGAAGAAATGTAAATGTATACGTATTTCTTTCTAGTTCAAAATTCTTTTTTTTTTATAGTTTCATAAATATTGCAAGTCGTCGCAATATTTCATATTTTAAAAAGAAAAAAAATCATCTAATCTCTTAAAAGAAAAGTCGCAAAAAGAAACTCCAAACCGTCATACAGCGTAGATAAAAAAAAGTTTTACTGTATTTATTGTAATACAGTGCTCGATCGTCAAAAATATTCAACATCAAAATTCATCTATAGTATGATCAATATTATTATTCCTTCATAGCAATTTTCTTGTTGTTGTTCTAATGGTATAATATTATTATTTAAGTATTGCGCCTTAATGTCTAAAATTCTTTTTAGTCTAAATCTGTAAGTGTTAGTTAGAATTATATTACACTAAACAAACTCAAACTCTAATTACATTTGTTTACTCTTAAATTAAATTTTTCAATAAAATTAATTTTAAATATTCTGGTTTATCTTTCAAAATTACAATCCTGACAATGTCGTTGCTTGTTTCTTGCGTAACACAGGATATATGCTTGAATTTAGAAAATAAGTTTTCCGCGCAGAATTGCACATTGCCCTGAAACCATTAAATGTGTAAAAATATAAAAAAAAACTTATAATGGCAGTAATTTCTAAACAAAAACAATGACCCCTCTTGTAATACGTCATTTTTAGAAAAATACTTAGTTTTTTAATTTCAATAATTTTAACAAAAAACTTAATTAAGAAGAGCGAGCCTGTCTTCGAATTTTTGTCAAACATTTTGAAACTTTTCTTGCCGAATTCGGTGATATTCTGCAATAATTTTTTGCCGCAAGCTTTCAATGTACTCTAATTGAGTTTTAAAACGACTGATTTCAAAATACCCCACAGAAAAAATCTAATGGTGTTACATCAGGTAATCTAATTAAATTGGCATCTAAGCATCCTCTAACTGGTTGAATATAATAAATTAGCAAGTGTTCCATCTTGTTGGAATAAAGTGAATCTAGGTTTAAAAATTGATTTCCATCCACTTATTGAAAATAAAACGTACGCCACTGAGATCCTTATTAAATTTTCTAAAAAATGTTCGTATGAAAATCGCCCCCTCGATACTAAAATTGACGTGTTTATGTTTTTCTTCAAATTCGTTTTTGTTTAGAAATTATAGCGATTGTAAGTTTTAAAAAGTCACCCTGTATAGAAAGTGTGTTGATAAATAAGTGGAAAAAAAGTATGTTGTAGGAAAAACATTATTTTGATTTAGATGAACTAGACTAATTTTTTTAAATGTTTAGTAATTTACTGTTGACCTTAAAGTTGGGAAAGACAGTTTAACAATGAACCTAAGCTATTGGAAAAAAATAAAAGTGTAAATATACTTAACCTTTTAGGCGAAGTTAATGCGTGAGTAGGTACTTGTTTTTATATCCGCGTCCTCAAAGCAAATAACGCACTTTCTCTTTTGAACTAAGCTCGAAATGCTCGAAAAAGAAAAAAGAAAATTGCATTTTACAAAAAAATAGTTTAAGTAATCTTTCATAACTTTTTTGGTATAATAAATATTTTTTGAGATTACTAATCAAAATAAATAGATACTTTATGGTCAACAGGCTAACTTCGTGCTGTTTATGATACAGTTTCTTGACGATTTTGTGTATCTTTATAGATTAGTCTTTTCTTGTTACTTTATGGACATGAATGTCAAAATAATTGTGTGGATTTTAAGAGCAAAAATTTTCAATGTATATACAAAAGCAAAGATGAGTTGATATTTGCCTGTATGACAAATCCTTTGTGTTGTAATGAGTAAAATTATACAAACATCTTGTATGCAACTCGTCCATAATCTCGTTTTATGGTCTGGCCAATTCTGTGACTCGTCCATAAAAACGTAGCTAATGGACATAAATAACTATTAAACAAAAGTTTTGTATTTGAAGAAAAAATGTGTAAAATGAATGTTTTAGTAGCTCTACTGCGATATCATGTTTTTATACGGTTTTTAACTTAAATGAAAGTTTATTATACATTCCATTGTTGCATGTCTTTTTTATTCATCACCTGATGATGATAAAGCACCATGATTTTGAAACATATTGTTCCTTAAAATAAAAATAATTAATTAAATAAAAAATATCTGATGATAGATTTGGAAATTTTCATTCAACTTCTTAACGTTAATTATACGTTATACTTTATTTTGAGAGAGCGGTTCCAATTACTAAAATAACTATTTCTAAATTATTTTTATTTTATTTTTAAGTGTTTTTCTTCTAAAAATTCTTTTCAGATATATTAATTAAAATATCTGCTTGCAGTGATTTTTATTTTTCAATAAAGTTTGGGTAACACTATGCGAGTTGGAGTAGATATTTACTGTTTTTATTAAACGAGCAGTAACCACAAATTTATCGATTAAGTCAACAATGTTAACTTTATTTCCAAAAACAAAAACTTGGACACAATTTTTAAAACCAACCAGTTACTTGTTATTTTAAATGGAAAGTTAATAAATAACTTTGTCGACAGGTATGTAAAAGCAGTTACATAAGTCGATCCTTCGATAATTATAGCCAACATAAGCGTTAACAAAAATAAAAATCATGAATCGCTTGCTGTAAGTTCGCAAGAGGTTGTACAATAGCAACCAAATACTGAGAATCACTCGACAGCTGTTTCGTTCTTTTGAGACTCTTCAGGAGTGAGAGAAATTGAGTGTAAGTTCACTATTGTACAAATGCGTGCTGTCAACTCTATTCCCTACTGGAGGGTACATCATATTCAAACTACAAGTTTTATTAAATCTAGTGCGAACTATTTGCGTACGTGATCGCTAACACGAGTCGACACTAGATGTCCTAAAACTTATAATTTTAATAAACAATAAAACAGTGTAACCGTCATCTTGCTGCTGCAATACGATATACAGAGTGGCGCAAACTTAATAAAAAAATATATAGCTTTCAAAATTTGAGTACTAGGAGCATAAACTTACATTTTTTAAAATAAAACACACCATATTTTCTTTAAGTTTTAGAAAGATATCAAGAACTTTAAAAAATATAGTATGTCAATGTATTGTACAGTATGTTTTAAAAGATATAGCTAATTATCGGTAAAAATGACACTGACTTTTGGAAATGTGATTTTGGTACTGCTGATTTAGCGCCAAGACTTTTTAGCACTAAGACATTCAAGCACTAAGACTTTTTAACGCCGATCTATTTTGCCGCTAGGATATTTGGACGCCACTAAACAAATTGTTTTGGAGTGTGGATGTTTTTCCGTTAGCTTTGTTATATTTATCGGATATTAATTGTGTTAGCTTTTAATTTTTACAAAAATAAACAAATTTTTTAATTTATTCGTTTATCGGAAAAAAATTTATGTGTTTAAAACGAATTTAGGAAAAAAAAAGCCTCGGAAAAAAAAACTGGAGAATTAAAAGCAGAGGTATAAAAAGCCGTAGAAAAAAAAACCCCTAGAAAAAACAACCGACGTAATAAAAAGCGTCGGAAAAAAAAGCTGCGGATAAAAGCTTTTGGAAAAAAGCCTTGAAAAAGAAAATGCGGAAAAAAACCTCCAAAAAAACCTGGATGCAAAAAAGCTGCCAAAAAAAGCAGTGATATAAATGCTGGTGTGTAAAAAGCTGCGGTAAAAAAATCTACAAATAAAGAAAACCGGAGAATGAATTATTTACCGTTCTTACCTTATTTATATTTTCTTGTGCCATTAAACTATGAAGTATTTTAGAAAGATTGGTGATTGTAAATACAATTTTATTACAATAGACAACATAATTTTTCCATGTAACTAGTCATTCTAGTCATATTTTATAATCTGACACAATACACTTTTCATAGAATAAGGATTTGTGTTAACCAGTTTTGCATAATTGCGGTTTCTGTATTTTAATCCGACTGATGTAACACCAAACAGAGTTAGAGAAGTCTATAAAAGGGTATTATATCAAAAGGAAATTAAGAACAAGACAGATGAAGTCGATGAAGACAATCGGGAAACTCACTAATATGACAGTAACGTTAATTTGATTACAAACTTATTTAAAAATCAGCAAAATTTATTAATAAAAATTAATTGCAAAATAATAGATTATTGTTCTCAAAAGAACGACAAGTGAAACTTGATTAATAAACATGTCCAAGTTCTACTGAGGCTAATGTGGAGATTGCTGGATATGATGAATGGCAGAGATCAAATTTAGAATGTATATGATTTCTCCAAACTGTAATAAACTAAAAAGATTTTTTATATCTATACCCAAAAATTTCAACTTGGATCACGTGATGCACCGCTTGGTGCAAGAATTCAAAATGGTTAGGTGTTAAGTACCACATAGAATTCAAAAATGTGATAAAAATAAGGGTATCCATTTAATAAAATAAAGTTTGATATGATGTTTTTTTGGTCACCCTGTATACATAAATATTATCTTAAAGAACACGCAAAAAATCGAGTTTCTGGTTGTTTGTCTCAAAAAAGCTAGCTTAATTTTAAAAGAGTTTATTCCAACTTTTACGTGCTCAGTGTATACTACTGAACAATTCAATCTGATGAATGGCCATCAAGCCAGTGAAACCGGGAAATCCGATCAAACAGTGGCGCAATAACTTTATGGTAACACTATTATAAAAAAAAAAATACAAATGTATTTCCGGTTTTTGTAGATCAGGTCCTGTTTTTTGTTTTTTTTGTTTTCTTAAATTAGCTTTCAGTTTTGGCTGGAATTGTTAATTTCAGTTTCTATCAAAAACGGATAGATAACACTAAAAACCGCACACAAACAAACCGTGAGTTTTGTAGCAAAATTCTCACCATCAACAAACTGATACTCATTATTTTATACAAGTTGGTATTTTTTTTAACCTTTTGGGTTGTACTAAATAGTTGATAGTGCCTGAAGTTGAGAGAAAAACTTCTGGACCCTCTTGTAAGAAGGAAGGATTTATAGACTACAGCTTTCTAGTTTTAGTCGACGTTTCGCTTCCTTAATTAGCAAAATGCTTAATTAGCAAAAGGGTCTAGAAGTTTTTCTCGCAACTTCTGTCAATACCAATTATTTATTATTTTCTATTTTTTGTCTTCTCACAAACTAACATTTCACTAATAGCGTGAATACTCCTGTGCCGTCAACAATCTCGATCTCAGTTAGCTTAATAGTTTGCTATTTAACTATTGAAATTCATAATGATAACGTCACTTATGATGAATTTTAATATTTTATTGACAACCAACTCAATTTTGAGATAACCTTGATGAAACCTACACAATGCAGAACAAAACTTCATCAATCTCAACCATTGGTTTTGTTCACTTCACCTCCACCAAAAAGAGTCCTCTAAGAGCATATTTGAGTATTAAATATTGACATTCAAAAATTTGAATTATCAAATTTAATTTTCAAGTGACCAACCATATGAACACTGGAATGTTAAATTTAAAAACACAAATGTTGCCGTCTTTTTTATTACGAGGTGCATTCAAGTTCTAAGGCCTCCGGTTTGTTTTCTCCAGACTAGAAAGAAATAGAAACATGTGCATTGTTTTAAAATGAGCGTGGGCTTGTTGTCAATATGTCACAGAAATTGCAGCACTGTACGACAGATGGAATTGTATTGGCAGCGTCGAGAATGAGAACTGTTTCAAATACTTAAAATGGCTACGTTTTCCTTACTTAAACAGCGTGCAATCATTGCGTTCCAAATGGGGCTACGGCGACAGGTGCATCCTACGAAAATGTTTTAAAGAACAAGTTCTTTCCTGCACTGCAACAAAAACGTACAAAAAAGGATGGGCATGTGCTGTTTCACCAAGGCAAAGTACCCCCACATCGGCGTAACGTTACGCAAACGTTTCTTTGTGAAAATGACTTTGAAGTGGTTGTTTCCTACAATAAAAGATACTCTCCGTGGCCGCACATTCACCAGCCGTGCTGCTATTGCTTAAGTGATTAAAGTGGTTAAATCAGACTCCTAAAGAAGCATTCCCCGCGACCATGAAAACATGGCCTTGACGTTTGAAAAATGTCTACGTCTGCAGAGGGATTACGTCGAGAAGTAACAGCAGTTTTATAGTTTTCGGGTGAGTAGAAAAAACTTCGGAGGCCTTAGAGGTTGAATGCACCTTGTAGCTTAATAGTAGTGATATTGATCGACGACAAGATCGGTGTTAAGAGAGCGAAGGAGATCAGAGAACTAATATTATTCTTTGAATTGATAACGAAATACAGATTACTAGAAAACTTACACAGTAATTACAGAACATGAGAAAGCATTTGACTAGATGCACTAGTAGCAACTATTTAAGGTGCTAAGAGAAGATGGTTTAAAGTTTAAGCACTGAAGTATGGTGTAAAATCTGCACAAGGAACAAATTGCTTTTGTAAGATGTATAGAACATCAAGTGAATTGATAAGGTGGTGTAAAGATCAGTATTTGTATGCTGTGTTTTGCTTATGTTGATGATTTGTTCCTGTTCTGAGAAGAGAGACTAGAGAATATATTCTGACAAAAGCAATATCACAATGGTAAGACATACAATAAAAATTCAAAAGAACAAAGACACAAGGCAAAGTATATGTTATCACAGTTAATTCTCTTGATCACCATTCTGTCGTATTCAAAATTAAATCTAGCATACAGCTTACAGATAAAAACAAAAGCCCCGAGAAGGCGTTGCTGGTGGCGTCGTTATTTGACAAGTACAAGTAATTAGTACAATTTTAACGGCCTCAATTAAATTAAATTTTAAAAATAAAAATTGAGTGCAAATAAATTCGGGCTTCGGCAACTGCAAGGCCTTTCAGTTTACACACGGTACCCAATTGTTTATTTTCGAAAGCGTGACGTAACCGCAAGTAATTACCAATGATTAAAGGTATCGGGAGTACATCCATTGTTATTTCGATAATGGTTGCCCTGCGCGGGCGAGTCGTCCAGTGATAACGAGAATTAATGAGTAGATATGGAAGATAAAATTTACTCTAGATAGAAATTCTAAAATGACAAGATGGCGATAGTGCCACTTGCGGAATTTAAAATCAAAATTAAACACACATATTAACTAATAACGACAGTAGCGTTAATTATTAGAATAACCAATTTGATTACCGACAAGTGTACGTCAACACGCACCAATTATCCGAACGGAAATGACCAGAGTTCACATCAAAATTTGTAAAGACAATTTTTCTCCTTTTAAAATTAATAGTAAAATCATAGTTGATTAAGAGTAAAGCTCATGAATAATATGACTTATAATTCGTAAAAAGCGGCAAAATAAAAAAAAAATTACCTTTACAGCTCTCTATACGCTTTTAGATTTTTATTTTATTTTTCAAGTAAATTGTTTTAGGTATTTGTACACTTTCGATACGCTCTTACACTTGTATTAGTATCCCCCCAAAACGTTTATTTTTACCGGCACTTACTGCATAAATAAAAAACTAAGAGTTCAAAATATTTACTTTTTTTTAGAATGTATGTAATATAAGTATGTGCAAATTTTTTTACTATGAAATAATAGTAACCACTTAACATTTATTTAACCTAACAACTTTTTATTCTAACACGGTAGTATTACAGAGTTCTGTTGCGAGCGGTTAGTTTGCTGCTCTTTTGATGAAATAACAATTAGAAGTTGTATTTATCTAAGTAAAGTTTGAATTGAAAATTATTATTAAAATAGGAATAGGTTGAGTGACTTGTAATCTCCGCAAGGCCTGCAGTCATGGCCGTTTTTGGGTGCCATGTGCAATAGCGATGCCCAGCTGTTGTCTGACGGGCAAGCGATGCCCATGTCGACCATGGACTGGAATTTGTGTTTACCGATTCTTAGTTTGTCGGATACGAGGCGGCGTGGTCTGTATGCTATCGGCGGTCTTGGAGTGGTTTTAATGTAGTTTTCTTAGGCATTTCGTAGAACGGGGTTGTTCCTGAGATGTCGCGTATGGTAAGCTTTTCTTGTTCCGACGTCACCCCAGTGGCTCGCGAGATGTTAGTTAACGGGTCTGTGAATTTATTGTTGTGGATGCCCACCAATAATTTGTAGTAATGCAGAAAATCGGTCTCAATGATGGGTTTTGTCACGTCTGCTATCACAAAACACCAGGCAAGGATCTTTGTAAACCCAAGTAAAGGCTGAGGGTTATGAATCCGTACGTCCCGATGGTCGATCCATTTGCTGCTGTTAGTTCGTAAGATGTTATGCGCCGTGGTCCGTTAACTGGCTTGGAGGGAAATACTGATATGTCCGCGCCGTTGTTGACTAAGAATCTTTGACGTGTGCTTTGTTCGTATATGAATAGGCAATGAGGAGTTATGTGAAGGCTCTCGTTGGCCGCGTTTATTGACTGTTTTGCTCGTTTTTCGACGAGAAATCACAGGGTTTGCGGCACTTATTTGCATTGTTTTCAAAGACCTGGTGATACCAGCAAGTGGCTGTGTTGTTTGGGTTGTATTTGTCTCGTCGGTTGCCTGTTGCGGCGATGTCCGGCGTTCATATGGGGGATTGTTATATCGCATGTGTTTCTGAATGCGAGGGTTTCGTTGACGGCATCGGCAAGTATTGCTACGTTATCGAGTTTATCGTGTGCTTGCTTTGCCAGGATCGCCTGCATAGTCGTTGGCAACCGGCCTAACCACAGGGTCCGCAAAAAGTCGTCGGGGACGGTGGTTCCACCAAGGTTCTTTAGGTGCCTTAGAATTAGACGGTTTGCGGTCGCTGAGTTCTTTGCCTTCAAGTTGCTGCTGTATTTTTTGTGTTTATGATACGCTCAGGGGATCGTAGGGGCTATGGGATTGGCAACTGTCGTAGTGTTCGTGGAAGTCACTTTTCCGTTCATCTTCGTTGTAGGCGTTTTAAATTATTATACTTGCGATTGTGCTGCCTGGAGCTAGGTGGCTGTACGAGTTATCTTTCTCTTGTAAAACGTGCAGAGGTCCTTCGCGGTAAAACGGATGATGATGAAGACAAGTAGTACCATAGTAATTGTATGGAGCGTATCGGCAGTAGTCAAATTGGCTGTTGCGCTGCCATTTGCGTTTTACACGATAATATCTTTCGTGGATTCCGAGCTTTCTATTACTTATGCATGCGTCAGGGTTTTACCAGCGTGTGTTGGCGAATACTACAATTATGAAGAGCACGACGATGATCGTTGCCGAGTGAGATGTCTTAGATGTGTCGTTGTTGATGAATTGCCGGATGAATATTTCCTCGAACGTTGGTTTATCTCTGATTATGAGCATCACGTCGGGGTCACCACTGTAGCGTCTAGGGTGTATACCAGACGCCGGTTTAACCAGAGAAAGAATTGGAGTCGTTGTTTTGTGTTTAGATGCGTTTGTTGACGTTTACTTACAGCTATCGGATGTAGTATTTACATAAAGAATGAAAGCGGTGTAGGTCGTGGGACATAGTAAGTTTGCGTACTATGTGCTACTTGACATTGTGGTATCACATGTCGTGCCAGAGATCGCTTACATATAACACTAACTGACTAAGCTAGTTATTCGTTAGTCAAAGTTTCGTTCCATCTATGACTTAAATATTAATTGTAATTAAATGAAAGGATTTGTTTAAACAAAATATTAACCAAATTTCTTTTTTTTACATAACATGTCGTTCGGTCTTAGAAAATTTTATTTATATAAAACTTTTTCAGTGCAATAGATATGTAAAAACACAAAATTATTGCATTATTTAAATATTACTCTTATTTGTGACGTTAGCGCGCCTAGAAAATTGGTCAATTTTATATTTAATAAGGAACATAAAATTGGCCACCAATTATTGCATTATTTAGAAACTAGATTTGATGCCTCAAGTATGCTCTTTGAAGTACTTTACTCTTATTCGTGAAGTTAGCTTCGCCACAAAGTTAAACTAAGGGCTCGACATACTTTAAAAGCTCACAATTATTGCATTATGTATCTATTTTAATTCCAAATTCGATACGACAAGTAATCTCTTTGACGTACTTTTCTAATACGTGACAACGTAATATTGAAATGTTGATTAAATTTCTATATAAAATAAATAAAATGTCAATTTTGAGAATTTTAAATATTTTTTAAAAATGTTTTTAAAATGTAGTGAAATTGGCATTTTATTATTTTTATATAGAAATATTTATCCAATACAGTAAAAAATAAATCCTATATACGTTTTAACATGTTGATTAAATACCGTTTATTTTTATACATTTCGTACAACACGCAATTACTACAAAATTCTAGTCTATGGTTTTGTACATTTACCATGTTCTAGGCAAGTTTTTTTTATGAGCGTAACGTGAAGGTATTACCCCAGTTTTTAATGTTACTTTGGTGCGAAAAGTGGAATAGAAAATATAACAATAAAATAATAAATTAACACTGTATATTCGACTGTATTCAGTGGTGAAAGTGTTAGGTTCACAGACGTAAGCTTTGCTGTAGACCATTTGTGAATGATAAAGTTCGGATAAGTAAATAGCGTCGTGAGACTCAAAGAATTAACCAATACGATTCTAGAAAGTGCTGCGAAAAGAAGAAGAAATGCAAGGGACAGTCCCATGTTCAAATACATCGAGCATTAAGCGATGATAAATGCTGTTTCTAAACCTGTTCAGAAATAATTATCTGAAGATCCGTGGAAAAGAAAAGCTGCAAGTAGAAAAATGAAAGTTTCAATTACCAGAATTCAAATTAGCACAATATTCGAGTTCTACAAACACCAACAAACTTTTTTAAGTAGTGGCGGCTTGTGGTCAATCATACTGGGAGGTCAAAAATTAATTTAAAAAATAGGCATACTTAAAAAATATAAATAACTCAAATGCACCCCAAAATTTTATACAATCTACAATTTTGTTCAAAATATAGTGATTTTTCGAAACATTCTCATTAAAATCTCTAAGGGATTTTCTGTAAGCATTGTCTAGCTGTGTACGAATATCAACATTTCCTACGGTTGCAAAATTTACCGAGCATTTCATGTGTTCTGCAGACGAAACATGTTTTTTTATTTCCTCTTTTAAATGTTT
Organism: Abscondita cerata; assembly: GCA_030710515.1. Classification (NCBI taxonomy): domain Eukaryota; kingdom Metazoa; phylum Arthropoda; class Insecta; order Coleoptera; family Lampyridae; genus Abscondita; species Abscondita cerata. Next base: position 410,528 of record JALBCR010002510.1, on the reverse strand, counting down.
TAAATCTCTGACACCGGATTTGGACTATAGCGAGTCTGACGAGTCTTTAGAAAATAATAAACAAACAAAACAGTAAAATACATTTGATACTTCACAACCACATATCCAGTTAGCTAAATCGTACATTACCTTGCGAAACTTTCGATGAACATCTTTATTTTTGTCTTTGCTAGTCTGTCGTAAACTTAGTTCTGGCAAAGGACGACCATTTGCCTTGAACTCAACTAATTTTGTAAAATTAAGTTTGTTAGCACTTTTTAGTTGCTTAATTTTCTGCACTACCGACATTTTCTATTATAGCGCATGCACACGCGAATCAAAAATAGTATTTTTACAAAACACAACAACAGTAAAACATATCAATATAAATTCTTAAATTGATTTAAAACACGCGAAAATCGAATCAAAAATCAAGCGTAGTTGTACACCCTATTCGAAGTCAACGTAAACTGCGGGACCAGGCTTATGACCCAAAGTTAATTATTGCTTCGAACGTTCGCGTTTATTTGGGCGCTGCACGTTTTTCGAGTTTTTCCGGGTAGATCTAATTCAATGAGGACAATTCGCACCGCCAGCCCAAGGTTGAAGAGGATGAATTACGAACGACGGCCGATAAATTTTAAGTTATTATACTTGCGACTTTTGCGAGTAAATGACCTATTTTAATAAAACACGTAATAATTAATATTTTTTATATATTGTCAACATTTTTGGGAGGTCATTGACCAATTGACCATATGGACAAGCCGCCACTGTTTTTAAGAATGGTAATTTGTTTAGTATCCATCACAAAAATATTGTTTTTAAAACAAAAGCCATTTAAATCCCCAACTTCAATAGAACCTCTCAAACAAAACCGACACATGTTAAAATATCGAACAATACACAAAATAAAACAAAAGTTTGAAAACAATTTTCTGACTTTTCTAATCAAGTCAGAGCAAAATTTGCCTTTTCGTTTTAACATCGTAAATAAAAATTTAATCTTCTAGTTTACACGAGTTGCAATTTAAATTCATAGATTATTAAACGTGTGTGGATCGATTGAAACTTTTAAATTGAATATAGTCTATGGAAATATAACGTGTGAACACTTACAGATGTAAAGTGATGTAAATGGATTATGCATCTGATGCGATGCAAATAATTTTTCTGAAAATGTTGCTGACGCTAAAATATGAAAACGAGTATTCGGTTTTGTGGTTGCCTCGAGTATGCAATAAGAAAAATATAATTTGTTTTAGTAATTTGCATAAAATTTTATCCTGGAAAAGTAAAGAAAAACGTATAATTGAAACAAGTAAATTACGCGCAATTAAATAAAAGAGAAAGTTTATCTTTTCAACGGTTTCGTTTGTACAACACAAAACTTTGTTATGGTTTGCCTTTTCTAACATAACATTAAACCTTCAGTAAATGTAGAAAATTTTGCTGTAACCCAAATTGTTTAGGCGACTGCAAAGCTAATAAAGTGGGCTTTATTAATAAACAACAACCTTAACTGCTCTCTTCTAGGTTGCTTGCGTGGTATTATTCTTCAAGTAATTATAAATTTTATTAGTAAACAGTTTTTTAATATTGTTGTTAGGTTTCTGAAATTTTGAAATTTTGGAATAGGTACAATGTTTTTACTTTAGAATTAGAAATTGTTATGCATAAAAATAGAAAAATCATAGACTTCTAATTTTACTAATTTATAACTTTACAATATAACTAACATAAAAATTTTATTAAAACGCAACGTTTTTTACGGTCTTGTATAGGGTGAGTCAGTTTAGTGTTCCCTTGAGAGGTTTCTGCCACTTCTCCACATTTTACAGGAAAAGTAACTAAAGGGTGTCGAGCTCGAATTTTGAGAAAATTTGAATGCCGCAAACCGCATCCCGCTATATTTTCAAATAAAAAAGATACAGGGCGTTCTTCACGTTTGGTCCAAAACAAAAACTGCTCTTAACTTTTTTATTCATTTAAATTTTTAAAATCTGCTTGCGCATTATACAAGCACTTTTTAAATACAAAACCAGTGGCGTAACCAGAAATATTCTTAAAATAATGTTTATTGCTTATTTATCAAATTTAATTTTTTTTTATAAGGGAGCCATATTTAATTTGTTTGTCATTAGATTTCTTATTTTTTGTAGATTAAAAAAATGTAGCATATGTCATGGTTTTTGTTTGAAAAAAGTTAGTAAAAACAATTTTTGTATAAAAAAAATTTTTAGGGTGCAGGAAGGTATTATATATATTTATTTTCTTTCTAATTCTAATTGTAATACTACCATGATATATATTTTTTGTTCTATATAGCCAACGCCTGCACCTTAAAAATTTTTTTATAAAAAAATTGTTTTTAATAATTTTTTCAAAGGAAAACCATGACATATGCAACATTTTTTTAATTTACAAAAGATAAAAATCTAATGACACAAATTACCTATGGCTCCCATATAAAAAAAACTTAATTTAATAAATAAGCAATAAAAATTATTTAAAGATCATTTCTGACTACCCCACTGGTTTTGTATTTAAAAAGTGCCCGTATAATGCGTAAACAGATTTCAAAAATTTTTATAAATAAAAAGGCAGTTTTTGTTTTGGACCAAATGTGAAAAACGCCCTGTATCTTTTTCATTTTAAGATATAGCAGCATGCGGTTTTGCAGCATTCAAATTTTCTCAAAATTCGAGCTCGACACCCTTTAGTGTAGAGTCTCTGGCATCACAGACTACTTTAACCATGTGTGGAGTTCCTAAGAACTACTTTAACAAGGTGTAGAATCTCTAGCATCACAGACTATTTTAACCATGTGTAGAGTTCCAAAGAACTACTTTAACAAGATGTAGAGCTTTCAGCATCACAGACTACTTTAACCATGTGTAGAGTTCCAAAGAATTACTTTAACAAGGTGTAGAGTCTTCAGCATCACAGACTAGTTTAACCATGTGTAAAGTTTTGAAGAACTACTTTAACATAGTGTAGAGTCTCCAGCATTAAAAAAAAAATTAATTAAAGGCTTACCTTAGAATCAGATTCCGAGGTCATAAAACTATCTAAAACTTCTATGCAGTCATCAGGGCGCCATTCTTTGATCCATAATTTCATATGGGAAGGAGCGGCTGTTGTTACTCTAGTGGACTCTAATAAACTACCAACCTTGCGTAGTTTGTAACGATCTACATCCGATTTTATAAGGATGAACCCAGCCAGACTCTAGTTTGTCTAGTCTGGTATAGTTCAATTATCTGCAATATGCAGGGTGGTATTTCAACCGAATAAATCTTGTCTGGAACCCAATTTGCAATAATTTCTTTTTTTTGACGTTAAAGAGCACCGAAAATAATATTTGAAGTTAGCGTCAACGGCAACAAAAATGCGTGTAGACCTTTCTTTAGTACTGGGAAGAGATTCAAGACAATCAATATCAATTGTATGAAATAGAATTGGTAATTTTGGCATTGAGCGTGTTACACCACAAAACTTGAAGATCAAGTACGCAGCACAACGAATGCTTGGACTAACTCATCGGCGAGGGGGTGGATTTAGAATTGTCTCTCACTTACCTTTACGAAGACTAAAGGTCCTTAATTCGAGTCACAGTCGGGATTGTCAGGCGCCACTCTAATTTTTTAATTGATTATGTCAAATATTCGCTAAAGAAAAGAAAGAAATGCAAACACTTGAAGCAATAAAAGAATAACATAAGTACGAATTTTACATCGTTTTCGACGCTTAACAACACAAAAGAACAAACAAATATCTAAATTGATAAAAGCGGCCGCTGTTTTTTCAGGAAACAAACAAAGAAACCTTTGAGATAGCAAAACAAAATGCGACATGCGATGCTTAAATTCAAAGAAATCGAGTGTGAAAATTATTGAAGTCGGCGTTTCATCAAAACCCTAATTGCTTGAATGTGACGATAAGCTTTCTCCACATCAACTGAATTCAAAATATCAAATAACCAAAAACAATATTTCGGCAAATATGACCATTGACGCACGTGCATTGCGATGTAAATGAAATACTTTAAAACTATAATATATTCCAATATTCAAAAGAGCTTTTACAAACCAAAATCATTTGCGCGTACAAAAAAAAACACTTTTTCACTAAAAAGAGGTGACAAGCGAATAGTATATAGTGATCATCTTGGAGTATGTTTGCTGGTGAGGCATGTCACGCAGAATTCAATTATATAAATTTGTTTTACTTTTTTAGAAATAACTACAAGGATATATTTAAAAATTCTTAGCCTATTTTAGAACCAAACAAAATTTCAATGTCAAAATATTTTAGTACTCAACATATTCTCCTCTTAATTGGATACATATATTACAGCACACCTGCAACGTCTCTAGACCTTTAAAAATATTTTTCTTCTTGCTCTGCAAACTAGACCTCCACAGCTTCTATTACCTTCTTGTTGGAAGAAAATGTACGACCTTTTAAACTTTTTTTCAGTTGAGGAAAGAGGTGATAGTCGGACGGAGCCAAATCGGGCGAATAAGGGGGGTGTTCTAGTAATTCAAACCCTAAATCACGAATTTTTTGCATGGCAACATGAGATTTGTGTGCAGGGGCGTTGCCCTGCAAAAACAAAACACCTTTGGATAGCTTTCCGCGTCTTTTCTCTTTAATATTTTCCCGTAGAGTGGTTAGTAATGTCGAATAGTGATCTCCAGTTATTGTTATATCCTTATCCAAAAAATCAATCATGATTACTCCATGGCATTCCCAAAAAACTGAAGCAAGAACTTTTCCAGCAGATTTTTGGACACGAAACTTCTTAGGTCTTGGAGAACCAGAGTGTCGCCATTTCATCGATTGTTGCTTTGTTTCTGGATCGTAAAATGTACCCAAGTCTCATCCATATTAACAATTTGGTTTAAGAAGTCTACATCGTTTTCAAATCGAGCACACATAGAACGCGATAAAATCATGTCATGAACTGCATCGATATTTTCGGGAACTGACACAGAAACTGGCCTTCCCGATCGGTCATCTTCAATGGAAAATTTACCTCTTTTGAAGCTTGCATTCCAATTTTTGACGGTCGCATACGAAAGACATTGATCACCAAGGGTATTAAGCATATCTTCGTAAATCTGCTTACCTCTTAACCCTTTTAAATACAGGTACTTGATGATGGCTCGATACTCCAATTTTTCGATTTTCACAATTTCGGTGAACATCTTTTTTCATTTAATTTATTGCGTGACTCTGGTTTACTTTTTTGACGTCAAACTTTACACTGACACTTCTAAGAAGTTATTGTTCGTTGCTAGGGTAACGCAATATTTTGTTTATGCAAGGAACTGGTCTAGGCTAACTATATATCAATACATCCTCGTATGCTAATTGGCTGTTGCGTAACGCAACGCTGCAACGGGCGCCGAAGGCGATTTTGGCATTATCGACGGCCTAAGATTATAACATATTTTTTACTTTTTTAGTATAAAATAAACATTCTATGTAAAGTGCTGCAACTGCTTTCCTATAACATAACATCTTTTAAATATTTCGATTATTATTGTTTGTTTATTATTTATAGCTCGATGCCATCTACTTTAATATCGGTTTCTCGGTCAAAGCAATAGGTTTATTTTACGTTAAAAACACTCCTTGCTTTGTTTTGTATATTCCTTTATCAACGTGTGTACTAAATTTCAACAATCACTAAAAGACATGGGCTCTTACCTTGCCTGTTACAATTACAAGAGACTTTTGTGTTATTAAAAACATTCAACATTTCTTTCTTCATATCTAGCAAAATTTATCGAACTAATTAATGTGGCGACCGGCAACTAAACAAATTTTATCTGGCATTACTGTATACGAAGTTAGATTCAATTAGCGCCAAACGATTCTTTTCCTGTCAATTCTTAATTTTTGCAAGTTGCAGATCTGCTTGTCAAACTTGCATCTTGCATGCTTACTGTTACTGCTTTAATTCTTATACGATTATTACCTTCAACCTCCATTCATTGATGGTCGTTTCTTGAAAAACGAATTAAATTAGAATAAAGCAAATTAATATTGTGATAGTGATTATTTTTAAGTTGTTGTGATTGCCGATTTTGTAGAAAAAAAAACAGAAAACTCTACAATATAATAAGGTAAGCTAATTTTATATATTGTTTTTAATTTTATTTTATAAATAATTTGAATTTTTTTGGTTTTAAAATTCATTGGTTCTTATTTCTTAGTATACATTAAAAAACTTTGTCGAACATTATCAGAATAAATAATCAAAATTAACAAAAAATCTGAAACACTTTGTTAGCTTTGTATTTTTGTATAATTCTAATTAATTTCAATTTATTCTGTATTTTATTTATTCAGACTGTTTAAATGTATTATTTATTTCAGAGGATGTCTGAAGAAGAAAAAAAGAAAAATTTGAAGAATAATTATGAAAAAATTACCCATTTCTTTGGAATAAGCAATAAAGATCTGCAGTCATCAGCTGTACCCACTGTAATTGGTAGTATACATCAGGCGGAGGATTCACTTCCATCAACAAGTAGAGACGAAATTTCTACCGACATCAATGTCCATATTGATATTACAACTACGTCAACTACTGATCCAACAGCAACAGCTGAAATTGGACTTAACAAAAATGAGTATACTTGTACACCTATTCCTAACGATCCCGGTTTATGGCCAAATGTATTTTCTTCCTCTCAAATTCAAAGCTTAGTAGAAAACGGACCTTGTCTTTACCGAAACGAATGTAATGATTATCCTAAAGACAAATCTGGTAGAAAATTTTCTTCCAGACATTTTATACGTATTTTACCAAATTCAGAAAATATTAAACGAGATTGGCTTTTATATTCAAAATCAAAAAACTCTGTATTTTGTTTCTGTTGCAAAATATTTAACATGGAAAATTTATTTAAAATTACAAAATTAAGTAATGAAAACGGTTTTAGTGATTGGAAACATATAGGCGAACATTTAAATCTTCATGAAAAAAGCAAGTTACATTTTGAAAATTTTTAAAAATGGTCTGATTTACTGAATCGTTTAAAATCTAACACAACAATTCATTTTGCTTCTCAAAATGTATTGAATTTGGAAACTAAATATTAGAACGCGTTGAAAGGATTTTTTACACTATCCAATTTTTGTCTCAAAAGCATTCCGCGGTAGTAATTATAAATTATTCGAAAAAAGTAACGGAAACTTTCTAAAATGCATAGAAATGATAGCTAAATTTGATCCCGTGATGGCTGAGCATACTAAAAGGGCAAATGCACGACAACTTAAAATGCCCCATTACCTCGGAGATAAAATCCAAAATGAAATAATCAATTTAATAGGAAATAATCTTAAAACGCATATTTTAAATAATGTTAGGCAATCAAAATATTTTTCTATTATATTAGATTGCACCCCGATAGTAGTCACCAAGAGCAAATTTCGGTTTGCATTCGATTTGAGAATTTAAATACAACTCAAAATGAATTTTGTGTTCCGGAACATTTTTAACTTTCTGTCCAATAACAGATACAACAGGAGAAGGGTTAACAACTTTTTTTATTAACAACATCTAGTGGTTTAAGTATTAACGACTTACGCGGACAAGGTTACGACAATGGGGCAAACATGCGAGGAAAACATAATGGTTTGCAAAAAAGATTCTTAATATAAATTCAAGAGCATTTTTGTCCCTTGTTGTAACCATAGTTTAAATTTAGTTGTGAACGATGCTGTAAAATGTAATATATTGTGTATAAATTTTTTTTCAACAGTCCAAGAAATTTATAATTTTTCTCTGCCTCAATTAATCGATGGTCAATTCTAAAAAAACACATATCGAATTTTTAACCGTGAAACCTCTATCAGATACTAGATGGTCTAGTAGAATTGACGCTATAACACCTTTACGATATCAACTTGGAGAAATATATGATGCTCTGTTTGAAATAGCTAGCGGGTGTAATAATTTATTCGATAACAGTGCAAAAACGTATCCACTGGTTTAGGTAAAAAAATAAAACAATTTGGGTTTATTTGCACATTAGTTTTGTGGTACAGTATTTTAAGTAAAGTAAATATTACAAACAAAATGTTACAATGCAAAAATTTCAATATTTCTGAAGCATGCACGAGTTTGAAAATACTAAATGATTTTTTTAAAAACTATAGATCTCTGATTTACTTGTTGATGCTCAGGAAATCGCTTCTTTATTTGATGTTGAAGCAGAATTTGAAAATAGTGGTTCTTTAAGAGCAAGAAAAATAAAAAGCAGTTCAGTTATGAACATCTCGACGAAACAATTGCGAGTGAAGAACTAAAATTTAAAGTTAACTGCTTTAATAATGTATTAGATGTAACTATATAATCCATTCAAGAAAGATTTCAATTATTATCAAATTATTCAAATCATTTTCATTTTTTGTACATTTCAAAATTTTCTCAATACAAACAAAGTGAGCAGTTAAATTTATGCACCGAATTAGCAAATACTTTAACAGACAAAGAAAGAAATGAACGCGATATAAATTATTACAAGAGTTAGAGTATTTACAAAATTGTTGCCCGGAGATTACGTCATCTCCAAATCAGACATTAAATTATATCAGTACAAATAATTTAAATCAAGCATTTCCAAACACTACTATAGCACTGCGCATTTTGTTAACTATGCCTGTTGGCTGTTTCTGTAGCTACTGCCGAAAGATCTTTTTCAACACTGAAACTCATTAAAAAATATCTAAGATCATCAATGTCTCAAGAACGTCTTCAAAATTTGGCTATTATTTCTATCGAATCAGATTTATTAAATACCCTAGATATGCAAGAGTTAATAAGGCAATTTTCTAGAAAAAAGGCGCGCAAAGTTGCTCAAGTTTTTTCATCAATATCTGTGTATTATATTTTAATGTGTTATTTACCTGAATTTTTATAATTATTATTATTAGTGCAATTTAAAGTAATATGTATCTGTTCGTTCAATAAAAATGTTTCTTGAAATGTCCAGTGTTTATTTCTTAGTAATAAAATCTGCATGCAATTTACTCAATATTCACAGCTTTTCTGCAAAATTTTTAAAAACAAAATTATTTTGAATTGTGAAACACTTTGATGGATAGGGGGCAGGGCGCATAAGAGTGACTTGCCCCAGGGCGCCAGAAAGGCTGGGCGCGCTACTACCGTTGTCTAGTAAATCTTGAATTTTACTATTAACGATTTTACGCTGATTATGTGATAGGGTTGATATCGTATTTCTTTCTCCAGACGTTAAACGGATTTTAAATTTGCTTGTGATTATAAAGGAATTTTATTTCCTGAAGACATCATATCACGAAGTTTGTACAAAACTAATTTTATAATAATTAAGAAACGGTCATAAGGGCTTCGATTTCAGAACTAAGCTAAAGTAACGTCAAGTCCTATTGGTTACGGTCGGATCGAGCAATCGATTTTGGACTCGCTACAGTTAATTTTCGTGTCTTTGAAAAACAATTATCGACTTCATGTTCAGCGCGTTCACAAAAGGTACAAAATAATTTGGAAGATTGATTATAAGTAGGCTCACGAGAACGCGATCTGTCTTTTTTAATTCGTACTCTGCACTCAGTAGATCGATGACCTAATTTATTGCAATGAAAACAACGAATTGAAGGATTTACACTTGCAGTTGAAGATGAATTGTTAACGTAACGACAGATATTAGAAGCAGTGATCAATGTTAGAAGTTTCAGTTGATGGAGATAGAGGTTTATCACTTGTACGTGATAATTGTGCAAGCATGATGTCACTGTAGTGTGGTTTGATTGAATGCTTGAATTTGTATTGTTTGAGCTTTATACCAAAACAAATACTGCTTATTAATTGTTCTTGTGTAAAATTAACGTGCGTAGCTTGTAATTTTTGATTCATAACAAATAATTAATATACAGGGTGGTCAATTAGTGCGAGAAAGGTGGATATCTCGGAAAATATTGGGGTTAGAAAAAAACTTTCCCTGTATAAACGAAAATAATTTTAAAATTTCATTGCAAAAGTTTTTTTCTAATCCCAATATTTTCCGAGATATCGACCTTCCTCGCACCAACTGACCACCCTGTATAATAAAGTTATTTTAAAGAAAAAAATTACTTTTCGCTCAACTTTCAAATGCACATGGTGTTACACAACTCTTAATGTAATTTTTGTTTCTATTTTAATCTAAATTATATTCAGATTGAAGTTCTTGTAAAAATTTTACATAAACGACATATCAAAAATGTATACATCTGACTAAAAGGTATTGTAGTTTATGTGTTCATAAACAATTAAAATTGTCTTTTCCCATTTAAATTGCATTGAAAATAAATGAGACTTTTAAACTCAAAAACTCAAATTCTCTAATAGGTACTATGTGTATTTTTTAAAATATGTACCTAAATATTGAATTCATTTGTAAGAAGAAATTTAAAACAAAGAAATAAATACGTAGTCAAATGAATACATTTTTGATATGTAGTTGTTGCAAAATTTTCTCAAAAACCTAATTCTAAAATAAAATTTAATTGTCGCCATTTACAATAATAAAAAAAAATAACAATTAAAAACATTAAAAATAAATTCTAAACTTGCTTTGTTTTGGTCAGTTTTAACAATAGAGCAAACATTTTTATACAAAAGTTCATTTATTAATACGATAATTCACATTATTCACTAAAAATTACACTGTTCCATATGAGAAAACAAAGTGAGGTTATAATCAGGAGACCCTGTACTAAAAATAATTTTAAAAGGGAATTGCTTATATTAGCACATGTTCCGGTGACCACAACGGGTGTGATGGACAAGCATAAAATCATCAGATATAAATGTTTGAAATCAATGTGTACAATTGGCTATTAATACTGTTGGTACCCTATGGCTTTTTTACACCGTATATTTATTAGTTTGGAGTACCAAACTAAAGGAGTGGGGTATTGGTTTAATTCTGTTTACACCATCTCAATTTGATCCGATTTGTATGTAACCTCACTTTTAATTTCTAATTTTAATTTAAATTTTTTTTTAATTTTTCAATTTTAATAAATTATTTACATTACTTTTCTACATTAAATAAACTTCCACGACGCCACATATACGATCAACAAGAGAAATTACTTACTTAGGTGCATTAAATATATGGGTCGATTATAGCGTTTGTTTATAATAACGTTTTAATAGAAATTAAAAAGTGTGTTCCTTCTAGGTAAAAGTTGAGTAACAAAAACTAACAGTCTTATTGGTACATAAATGCCGACGTTTCGCCCAAACTTGCCAGGACTAAAAACATCGGCATTTCAATACCAATAAAACCGTTAGTTTTGTTACTCGACCTCCACCTAAAAAGAAACACGCCATTTAATTTCAATTACTTATTGAAACTTTATTAAATAATTAATATTAATAATAATGTATTAATTGAATAAACTAATGGCGCTAACTCCTGATATCTTAATTAATAAAAAAAGATATAAATTTCAAAATTTGTCTCATTTAAAAAAAATTTTATTTATACAGGGTGTGCCAAAGAGTTGTGGCAATATAAACTTGCATTTTTTTTAAATAGAACACACTATAGTTTCTTTAAGGTTTAAAAAGTTCTCATTAAGGGCCTTTAAAATATATAGAATGTCAATGTATTGTATAGGGTATTTTAGAAGATATAGCTAATTATCAGTAAAAATGACACATACTCTAATGTATTGTTATAAAGTTATTTAAAATAATTCAACATACGTATATTTCTTTTAATATGTTATTTTCATTTCAATAGCTGTGCTGAGGTTGATATGGAAGAGCTGAAACTTATTTTTGAGCGACTGAATATGAACCTATTGTCATAATTGTCAATAAATGCATTATTATTATTATTAATTATTTTTATTATTGGTAATTTAATTAATACAGAGTAAAGCAAAATACAAACCAAGCAATATCTAAAAATTTTGAATGGATCACCTTATATGTTTTTTTAAGAATTGCGAGTACAATTAATTAGTTTTTAAACAATATAGTATATGTAGGGTATACGTTAATAGAAATAATAAATATTTTATGAATACTGAAGAATATTGTATTTTACGTGCAAAAATTAAGATATTTTGAATTTTCCATTGCATTTCAGGTATTTTTGGTTAAAAATTAAAAGGGCGTCACATAATTTTAGTTCTCACTATGTAATAGTACTCTGAAGATCATTGCTATATACAGAGAGGCGTAAACTTTGGACATTGAAGGATAACATTGTTTCTTATTTACCTTATATAATGTTTAAAACTTAAAACTTGCTGCTAATAACGACAATACTGGATCAACTTCAAACTTGGTTTTAACGTCGAATTTGATTATACACATTTTACTTGGTCACTCTGAGATCACTAATTACATTCTTTAGGCAATTATCCGCTTGATCGGATCAAAACGTTTATCTTGGAATGCTTAGGTGCATTAAAATATATGGGTAAACTGTAGTTTTCTTTTATAATAATGGTTATTAAAAATTAAAAATGAACAACGACTAATAAACTCTAACACCCCAAATTTACTTAATTTAAACTCGTAACAGATAATGATTTAAATTTCTTTACGTTACATGTTGCAGTAACTTACTTGGTGTGAGTGTTTTGCAGAGGACTACAACTGAGCACAGTTCGATAAACCAAATAATTTATTCCTTCTTTGTTGAAGATATCACTACAAGAGGTTTATTAAGGTAAACTAAAATAGGATGGCCAAGATCTTTATTTGATCACTTACAAAGAAAACGTCTTAACATACTTCCTGTAATTTTTAAAATTGACGTGTTATTCTATGAAAGTATTTTTGACTTTTACAGGATGTTTAGAAATGTTTGCATTATAATAGTACATTTTTGTGAATTATCGCACAAAATGAAAAAACTTTTGTGCAAAAATTTGATCAAGTATGGTGTAAATGAAAATTCAAGCTCTGGTTGACCTCAAACAGAACTTGAGTTTTTTGTGTTCCTCGATTTAATTTGTTATTCAAATGGGTGTTTTCCATTGATTTAGATTTATTAAATTTGTGCGTTATCGTTTTCTAATCATTATAATAAAGCTTTTAAAAAGTAAAAAACTGTACTATTTACAGCAAAAAGGTTTCTTGAAATTCAACTAATTTATAAAGTCTGTGTACGTTAAGAATAGGATGACGTCAAATTTTGTAATGATTTAACTCAAAATTTCCAGTTGTAAATAAATGTGTGTTGATGAAACGTGCATTTTTGATGAAAAATCGAATTTCACGGTTAACGGTTGAATTTTTATAAACAGACATCAATAGACGTTTTACTTACTTTGGTCTTTGTCACTTCATGTGACGCCATCAAATGGAGAAGTGACGTTGTGGTTTGTCGCGAGTAATACTTTCATATATTTTAATGTAACAAATAATGGGAGTGAATTTGAAATTTAGGAACCATGACAATACTGTATAAGTTGAATCCCCGATTACAAATACATAAATAGTTCATCAATATAAATTATACTAAAATTACACTTGCATGTATGTGTTGTCACCACATAATTAAAAATTGCAAGACAAGGTATTTATGAATTAAACGAAGAACTGCAGTAAACTGAAGTTAGCGATTGTCATACTTTTAAATTTTTTTAGAAGCAATCGTGTAAGTTTTCTCCAAAACTTTAGCATATTTATACAATGTAGGGAATTATCTAATGCGATTACGTTTGCAAATGGCATTAATGAGTGTGGTATTTTCACAGTTTTAAATTAAAGAACATCTCTGCACAATACATTTCTTAAGGAAATGGTGTTGGCGCGAAACTGCTACGCCCTTTACTGCTATAGCTACCCTTCTTCTTCTTTAAGTACTTACTGCCTTATATCGGAGATTAAAAATCATCAAGATAATATGTATTTTGTTGACAGCAGCTTTAAGTAGTTCGTTAATGCTACAGCCATACCACTCTCTTAAATTACTTCTTCGAGCTATACTTCTTGCACCTTTTAATTTTCCTTGTATTATAAGTCTCAGTAGTAGATATTTTTCGCCTTTCAGGATGTGGCCCAAATACTCTAATTTTCTTTTCTTAATTGTATTTTATATTTCACCTTTCTTATCCATTTTACTTAATACTTCTGTGTTAGTTACTGTTTCTGCCCATACTATTCTCCATATCCTTTCTGTAGCACCACATTTTAAAAGCTTGAAGGTTTTAATATTTGTCTGTTTCAGTGTCCATGTTTCTGAGTCATATAGCAATGTGGAGAAAAAGTAGCATCGTAACATACGCATTCGAAGATCTAAGTTAATATCTCGACAGCATAGGAATCTTTTCAATTTTACAAACGTTTGTCTTGCTATTTCAATTGTAGTTTTTATTTCTTTTGTTTTGATGGCTAGTTTCTGTTATCCAAGCTTCTAGATATTTATAGCAATTAACTCTTTGAATTCGCGTATCAGAAATTGTTAAATTGTACATTTTACTATGAAAGTTTATATTGTTTATAATTTCACCGTTTATATTTACTCCAACTTTTGTTCTTCTAAAGCTTCCTGACAAATGGCTTCACTATATATATATATATATATATATATATATATATATATATATATATATATATATATATATATATATTTATATAAATTCGGAGAATACATTCTTGTCGGACACCACGGCAAATCTTAATCTTTTCCGTTACTTTATTTTCTACTCTTACTTTAGCCGTTTCATGCCAATATAAATTATTATATCACGACTATCGATGTTTTTCTGTTTAAGTATTTCATATAGTTTTTCATGTCTGATTTTATCAAAAGCCTTCTTAAAATCAATGAAGCATGCGTAAAGATCTTGATTTAAGTCTAGACATCGTTGCATTAGTACATTTTGTTAAGGAATTAATGTAGACGTGACAACATTGCAAAATTGAGAATGCGGCCTACATTCAATTCCTACATAGACAAGCGCCATGTTATCACTTAGTACATAGTTGTGTGTTACGTTGTCCATTGTCTTATCATATTAAATGTTATCTCATAACGTCTTTTTGTATCATAAGCCGTCGACATAACATGGTGTCAGAAGTAAACTAATTAGTGTCATCGTACATACGAAGAAATTAATCGTAAAGTAAAGTCAAGGTGAACATGCCTAATCAAAATGAAGGAGTCGCTATCCATTCACAATCAAGTCACAAACCTGTCTCTATCTCGTGCTCCATTCAAAATCTTAATCTGTCAAATACCAAAAACTTATCTTACGAATGGAAAAAATGGTACACCCAGTTTAAAATATATCTTCGAGCAACGAATTTAGAAAAAGAAGAGTATACAAGAAAAGTAGCTTTATTATTACATCATTTGGGTCCAGATGCACTGGAAATATTTTCCAGCTTTAACGTCGATATAGACACTATCAGGTACGATGAACTGATTAACAAATTTAAGTTGCATTTTACACCTAAAACTAACATTTCTATTGAACGTCACAAATTCTTTACAAGAAGGCAACAAGAAGCAGAGTCATTAGAAGATTATGTAACCTCCTTAACTAATTTAAGTTTAACCTGTGAGTTTAAGGATCTTAGAGAAAGTTTAGTGAAAGACATTTTTACATGTGGGCTCAACTCAACGTACACAGATGTCAAACAAAAATTATATCTGAAGGCCAAATAACGCTTGACAAAGCAATGGAAATTGCTAAAACGTTCATAATGTCAAAATTAGAAACAACCACTTGTTCCGATTCTTTTGTGGGAGCCTTACAATCAAAGCAAGCTGTCGGCTTCCGAGGCAGATCAAAATCAAGAGGGTTCAGTCGTCGAGATCACTCTAGTGGCAGCAGGCAGAAATCAGTCAGTCCGGTAACACCTGCCTGTTCCAGATGTGGCCAACATCATCGTTACAGATGTCCAGCAGAAAAGGTAACCTGCAACTATTGCAACAAAATTGGTCATTTTGCTAAATTTTGTAAAAAAAAAACAGTAGGAATAATGTGAAAACAGTATCTGTAGTACCAAAAAACGATTTGTTTATAGGTTCTGTTCAAAATGAGATCAATGATTCCTCAGTGAAAGTTGTGTCATGGGAAATTCCCATTATTATTAATCATGTAACTATATCATGTCAATTAGATACTGGTGCTGAAACCAATATTATGACCTTAAATACATTTAAACGTCTTCATTTGTCATTAGATTTAATCAAACAGAGCAACAATAACCTCATAACATTCAGTGGGGAAAAATTGTTATTGCTAGGTCAAGTAAATTTGAACTGTCTTGTTAATAATAATAGTCACACAATCTCATTTCATGTTACAAAAATTCATTGTAAATCAATACTTGGTCTACATTCTTGTATAGATCTCAAACTCATAAAAGAATCAATCATGTCACATTTAACAATGTTAATATTAAGTCAACACAAAACTTAGTTCATAAGTTCAAGGAACTTTTGAAGGCTTAGGGCTTATAAAAACCGAATGTCCTATAGATATAAATAAGAGCGTCGCGGCAGTAGTCGAACCTTTACGTAAAATTCCATTTAAATTATATGACGCCTTAAGAGCAGAACTTGATAAAATGCAGGATTTAGAAGTAATTTGTCCTGTCACTGAACCAACTAAATGGGTAAATAGTATCGTTATAACCACAAAGAAAAATGGTAGTATAAGAGTCTGTCTAGATCCTCGCAATCTTAATAAGGCAATTCGTCGGTCCCATTATCCATTTCCCAATCTAGATACAATTAGGTCACAATTAAAAGGTTCAAGCTTTTTTCCACTTTGGATGCCAATTGGGGTTTCTGGACCATTGCTTTAGATGAAGAGTCTTCGAAACTCTGTACTTTTATAACCCCTTTCGGAAGGTTCAGATTCAAGCGTTTACCTTTTGGAATTTCCTCTGCTCCAGAAATCTTTCATGCAACAATGGTTGAACTATTCGGAGATATACCAAACACTGCAATATATTTTGACGACCTCTTAATATTTGCACCCTCAGTAGAAGTACATAATAAAACACTCGAAACCGTGTTTCAAAACAAGTAAATTTAAAATTTAATTTTGACAAGTCTCAACTTTGTGTCACACAAGTTAACTACATGGGTCATACATTCTCAAAAGAAGGAATGTTGGTAAATCCTAGTAAAGTCAAAGCTATAGCTGATATAAGTCCGCCAAGCAATCCTCAAGAATTGCAACGTTTCCTGGGAATGCTAACATACCTGTCGTCATATATCAAAAATTTTTCTGAAGAGTCCAAAGGGTTAAGGTCGTTATTAAAAAAAGATGTTGTATGGAACTGGGAAGCTAGTCATAATATTGAATTTGATAAATTGAAATCATTAATTACCAAAGCACCTGTCTTAACATATTTCGACCCAAACAAAGAATTAATCTTGTCATGTGATGCTTCACAAAATGCAGTAGGAGCTGTAATACTTCATGGTTCTAATCCAATAGCTTATTCATCAGCTACCCTAACTGATTCTCAAAGGAATTATGCTCAGATTGAAAAAGAACTGCTAGCAATTGTCCATGGCTGTCTCAAATTCCATCAATTTATTTTCGGTCACAAAATCATAGTCCACACAGATCATAAACCATTGGTCCCACTGTTTAGTAAACCTTTGTACAAGGTACCTCAGAGGCTTCAAAGACTAATGCTAAAAATTCAATGCTATGATCTTCATGTCATGTTTATACCAGGTAAGGAGATGTATATTTCGGACACATTGTCTAGGTCTGCTTCATTAGAGCCTGTTACAAATACAGAAGACGATCTCACACTACATGTCAATCTTCTTATATCTCATTTGGAAGTTTCTCCTGAAATATTACAAACATTACGTAATGAAATAAGCAATGATCCGGTAATGAAATCCTTAATGGAATTCCATCAGTCAGGATGGCCGTCTTCAAAAATTCTATATCAAATGACCTTAAACCATACTTCAAATTTCAAGAAGAAATTCATGTTCTAGATGGATTGATATTCAAAGGCACCAATCTGATTATTCCACATTCTCTCAGGTCCAAAATGCTAGAGATAATTCACACTGGTCATTTTGGAATTAATAAATGTCTTGAATATGCAAAAATGCACTATTCTGGCCAAACATATCTACTGATATTAAAAATTTAGTGACAAATTGTCTCATTTGCCAAGAATACTCTAACAATAATTCAAAACAGCCTTTACTACCTCATGAAATCAAATTAATTCCGTGGAACAAAGTTGGTATTGATTTTATGGAATTAAACGGAGTCAAATATTTAGTATGTATTGATTACTTTTCAAAATACATAGAACTGGCTATACTTAAAAACGGCACCTCAGTAAATTCAATAATCCCGGAACTAAAATCCATTTTCAGTCGTCATGGAATACCTGTTACCATAATATCTGACAATGGTCCCCCATTTAATTCGTCACGATTTGTCGATTTTATTAAAGAGTGGGGTATTGAACACATCACAACAAGCCCCTATCACTCACAGTCTAATGGTCAGATTGAACGAGCTATCGGCACTCTTAAAAAACTTCTTACTAAAACAATAGAAACGAATTCAGACCCATATTTAGCTTTAATACAATATAGAAATACACCAAATGATAGTAGCAACTCACCTGGTCAGCTTCTAATGTCCCGCCGTCTCCGAGATCGGTTGCCTGTTCATTCAGAATTACTTAAACCAAAATTAGTAGACGTAAATTATTATAAAAAATGGTTAGCTAAAAATAATGAAAATAAATCACAATATTACAATCACGGTGCCAATAAACTACCAGAATTAAACGTAGGTGAGAATACTCTATTTAAGAAATTCCCATCAGACAAAAAATGGCTGCAAGAAAAAATAATCCAAATAGGTCCCCAACCTAGAAGTTACGTTGTATTCTCCAATGATGGTCAGTCGTATAGACGTAATAGGGTTCATCTAAGACCACTGCATAAAAATC
Organism: Abscondita cerata; assembly: GCA_030710515.1. Lineage (NCBI taxonomy): Eukaryota > Metazoa > Arthropoda > Insecta > Coleoptera > Lampyridae > Abscondita > Abscondita cerata. Next base: position 391,576 of record JALBCR010002510.1, on the reverse strand, counting down.
AGTCTTATAGTATAAATATTCCAAATAATGGTCCTTGCACTATTTTTAAAAATGATAGGTTTAAGTTTGACAAAGGTTCAAGTTTTTATAATTCTAGTTTTATTCCTAGTTGTAATAATAATACTAATAATTGTGAAAATGTTGAATCGTTACCTTCAGCAGAACAGAAACGAGCAACCACTCGATCCGGTAGAACAGTAAGACTACCTATAAGATTAGATTTATAATATTGTTTATAAAGAAAGGAGATGTTAAGGAATTAATGTAGACGTGACAACATTGCAAAATTGAGAATGCGGCCTACATTCAATTCTTACATAGACAAGCGCCATGTTATCACTTAGTACATAGTTGTGTGTTACGTTGTCCATTGTCTTATCATATTAAATGTTATCTCATAACGTCTTTTTGTATCATAAACCGTCGACATAACACATTTATTCTAAACAAGGCCTCTCTTGTTCCTAATCCGTTTCTGACGAATGAGTTTATGAAGGACTTTCAATGTATGATTCATGAATACTATAGTTCTGTGCTCCGTACAATTCCTTGCATTATTTTTCTATGGTATTGGTATAAACGTAGACGTAAGTCATTCTTCTGGAATAACACCTGTTCTATAAATTGTATTGAAATAGTCCATCATCACGTCAATTGTGTCATCGTCGATAAGCTTTAACAATTCTACTGGAATTCCGTCTGGCCCCATAACTTTTCTTGTTTTTATATTTTGAATAGCATACTCTATTTTGCTTTTCAATATTTCTGGCCCTGTCTCTGTGTATTATTTTGTGTTAGCTCAGATCTGTCGTTTTTGAAAAGTTCTTCTATGTATTTCTTCCATGTCTGTAATTTATGTGTTGTATCAGTGATTATCTTTCTATGTTTATCTTTCAATATATTGGATTGCTTTGATTTTAGAATGCCTGCTACTTCTTTAATTTTCTTGTGCATATTGAAACTATTATATTTTCATTCGTATTTCTCAATCTCTTTGCAGTTTTTAATCAACCGCATGTTTCTTTTGCTTCTTTAATTTTTATTTTAATTATTTAATTGAGTTCTTTACACATCTATTCATTTTTAGTTTTGTTGTTTCGCCTTTCCTCTATTAAATCCAGAATGTCTTCTGTCATCCAAGCTTTTTTCTTGACTCTAGCTGGAGTTAAGGTCTTTTTGCCAATTTTTAATAAAACTATGTTTTTCCACTGTTCATTTATATTTTTAGTGTTTTTGTTTTGTTGTTCAATATTTCTGAGATTATGATTAACATCTTTTTTTGTATTTTTGTATATACTTTCATGCTTTTACTTTTATGATTTGCCCGTTACCACTATATTTTAATTTTTTCAATTTAATACTTTATTTATGCATTTTAAGCTAAAGTAGTGTCAACAATTGGAAAGTTACTTATTAAAGATCAACTCGAAATCAATAACGCAAGTCGATACAATAAAGTTTCTGGGTTTAGTAATGGATGATCAATTAACATGGAAACCTCACATCAATCAACTGTGCAACAAATTATCTTCTATATACTACGTTACATATACACTAAAAGCAACTACAAATAAAAACATTTATCTTTCTTATTACTATGTAAACTTTTATTCTCTGATAAATTTCAGCATTATGTTTTGGGGAGGAAGCAATCATGCTTCTAAAGTATTTAAACTACAAAACAAGGCACTTCAATATATGGCCGGTGTCACTCCAAACACATCTTGCAGAAATATTTTCAAAAAACTTGGACTTAACAGTACCATGTATATACATAAAAGAAATATTAACATTTGTGCATAATAATAAAATGCTGTATTCATGTAATAGTGATTTCCATACGTACGACACAAGAAACAAAAGTGAATATACAATAATAATAACCCAAAATGTTCAATTTAGTAAAACTGTCCACAAAATTCTACTGAACTATGTGTTTTATAGTGTGTCTGAATATTTAAGTGTAGATATCAGTATAAATATAAACATTAATTAACATATGTTATCGAGTTAAAGCTTCTAATATAATTAGGTTATTAACGCTACCCATTGTTATTATGTTATTAGATGTACTGTCAGACTATGTTCTATACTATTTTACATGGTTTTTTAGAATAATAAATACTATTGTTATTATTATTATTATTATTTAATGTTTCTACCACAAGATTGTGATCTGACACGATGTCCGCTCCGGGATATGTTTTTGTAGATGTAATGGCATTTCTAAATCTGTTATTAATTATTACATAATCTATTTGATTTTCGACAATTCCTTCTTTGTTGTCTATAGGTGACCTCCATGTATACAATATTCTGTTTGGTAACTTAAACATCGTGTTCATTATTACTAATTCTTCGCTTTGGCAAAATTCTATTAGTCACTTTCCTCTATTGTCTCTCTTCCCCAAACCATAATCTCCTGTAGTTTTTATTTTGCCTACTTTGCATTGAAGTCATCGATTATTATTGTTACATCATGTTTTTTAGTGGTGGATCTTAGGACATATTGTAAATGTTAATATTTCAACCTCAGTATCTTCTTTGTCTGTTGTGGGTGCATAGACTTGAAATATGTTAATCTTTTCTCTGTTGGTGTTTAGTTGTATCATTATTATACGATCTGAGTAGGGAGTATAATTTACTACTGATTTGTTAATTTCTTTTTCTATGATAATTCCAACACCATATTTATGGGTTTGGTCATCATTGTCTGAATAATATAATACGAGGATGTATTGATATCTAGTTAGCCTAGACCAGTTCCTTGCATAAACAAAATATTGCGTTACCATAGCAACCATAGCAACAAACAATAACTTATTAGAAGTGTCAGTGTAAAGTTTGACGTCAAAAAAGTAAACCAGAGTCACGCAATAAATTAAATGAAAAAGATGTCCACCGAAATTGTGAAAATCGAAAAATTGGAGTATCGAGCCATCATCAAGTACCTGTATTTAAAAGGGTTAAGAGGTAAGCAGATTTACGAAGATATGCTTAATACCCTTGGTGATCAATGTCCTTCGTATGCGACCGTCAAAATTGGAATGCAAGCTTCAAAAGAGGTAAATTTTCCATTGAAGATGATGACCGATCGGGAAGGCCAGTTTCTGTGTCAGTCCCCGAAAATATCGATGCAGTTCATGACATGATTTTATCAGACCGTCGAATTGGGCTAAAACGGATATCTGAAGCACTGAATATTTCATACGAACGCGTTCATCATATGGTTCACGTCAATTTGGACATGAGAAAAATTGCTGCAAAATGGATCCCCAAATGTTTGAATGTTGACCAAAAGCGTGCAAGGGTAGAAGCATCGCGTTTGATCTGTGCTCGATTTGAAAACGATGTAGACTTCTTAAACCGAATTGTTACTATGGATGAGACTTGAGTACATTTCTACGATCCAGAAACAAAGCAACAATCGATGGAATGGCGACACTCTGGTTCTCCAAGACCTAAGAAGTTTCGTGTCCAAACATCTGCTGGAAAAGTTCTTGCTTCAGTTTTTTGGGATTGCCATGGAGTAATCATGATTGATTTTTTGGATAAGGGTAGAACAATAACTGGAGATTACTATTCGACATTACTGACCACTCTACGGAAAAATATTAAAGAGAAAAGACGCGGAAAGCTATCCAAAGGTGTTTTGTTTTTGCAGGACAACGCCCCTGCACACAAATCTCATGTTGCCATGCAAAAAATTCGTGATTTAGGGTTTGAATTACTAGAACACCCCCCTTATTCGCCCGAAAAGTTTAAAAGGTCGTACATTTTCTTCCAACAAGGAGGTAATAGAAGCTGTGGAGGTCTGGTTTGCAGAGCAAGAAGAAACATTTTTTTTGAAAAGTCTAGAGACATTGCAGGTTTGCTGTAATAAATGTATCCAATTAAGAGAAGAATATGTTGAGTAATAAAATATTTTGACATTGATATTCTCATATCCAATTGCTCTTCTAAAGCATTCAACAAAAAATCTGAAATGTGATTGGTGTCAAAGTATTTAGCAATAAAATTTAATATAATACTTTCCAGTAACACAATCAATTTTACTTCGAAGGTAAAAATTCAACAAAGCCATTTGTTGCTGTAACTTTTTTCCAGCAAAATCCAAAAGTTAGGTTATTTTTTGAGATATCGAAAAAAGTTATTAGAAAAATTTCTACCCATGTGCTTACTTTTATTGTAGTTTGTAGTAGAAAAAGTGTTACTTAATAAAGTTTAGTTTTAAGTTTTAAACAACTAAATATCATTATTTTGTACTTTCGCACAAATAATGCTTGTATTAAAATACCGTACCAGATTGTTTAATAAAGTACGTTTACCGGGATTAACAACTAGGAGAGCTTTGTATATGTACACCTTTATGAGAACCAATCATCACATTCCATTCAATCCCTACGGCATTTAGTTACAAACTCCAACGAAACCTGAATTATGCGAATAAGTTTTTGATACTAGAGAACTTAATGATTATGAAATTGGGGTTTAGAATTTTTTCTTGCTCTCTTCCTATCTTCTAACAGAAAATTTATTGTGTATATGCAACTGGAATAAAAGAACAGGGACAATTCAAACTTGATTACAACCAAACGTTGACGTATTTTATTAAATTTAATTTCGGGCAACATTTATCAAGAAACTAAATTTTTATCATTAAGATTAAGTAGGAAAAACAGGAGTTCCAACACAATAATTTATCGACCGACGATAGAGTTGGATTTTTCCTCACTCACAACGAATGCATTTAGTCTTTGTATCAAAAATCATTCATTTTCGTGTTGTCGTTTCATTTAAAAGCATTCTTGTTTTTCTTCTATATTTGTTAAAGTCCATTAGCGTACAATATATCATCGTCTTTTTTTTGTACTATCTGTTATTCGTCACCATTTTCCACCCATTTAAAGACGTTTAAGCTTCTTTTGTTTTATTATTTAGGCCACCCTTTTCTATATCACACCGGTTAATGTAATTACAAAAACAACATTTGTACAAACCGCCTACAAGCAAGTGTACGGACGTTCTCGTCGTAATAAATACTAGAAACTTTGCCAAGTTTAAGTACAACAATTCATCAAGTAATATATTACGGTACAAATCCAGAATGGTCGACACAGGCCTATCATTTTCCCTGACTTTTTTTCTTACATGAATACGGTTAACTGTCAGTTCCCTCTTTCAGAATTGCACGATTGCTTATAAACTACAACGTTTGTCCTTTGAATAGACACGATAAAATGACATTTCGCAAATATAAGCAAATTAATTAATTAATTAAATTATGAAGATGTTGAAACGGGATTTATTAATGTCTTAAAATGTAGCATTCTATTTTCTTGACGTTTATTCTATACTATGTTAATTAAGAATCGTTTGAAACAAACGATTTTGAGCTAAAGCGTTCTTGTGTAACGTTAATATCATTCAAACTCCAAAACAAAAAGCTTTAATGTAATTTATAAAATTAAAATTGTTGAAAATTCTCGAAGCTGCCTTGTTCGTTATTTATCAAATTACTTACGGTTGTTTCCATTTTTATCGGTTCCAATTGAATAAAAAAAAGTTCTTACTTCATATAGTGTTTTGTTTTGTTGATTTATTTAGGATTTCTTAGTTCAAATTTTAATTATTTTTTTTATTAAATAATAGGATTTGGATGAATTTTTAACCGGTTAACCGGTAATTTTTATTGACGGAATACTATAGTTAATAGTCTTAGTTTTGACGGAAGGTTATTTCTTAAAACACAATTTGTTACAGTTTGTTCTAATAGAAAAGTAATTATTCTAATCGCCCACTAGCTGCACTCGGAAAAGGTTGTAAGATATTTGGAACGATATAGAGATGAAAACATGTTTTAAAACCAACGGGGCGCCACCCTACAACTGTAATTATTTGTTCTAATTAGTAAGAACTCAGGATACAGAAAAAAGAAAATAGTACCACAAGAAAAGAAATATATATTATAGACCTTGACTTTATTACTTAAGGCACAGACAACAAAATTTCGAGTACATAACACACAATCATAGCGAGAGTGAGAAATTTGGAACAAAATAGAGATGACCAGATGCTTCAAAATCAACTCGGTGCTAAGCTACAACTATAGTCGTTTGCCCTAATTAGTAAGAACTTAGGATACAGAGAAAGCAAACTGTTACCACAAGAAAAGAGATATAATTTATAGAGTTTGACTTTATCACTTGGATAACAGACCACAAAATATCTACATAACACACCATTATAACGGACAGTAATAAAATATTTAACAAATAAATAAATAAAAACAGTAGGGTTGTATTTACTCATAATCTGACTACTAATACAGGGTTTCTCACGGGAGCGGTTGGTTAGAAGTTTACGTGGATAGGAAAAACTTAGAATTCTGAATTTTTGGACTTAAGGGCTTTCCCCAGATACTCTTTCATTTTAAATTATTTTCAAGGTCACACCACTTTTGGTTATACCGGAAGTCGGCATTAACTTTCTTATTTTAAACATAACAGCCTGTATATTATTTCAATTTTGGATTCTAGAGAAAGTTTTAGGGTGATTTCTATCAGGTTTTTCTATACCTATTTTCAACTGTTTCATAGATATCTTGTTTTTTCTGATAATTTTTAAAGATGTAGGGTTACTTTCAACACCGCGCTTTCTACCTATATTCGAATAGTGGTAATTGCTTCAGGGGTAGACGGAAGTACTAGAATGATACTTTCGAAATCCACATTGAGAATTGATGTATCACATACCGGGTGTCCAAAATTTAATAAACAATTAAATTATTTTTACACCCGAAAAAGTTTGTTATTTTAAATACAACACCCTGTATATTATTTGATGGGCGGATGGAGAATTTATTTATGAATCATTTTGCTATAACATTTCCTATACCTATTTCTTACGGTTTTCTTAGTATTCCATATTTTCAATTAAAAAATTTAGAACGTGAATGAAATTAAATTACATAAAAAACAATGTAACACATAAAAGCTTGGAACACAATGATATAAAATGCTTGGTGAATGTAAACGGAAGCATTACAATAAATGTTCTACAAGGCCACCATTTTGGTTTAAACATTGAAGAAGTATGTCATGTACTCCTCGCGAAACGGACATCCTGAGTTTGTCTGGACTTATGTTATTAAATGGGTCTTGAACGCAATTCAACAAATCCTCTTTAGTTTGAACAGGCCTAGCGTACACTATTTCTTTTATACGGCCCCATAGGTAAAAATCTAAGGGCGTCAAATTTGTTGATCTGCGTGGCCATCTCCAAGGTCCCTGTAGGCCAATCCACCGATCTTCGAACATCAAGGTCAACTGTTGATATACAGCTATAGTGGAATGTGCTGGACCACCATCAAGCTGATACCAAATGTTTGCTCTGTCACACGGAGGTAGATTATTTAGGAAATCATTAACAAATCCTCTGAGTATCCCCAGACATCTATTTCCATTCAAATTTTCATTGTACACTAGATCTGCCATTCTATTGTCCATAACTAAACAAAAAACATTAAAACCAAAGTAGTTCTGATGATTATGTTCCCTTATGACATGAGGATTAGCTTGTGCCCATTAGTGGTTATTTTTGCGATTTATAATTTTTTCCCTGGTGAACTTTGCTTTATCAGTCTAAATAAACTTAAAAAGAAATCTTGGAATTTTGGTAATTTTTAACCACATGAATTCGCAAAAGTCGACTCGGTTAGACTCATCACCAATATGTAATCCGTGTACAGTTATTTCAGAAAAAGGATGCAAAATGTGTGTTTTGCGACATCTCGTGTAAACTTTGACACGTATGAATAGTATAAACTAAGAAAAATGCCAACAGTTAACTGTAACGGCATGTGTGTGCATTTTATGTTTTCTTAGTATTCTCTGTATTGATGCTCTTGAAATACCCAAATCTAGAGCTGCTGATGTGGTTGAACTTCGTGGATAAGTTTGAAAATAAGCCAATACATTTACCTCGTTATCTTCATTATCTAATACTGGCTTTAGGTGATTTCGAATTGTCCTTACGCTCCCAGTTACATTAAACCGAGCTTCAATTCTTGCGAATTTTCGGGGAGTCATTGGTGGCAGGTTCGGATATTGTTCGTTAAATAATCTGCATCTTCGCCTAATAATTCGTCTACATTCACTATGAATATAAAACAAATTTAACAAATTATTATTGGAATAATCCACATTATTCTCCATTATAAACTGTATTACTTGAGATAATTAACAAAATACTTCAATTGTAAGTTTATGTCTCAAAAATTGGTAAATCAGATTAATACTTTAACATAAAATCAACATCTACAAAAACTGTCAAAATCAAAGCCTACTAGATATGACTTTTGGAGTTTTATGAAATTTTTGATTAAAAATATGAATTACTAAGATAACCGTAAGAAATAGGTATAGGGAATGTTATAGCAAAATGATACATAAATAAATTCTCCATCCGCTCATCAAATAATATACAGGGTGTTACATTTAAAATAACAAACTTTTTTGAGTTTGTAAATAATTTAATGGTTTATCAAATTTTGGACACCCGGTATGTGATATATCAATTCTCAATGTGGATTTCGAAAGTATCATTCTAGTGCTTTCGTCTATCCTTGAAGCAATTACCGCTATTCGAAAATAGGTATCAGGCTGAAAATAACTCTACATCTTTAAAAATTGTCAAAAAAATCAAGATATCTATGAAACGGTTGAAAATAGGTATAGGAAAACCTGCTAGAACTCACCCTAAAACTTTCTCTGGAATCCAAAAATAAAATAATATACAGGGTGTTATATTTAAAATAAGAAAGTTTTGTTTTAAATTATTTTCAAGGTCACGTCACTTCCGTATCTGGAAAAACCCTTAAGTCCAAAAAATCACAATTCTAAGTATTTTCTATCCACGTAAACTTCTAACGAACCGCTCCCGTGAGAAACCCTGTATTTAAAATTAAAAGCGTTGAGAACAGTAAGATTAAAACTAAATAATCGTATCAAGGGTAAGAACGCTCATTATACGTTTAACCAATTAAAGATCAAAAGAAAAATGTTTAAGACTTTCTTAATTATACTTACGTAATCCTATTTACTTAAAAATAAAGCATCAAAAATGTAAATTTACTTACGGCCGGTTTTTCAATCATTTGTTAAGTGCCATGGAGATAATTGTTGTCACAATTGTCTCCTGGGAAAGTAATCAAAAGTTAACGTTAACCAGAGATTGAAAAACTTTCCATTAGTTATTCAGGCGTGAAAATTACTTGCATAACATGCATTTCTTATTGACTAGGTACTTATCCTTCAAGTGGTGTAATTACATGCCTGAGAACATCTACCGCGGATTGTAGAAATACTTGGAGGTAGTTTGGTGACTGCCAGCTGATTAGGAATTCGACAAAGGTAGTAAAGGTGAAGGTATTGGAGATGGAGGCCGTGGATCTTAGATCACGGTTACAGCAACAACCATAACAGAAGAGAAGAATCCGTTCGGCTAATGTACTTTTAAATCTAAATCCCAGGTATACATTGACAATATAAACTCCTGGTATAAATTGGCGTTTCGATAATTTACAGCCTTCGTTGTAAAATCCTAGTGTACCACCTTTCAAGTATTCATATATTAAAATAATTCTTCGAACTGCAATATTAACCGGTACGTGCTTTGATCAAAAGACAATTTCAGAAAACAGAAATTTCTGATAAAAGTTCATTCTTGCACTCTCTATTGCATTGACATGTGTAACAGCTCCAATTTTTGGGTTGCCTAACCATAAGAACGGGTATATCCACACGCGATTATTAATTACCTAAATATAAGAATTATTTACTTAAAAGCAATAATGAATAATAATTACCGTCACAAATTACTATATTGTCTATGATCTTGAAAAATAAAGATATACATAAAATACATAAATAAAATGTGTGTTTAACGACATCTCGTGTAATATGTACACGTATAAATAGTATAAACTAAGAAATGCCAACAGATAACTGTAACGACTGTGAACGTTTAAACGTTCATACATACTTACTGAAATTGAAATACAAAAATTATTATTATTAACAAATTTTTACGTTTTTTGGTGTCGGATTGCACAATTATATTCGTATATTATAATAATACTTTGTTAATACCTTGTTATTATTAATATATATAGTTTTTCCATTTTTTCTTGTTGCAAACCAAGCTTTCTGCTTTTTTTCCGTATTTTTTGTTTTTTCTAGTATTCGTATTACTTTTCCATTACTTGGGCTTCCTTTTTTTCTATTTTTTACTATTTTGGTGTTCCATGTTTGCTTCATTACTACTTCCTTGTTTACTCCGACAAGATAACCCCACGACAGTAGTTGTTTCTTTTTATTTGTGTTATAATGCTTTCTACATCCAGTTCCTTTCAATTGTATTTTGATGACTTTTAGTTTGTATCCTATTGTTGCTGTGAATATCCACAACTTGCAGCCATACATGAGTACCAGTCTGTATATTGTTTTGGTTTTTTTTCGATACTTCTCTCTTGTTCAGAAAATTATTCTTTAACGCTTTCTGTGTTTGTTTCTTATTCAATATTTTTCCTAGTTATTGGAAGTGATAAACTTGTTTGATCTTATTCTGTCAATCTCCATTTTTTACTCCACATGTGGAGTTATCATAAGATGTGGAGTTATGAGACGATTTCCAAATCGAAAATTTTAGCACCCCTTTTTTCACTTTTTCCGACGAATTAGAGTTAGTACGTTATAATGAAGCAAAAAATGTATGTCCGACGGCCGGCCGTATGTAAACAAGGTATCAAGAAAACCACACGTCCGATTTTTATAAAACTTTGTACATAAACCTTATTTATAAATTCGCAGTCTTTTTAGATTTTGAACATGTTAAAATTTCAGTTGTTGGATCTTCCAATATGCATTATACGTTTAATTGTGCCCGATGGTAAAACGTCTGGACCCTTTTTAGTGGAAGTGGTATACCGCCTACTTTTTATTTTTGTTTGTTATTCACAAACTCAGACCTATTTTATCGTGTATTGGTTCACCAACTTACGCACTATCCAAATTGATGACTGCAATAGTAAATAATGTATCACCAATTTTTAATTTTAAAGTGATTAATTCCTTTGAACTAAAAGACAAAATTAAACATCTAAGTATTCCCATTGATCATAAATTGGTTTCTTTCGATGTACAATCGTTGTTTACTAATATTTCAAAAGGCTTAGTTTTAATACTAATAAAAAAATACTGGAATACTATTAAGGCCTTTACGACCTTAGATTTAGATGAGTTTTGTAACATCATTTCTTCTTTAGTAGACTCTAGTTTTTTCATTTGCAATAATACATACCTACTATAAACAAAAATTCGGAACGGCCATGGGGAGTTGTTTATCACCGATCCTTGCTGAGTTAACCATGCATGACCTCATCACTTTTGTCATAAAACAGTTAGATTTTCAACCTGTTTATATACATTCATATGTCAATGATATCATTACATGCATCCCACACAACAAAATAGATAAAGTACTCAACCTCTTTAATAGCTGTAACTCCCATTGGAAATTTACAATAGAACTAGAAGAAAATAATAAAATACATTTCTTAGATATTTGGATTATTAGAGATTATCAACACAATAAACAATTGCAAATTGATTGGTATACTAAGTCAACTGCATCTAATAGAACAATCAATTATTTTTCGCACCATCCTCTTAATCAAAAAATAAATATTATTACTAACATGAAACACAAAATATTAACTCTTTGTAGCCCTGAATTTATTCCCACCAACATTACAATACTCAAACAAATTTTAAGAAACAATAACTATCCCACTCAATAATTAATAGGATTCTTCAAAAATCTCATAATATATAACACCCAAACACACAGACCATTAAATCCATTGATCAATAATACCATAAAATCATCAATGTTCCTGGATTTTCTGACATACTAATTAAAATTTTAAAAAATGATAACTTAATAATTAGTCTTTATAACCAAAATACGATCTACCATAGTTTTTACAGCAAAATTAAAGATAAATTACCACTCATAGAAAAAACCATACGTCGTATACAAGATCAATTGTAAAGACTGTCCAGGATGTTACATAGGTCACACTAAACAAAACCTCAAAAAATAATTATTCATAAACATGATTGCCGTATTAGCAACACACCGAATTAACAACCACCCTATAACAGCATTAGCAACACACCATAAAACAAACAAACACAATTTCGATTTTGATAATCCTGTCATTTTAGATGTTGAATGTAACTATAATAAGAGATTGATTTCTGAAATGATCTATATTAACAAATTTAACAACAACATTACTTATAAAACAGATACCCAGAACCTTAACACCATATACAAAGGATTAATTAATTTTATTCCAGACATCTAATTTTACAAATTTTTCCCATTTTCTACTATTTACATTATGTTTTAAACACTATTAATAATATTATTTTAAATGTATTTACTTCTTGTTTATTTTATTTTAGATTACGCTCAGTTATCTTTTTCTTTCGTTATTGCAATGTAAAACTAGCGGCCTTCATAATATTGTTAACGTTTCATTGAATGTTTTCACGTTGTAAGTGTACGTTGTTTTCATAGTGCAATCATTTAATGATTGTATATTTGATGATGAATTACAGATATTTAATACATAACGTGTCCCAATCTTTGGCTTGTGAGTATTGAATTAATTATAAAGATATTATTATAACAAATTATTTGTTAATTTTCCTCTCTTAGTTTGTAATATTTTTACCTGTTTAACTTAATTTTATTAATTGACTATAGAACTCATCCGCATCTAGTTTTAATTATATATAAATTTTTATATTTTTTATATTTTCGTTTTAATTATTTGTACAATTATTGGATACTGTATCTAACCCCTTTCTTATATGAATATTTTTTTGTTGCCAATAAATAGAGGCTTGAAGAAGAAACTACTTCAGTTGCGAAACGTCGCCTTAAACCATTAATTGAGAAGTTATTTGTTCACTTCCACTAAAAAGGGTCTAGACGTTTTACCATCTGGCACAATTAAACGTATTTTGAGCATATTCTACGTAGCTAAACGAGCCATTAATCTACACAGATTTTTGAATTTGTAAAATATTTAGAAAAAACAAATAAAAGGGACAATGGGGAGTTCTTTTTTCAATTTTTATCTTAATCATCTTTGACAACCATAATGTTTATTTCCTATTGTTTTTCTTCCTTGCTTTTTTACATATTTCTTTACTGTGCTTATTATTATGTTCTTAAAATACCGTGTGTCTCTGGTAAAACGCAACATAAGATTTTTACTATAGAAAAAATTTTATTTGATCTACTATTGCTATGAAAATTTTGGATTGTTGTATATAAAGTTACGGCATTTGTTGAAGTTAGAAAGAGAGCAAAAATGATACGATACTGTATTTTATTAGAAGGATGCGTTTAAGTTTTACTGAACGGGCCGAAAAGGACCATTTGTTGGTAGATAACAGAAGGAAAGTTAGTAAGTTTACATGCAAATGCTTGGCTTATAAAACTGTCAAATGCTCCATAGTAAACAGTGCCCCAATTGATCATAGAAGTTTTGTTGCACATTTCTAATCATATTTGCTGGTATATTGAAGCAAACTCAATTTTATCTTTTAAAGACTCAATTGTGTCATGGGGTCTGTCAGTGTAAACCTTCGAAGATACCTAAGACCATAAAAAAGAAATCCCCACCTCTTTCAATCCAGATTCTGGAAAGTGCTTTATTTAAAAGATGCTTTATTTGATTTACATTATGTGCTGGACACCCATCATGCTGATACCACACAACTACATCTTCTTCACCTACTTGATCTAATGCTGATAAAATCTGCTGCATCAATAAGTCTCTATACTTATCCGCAGTAAGTAAATAAATAAAAATTGGGCTTATTATTGTATTAGAGAATATTCCAGCCCAAATATTCACTTTTTGAGGATATTGTGTGTGTGCTGGTACAAATAAATGAGGGTTTTGAGTGCTCCAATAACGAAAGTTTTGGTTGTTTGGTGCTCCATTGAGATTGAACGAACATTCATCGGTGAAGCAAATATTCTTAACAAAATTTATGTCATTATTGCATATCTCCATTACACAAAATTGCCTTTTGTCAGCATCGGTTCTGAATATTTCCTGGTGATGTAGGTAATGATATGACCTATATTTATGCTTTTTTAAATTTTATGAACTAGACGCCTATTTACACCACATGCTAGTGTTAAGGTTGAGTTGCACTGCACTGTACTGCTATTTGGAATTGGCCGGTCGGAAAAGTACCGCAAACAAAGCAGAAGTGTTTCTATAGCTTTCACTACTGTATACCCACTTAACCATTTAAAAAATTGTAGCGTATACGTCAATACGAAAATTTTATAGTCTTACTTAATCAATTCAATTCTTTTCTATAGTGAAATTCCTAGGTTGCGTCTTGCCAGAGACACACAGGATATCCACCCTACTTCTAAACTTTTTCCTTGAATTTTATTTTCATATCGTTTTAGATTTTGTATATAGTTCGTTTGTGCTTTTCAGATATGTTTACGTTTCTTAACATGTTTCCTTAATTTTTTTTTGAATTAATTTCAAATTAAACCTCTTTGTTTCTTACTCCACACCTCCTTTTTTTCACTTTTTTCGGCAAATTAAAGTTAGTATATTATGATAAAGCAAAAAAAATTTAAGTCCGACGGCCGGCTAGCTTTGTACAAAGACCGTATTTATAGTTTCAAAGATCTGATTAGATTTTGGGCATAATCTATGTAGACAAAAGGGCCGTTAACGTACACACATTTTTGAAATATTTAGAAAAATATTCATTTTACACACTGTTGTTTTAAATAAAGTAGTTTACAATTTAATTATACACAACTTTTGTTTAAATTATTTTTGATCCGATAAGTTGTTACTGAGATATAACAATCACGTGACACTAATTATTATAACAATATTTCCACCAATATCAATTTTACAAAAAGTTAGGAAAAAAAAGCTGTTGGAAATTTTATTGTCTATCGCTTTCGTTTGAACGCATTTTTTTCTAAAACGCAATATTATTTTCTCTTAACGGGGCGATGTAAAGTTCAAATCTTTCTAATCCTCTCTTACTTTAACTTTAATTAAACTGCAAACAAAATGCTTTAAATGTAGTTTCAAAATTAATATTGTTGAAAAATATCAGAGCCCTCTTTTTTTGGTCACGTTTAAAAATAATAGATTCTGTTTTCTTATTTTCTTTTTAAAATATACGTAGGTTCTCGCATGTTTCTGCAATTTCGTAGACCTACGAGTTCTGGCAACAAACAAATTTTTGGAATTTAGATTCCAATTCTTAAAAGAAATAGTTTTTCTGTAATTTGAAACTACCGTTGAATTTGATAGTATATCTGATTATTCATGTCGACTTTAAAGGTACTGGTAGTTTTATTAAACGTCCAAAATCTACTTGTGTTTTAATGCACTTTCTGGACACATACTGAAGGTCACTTAATTTCTACCATTAGGTTTCCGTTTACCACCCCGCCAGGTAAAGCTCCAAGGTAAAAATGTATTCATTTGTATATTTTTTGTTTTTCTAACTGCATATTCGTTTGACTTTTATTGTCTCGATCATGTCGCAAAGAAAATATTTTCAGCAATTTTATCTATGTAGGTATCGGATATACAATAACTCTAAGAAAAGATTTTCTTCAAGCGTCTTGTACACACTTCGTAAAAAATTAAGGCAGTTAAAAGATTTCTTTTCTCTTCGAACCATTTTCCACTTGTTGCATATGTATTAGTTTAATTTAAAAACGTACAACTTTTGCGAATTCTAGGAAAAAGCGTCGTAGATACCAAGAGCATGTTTGTAAAAATCAACTTAGATGCTTAATGGTTCAATTAAGTCTCAAAGTGCGCTTGTTTTGTTCTTGTCTTTACAAGTCAGGACGTGGTCTAAGTATTGGACTCTCTCGCAGACGAATGGTATTTTTCCCGCTTAACCAGCAGTCGAAACTCTCTCTTTTTTGGAAGATCTGATGAGGTCTTTGATGTAGTTTCTATAGTAGTGGACAATTCTGTAATGGGGCGGCTGAATCATCTATTATGTCAGCTTAAAGCATTTGTTGTACTTCAACTTAAAAAGTTTCTAACTTTGAAGACGATGTGCGGTATGGACGAGAAACGTACGTACAAGGCGATGGCTTTCTCCCTATAGAGAGGCATCTGCGTCTGCGTGCAGTCGTTGACAGGTGTTGGTCTTGGTCTGGGCGCAAGTCTACGGTTTCAAACATGAATATGTGTACTTCCTTGCGAGATTTTGTTCTTTTGAGTGAATGAGGAAAGATTTCGGGAAACAGTAGTAAGGGTAGTGGTCCGAGTAGGTCGGCCGGAATGACGTCGACAAAAATGTTGTATATTTTGGGTCAATGTCCGGTAACCACGTTGCGTGTGGGTGGGTAGGAGTTTTGTTTAACTTTTGGGCTTTTGCCGAAGAGTTGATTGAGAAATAACCGCGTTGCCGGGGTCGTTTCTAGGGATGTCAATCGCATATTCATAGAGTTTTTGGAGATGGTGTATATCCTCGGTGCAAATTTAGCGAAGAATGCGGCAAATGGTTGTGGTTCAAATGCGTATGGGGCTGACTGATCATGGAAATTCCAGCTGCCGTTAGCAATATCGATGATGATTCTGGCATCTACAATGAAGTCAATGCCCAGTAACGTGCAATTTCTGTCGTCCGGTAGCAGAACTTGTTTGTCATATACATCGGCGATAACTTTGGGGGTCAACATTGTTTGACACTTGTGTTGCCGTCGGCGAGAGTGATATTAATTATACGCTCCTTAAACGTATAGTTATTTTTTTTAGAAGCTGGTGCAAGTGTGACCAGTAATGCTTCGTTTGGCGCCTGTATCCAAATAGACGCTTCACTTGTTGACTGTTTCTGTGATCGAAGGGGTGTGTTCGTTAGGAAAATATAGTCTATTCTGCTTGAGCTTTTTTTTGTGATTTGGGCTGTGAGGGCTCTTTTTTTCGAGACGAAAAGTATTTTCGTTAGTGGCCTGTCTAAAGAGAAGATTGTTTGAAGTATTTGATGTGCGGGTTTTGCTCTGCCGTAGGTTCTCTTTAGATTTTAATGACCTGGTCCCATGTCGTCAAATATTCGCCGTGCTATCATGTACCCGGTAATGCGTCTAAAATCACAGTAATTTCTTTGATCGCATTTTTTTGCTTAGGTTAGCGCACTGTACGTAGATGATTTCAATATTGTATGTGAAATCGTTTATGTCGCCCGTGCCAACGAACCGCGATCGACATTTGCTAAACGAACCTGACGTTGGGGGTACGATGGTTTGGATTAGTTCCTGTTTGGCGGTTATCTAGATGCTCATGTTTTAGGTTATTAGGGACGTTTTAGTTAAAATTTTAGTTACCACTAAGTTAGGCGCCACTTGTACACAATCACAAGAAATGAGTTCTTAATCCTTTGCGTAATACTAAAACGATGTACGAGTATACTTAAATAGAGTCCGCTATTGAATCACTTACAAACTAACACGCGGCATGAAACTAAACACAACTGGTAACTAATATTCGGAACGTTTTGCGCATCCGAAAATTGTACCACGGCACAAGAGTGTAAGTTAAGGCTGCACTTCCCGTCCGCGTCGAAATTTGTTCATTTTCAAACATGTTTTACGATATTAATACGCAATGTATTGACTTATTTTAAATTATTTATTAAATAATAATCCATTCTCTACCGCACTGTAGAGCTAGTTTTGGGAATTTGTCTATGCTATGTCTATAACATTGATTTATATATAAGGCTATGTTGAACATTTTGTTCAAGTTTTTCAGCTGATTCCTTGCATGCATTTAATTCGCGTAAATTCTATATGACAGATCTTTCGATTTGTCAGTGCATAGCATTGCCCAATTTGTTATTTAATTATTATTAACAGTGGAACAAAATAAATAAGAACACCCGTGTTAATTATCCATAAGAAATATGCAGGGAGTGTGGCCTATGTGGCAGAAAATGTATTCACTTTTTCACAGCTCGCTGTAATAGAACTCCCACCAACCCTTTCAGTTATTTATCGTAAACTTCTTCCGTATTCTTTGCCTCTCGTGTTGCACGTGCGTTTGAAGGTGACAATTTTTGCTAGCACTTAGTGTGATATTGTATGGCGACATATTATCGCTAAGATAAGTTTTCTTCCCTGTGTCCGTGTTTGTCGCGCTCTGTTTCGATTATTGCATATTTATCATAAAACTTTTTATTTACAAAATGGGTACGAAGAAAAAGAGCATAAGTCGCATACCAAGTCGGAAACGCCGAATGGCTCGTATGCGATCCGTCGCGAGTGCACCTCAAAGGTAAGTGAAACTAACTATCAACGGCGTGTCCTTCTTGAAAGAATTAAAAAATAATAACATCTTACAATAAAAAAATTCCGTATTGTAGGCCAAATGTCTCTGAAAGTCCTGAGGAATCGGTTGTGGGCGACGGTGGGATGCAGTAAGTACCGCACAGTTATTCTGCTGAAGAAATCATTATGAAATTATAAACAATTTTTACTCGAGCATTATAACTTTTCAGATCACTTGAAATTGAACTAAACTATCAACGCAGTACTGATGAGTTGTTAGTAGAGTTGGCAAATTCGCAACAATCAGAATCTCTAGAGGAAATAGAAGTAGACAATGCCTTGTATTTAGAAGAGTAATTATTCAAACGCATTTTAATTTTTTTCAAATAATATGTGACATTACTTTCAAGATCATCTCAAGTTACACATGGTCAATCAGGTGAATATGAAGAAATCTGTTGTCATACCTCAAAAGATCAAAATACTGATAGGAATGAAATTGAAAATACTACCCCTCTATTACAATTGAATTCTCAATTACCAAAAGAAAAGTAAGTTAAGTATTTTATTTAATCGATTTTTGTTTCATATCTATAATTACAGCAATGCAACAATTAATTCAAAACATTTTGAAGTGTCAGGTAGAAGAATTGTGGATGTAAAACATTTTATGAATGAAATTGTATCATTTGAACACCATGGCCTTTTCTCTTGCTCAAATACAAATTTAATAATTACTTTCGAAACTAGGATTGGCTATTTTAGTATGTTCAATATTGAATGTGAGATATGTCTGAGAAAACAAACAGTGACCTCTGAAGAACCAAAAAATGACATATTTGACATAAATAAATCGATGGTAATGGGCACAATTCTTACTGGAGGCAGCTACAATGGAACAGTATTCTGTTGCGTGTGACATTCCGTGTATGTCATCAAAATTCTTCCAGAAACAGCAATCTGAATTAGGTTCAGTGATCCATGATCTAGCATGGAATTCTATTGAAGCAGCGGGTAAAGAAGAATCCAGAATCGCGATAAGCAAAGGACATGTGGACCCTGATAGCATTCCTTTTATAAAAGTCGTTACGGGTAAGAGGTCTTATAGAACGCACCTTCCCGAGTGGTAAGATTATTTTACAATTTGGTCAATATTTATTTTATAGCGCTTAAATGACAAGTTTGAAAGTTAACGACAAAGTAAATATTTTTAAACATTTTCTCGTGCAGTATAGATGGCATTTCTCTTTTAAAAACTTTATCAATTTTTTGCATTGTCTCTAAAATTAACACTCTTAGGTCCGTTATATTCTTTTGATATAATTATCTTACAGCTCAATTTATCAATCGATGAATATAGCGGGTCTTATTGAATATAATGTTTAATTCTACATATTGCAATCAGAAAGGTTTCAGGGTGTTATTATTGGATATGAAACCAAGAAGGTGTTGTTTGTCGGTATTCGAAATACTTATTGTTGCATTTGTGCTCGATCACAAAACAAAGGAATAGAGCCGCAGGATCACAAATGCTTTAAAAATTGGAATAAATCATCCACAAGAATGGAAAGCGATATCATTGCTGAAGGATTTCGCAGGAGCATTGAACTGCACAATTTGAAATTCGCCTTCGTTGTAGGAGATGGCGACAGCAGTGTAGCCCGAAAACTGGTCGAAACCCGCCCTTATAACGACCGTCGGGTCCAAAAATTGAATGCAGCAACCACATCCTTAGAAATGTATGCACAAAGCTGAGGGAATTGTGTAAGAGAAGTGTAAGAGGTGGAAGTCGCATTAGTAAAACCCTTCGAGACGTTATTAAAAATAACATAAAAAGAATGAGATGTGGAGTGCAAAGTGCGGTTTCGTATGCCATCAACCTTAAAGGAACTGATGTTGAAAAAGTCACTTGCCTTCAACAGGACATCCTCAACAATCCCTATCACTATCTTGGTCAGCATACGAAATGTAAGGAATATTTTTGCAAAGGACAGTCTGACTTTTTAAACTATGTACCAGAAATGCAAACTTCTGGATTATTTGAAGATGTTGAAGCCATTTTTATTAATTTGGCCAAAAATAGTGAGCACCTACTTCATAATATGAACAACAATGCCGCAGAAACCTACAATTCCATTGTTGCGAAGTATGTAGGAGGCAAGCGTATCAACTATTCTAATAGGAATTCTTACACAATACGCTGTGAAGCAGCTGTTGTGGCATCAAATAACAATTCGTCAGAGGTAAGCCAAATGATTATACAAAAAGCAGTAGATAGGAGTCCGGGAAAGCACTCTAAAAGAATGATAAATTATTAAAAAAATCAGATATTGCGACGACGTTCTTTGTTTAAAAATTGTAAACAACCGAAACCTTCAAAGAAAATACAACATGAAGATATTGATTATGGGCCAGATGCAAATTATGTACCTCTATATCCAAAATCTTTCAATGAACAGAAGGAGGAGTATTTAATAATGAATTATAATAAGTCTGCAGATGAGTTGAATGTGATTGAATTAGAAACACGAGAACAACACAATAGTCACAAATGGAAAGAAGAGCGATCAAAAAGAATTCACGGGAAACAAAGCTACTAAGTGCGGGAAGCAAAATGAGGATCGTGTTATAAAAGAGTTTGAAGAGCAGTCTGGTCAGAAAGTTAAACCGTGCGGTTTGTTTATTGACAAAGATAAACAATATTTGGCGGCATCACCTGATGGAATTATATCCGAACAGGGTATAGTCGAAGTAAAATGTGATATGACTCCGTTACAAGCCGTTGACTCAAAAACTGTCAAATTTGCGACGCTCAACAAAGGAAAATTAATGTTAAAAAAGCAGCCGCCGGCAGCGGCCGGAAATACTGCATATTTATCGTGTGGACCCAACATGGCATTAGTACCGAAGTCGTAATTATCTTAAATCTTTACAAACATTGTTAAATTCAAAAACTGTTATTTCAGATATTCAAGAGTGAAGAAATTTGGCAACAGATGTATATCAAATTGGACAACTTTTTTAAAATTGTTTATTGCCAGAACTGATTGAACCCCAGTTCCCCCCTATAAACGAAAAATTCGAGATCTGAGGAAAGAGATTCGGGCCCAAGAAGAAGAAGAAATGGATTAAGTTTAATTTTTTTAATTCGTCCTAACAAGATAAGTTAGCCTTGATAAAGTCCTCATAAGTTTTGGTGGAAACGCTGTCATTCTAGCACTTTTAAAGGTTTTTCACTTCCTTACAAGAAAGATCCCTTAAAAAGGAAAAACTGAGAAGGAGGAATCCAACCTACTTCTAAACAGTATTTATGGTGTAGTAAATAATATTGTATATATTTAGTTTTAAACTTTAGTGTTTAATTAAATAGTACTAATAATTTAAATTATTTTTTCTACTCCTATGTTTAAAACCCACATTATCATATAAGTTGGCACGGTGTTAAGATGACCTTTTCAATACATATTGACAAGATGTGGCTTTGTGCGTTTTTGTCGCGATACGTATAGTATGTAATTCGTTTTGTAATCTTTTCTAGATACTCGTTCATTTAACCCACTCTCCGCTACCCTTTGCTCATCTCTAAATAATACTTGCATCTCAAATGCCGTTTATAAAATTTGTAGCATAATATACTATTATACCCAACAAAGATATTAAAAATTTGAATTTAGAAAAGAATATTGAATCCATTATTTATGTATTGGTTGTATTTATATTTTATTAATAAAACTCTAAACAATTTCCAATACTATTATTTTATTTACTTGGCTAGTTTCAACTTAAATAACTTAATTAGTTATTAATTAATTCATTATTATTATAACTCAAATAGTGATTTGAGTTGGAAACTAGTCAAGTAAATAAAATAAAAGGATAGCATTAGAAATTGCTTAGAGTTTTATTAATAAAATATAAAAATTTGAAGTTTAAATTTAGATTTTTTAGTAGCACATATTATCAGAAATAGGGGAGATGATGTATTTCTGATATTATATACTAAAATAAGCATATCTGGATATCAACCCGAGCTTGATCATTGAATTTTAGCAATTAAACAGTCCAATAATGTGTATTTCCAATTTATTAATTCATTTAAAAATGATTATACAATTTTTTTAAAGTTAATGACAACAATAACAATTGTTAGTAAAAATGGTCATATAACTTTAAAAACGTCTAAACACGCCTTGCATATTTTATACTGACAATCGGCGTATCAAAATACATCCAAGTTAAAAAATATCTCACATATACATAACTGTTATAGCATATAAAACACTAATTTAATTTCAAGCGATAATGTGTGCACATCACAGTGAATTTTTCTACACACCCCTAGTGATACACAAAAGCCAATAAACGCAAAGTAGTAGAACTGCCTCCTTGCTTCTTCATTTTCACCCGCGACTCTCCTGCGAAACAAAGCGAGTGGAACAGTTCAGCCTTAAGTCTTCTCCAAAGTTTACTAAAAGCTGTAGGCTAAGAAATGACAGCAAACTGTTTCTTTCCTTTTGTCTTCAATTTAGGATTTCTTAACAATCCTTTTTGAGTAAGCCTTATCCGGGAGTGCTACGGACTGTATCTTCTGTTGGTAATTAGCCATATAAGGTTGAGTTCGTGCTTGTGTAAAAAGTGTGGGTGGTTGATACCAGGGGTGTACTGCACATTATTGTTTTTTTTTACCAAAATGGTATCTTTATCAGTAACAAAACAGTAAAACAATCCTACTCAATTTTGAACACATTGTATATTTATAAAAAAAATTAATTATAATATTTATAAATAAATAAATACATAAATAAATAAAAAAATTAAAACAATAATTTACTAGTTTAATAGCTTTTAAAATACGAGTATAAAGATTAAATGCCAAAACTAAATTCAGAAATTAAGGTATATTGAATGGAACTACTGAACAAAGGAATTTAATTATAATAATCATAATCATGTAATCACAATAATACCTATTTATTGAAACATGATTAATTCATGTCGAGTCTTTATCTACGTAAACCGGATAATTACTTCTACGTACATGTTCAGATTTAAGAAAAAGGTTGTAATTTAATTTAATAGTAACTGTAGGTACTATAATTGTAATGTTAAATGATATTTCGCTTTAATCATAATTAATTATTGAAAAATTGATGGAAACACAAAATATGAAAAGTTTTCTAGCATAGTGTGGCAACAATATTCTTTCTGAATCGTACGTTTGTTTTCACAGTTCAGCACTTTTCACAAACATTCATTTTTCTTTTTAACGATTTTTCATTTTTAATCGACATGTGCATAGATATGATCACAATAGAAACGATATTGTACTTAATTAGAAAAAGCAAACGTTAAGTCTATCTATCTTGTATATGTTGTGCAGCTTTGAGAAGAAGTTTAATGTTCTATATTGATTTGTTTAATAATTGCAGAACAATATATAAATTATCTTAAAGTACATATTTATGTTGATGCTTATTAATGTCACCAATTACTAAAATAGTTTTTTTATTGATAAAATGGTAGAAAAGGTAAAATAGAAAAAATAGAATAAACACTTGCTACACAGCCTGTTCCAAATTTTAAATTTTGGAATTAAAGTCTTACGTAACAATATGATTACCTATTATGTGAGAAAGCATTGTCCGAGTTTGATAATTGATTGAATATATTGATAATATAATGGCACAAACGACAGGTTCGGCGTTACGAATTAGTTTTTTCATTTTTTTTTTGTCTTTTCTGCTTATTAGATAACTAAAATATAAAAATGTATTGTAGACAAAATTTTGACAGAAAGTCCATACTCCCAACAAATATTTTGGAAAACATTATGAATAATCGGAAATGATTTTATACTAGTTACTGCTTCCGGTTGTGTCGTTTCCATCAAAATCTATTCAAATCAAGTCTTATACAGGGTGTTTCTAATCAAAATGGTCAACATAATAGAGATTATAGACCTTGTCAAGGCAAACACTTTTTCTAAGTAAATTTTTTAAATTTAACCTTTTGTTTTTGAATTATGACCGTTTCTTGTTGAAAGTGAATATAATAATAATAATAATATGTTTAATGTAATAATTGTAATAAAGTAGTTTATGACGTTATCTACAAATTTTGTCTCTATCTTTTTCCTTATTTATTTATTTGTATGGTACATTTTAAATATTGTATTGTGATGTAAGTGTTATGTATGGTGCCCCAGAAGATCAGTATAAACCTGTATAGCGTGGTGACAAAACAGTGTGCAATAGTGGATTGGTTTGTCCAGCATTTGCTTCAAATTTTAGGAAAACCACTAAAACCTAAACATACCAATCCTTACCCACCTTAGTATTCATATGTAATATTATTAATTAAGTGTGTAAATATTAAAGAAGGTAAATAAGAACATAAAATATAACAGCACAGCCATTGCATGAATTTTGTACTCTAAAAGTGTTATTCGGTGACATAAAAATAATCATCGAGTTAAAGAACTGCCGAGAATTAAAATAATTTATTCAATGATTATCAGAACTGAAAAACGTAATGTAGATTATTTTATTAACTTATAAAACGTTCAAAAACGTCCCCGCTACATTCGATACATTTTTGGCAACGCTTAAACATTTCTTCATCAACAGTTTTTTGAAAAATTTTTGGGTTAGACGTGAGTTCTCCGGCAGCAGCATCCACCCTTGCTACAAGATCTTCTTTGTTTTCTTCTTTCTGTTGTATGTGTCCAAAATAAAGAAGGTCACTATGAATATCTCCAAAACGGTAGCAGATACAGACTTGGTTAAGTAGAACAATAGTTGCGCTCTTAAAGGCCCAAACAAATGGCGGTCAGACATCCTTGAAAATTTAATGCATTTTTGAGATATTTTAAAAATTGGTAATTTTTTAATTTTACATTTTATTTTTTCTAGCCTTAATAGTGGAGTTTCATCAATTCCGATGACACTTCTCCAAACCAATTTTTTATTTTGTTTAAACCATTGTTAGTAATTTTTGAATTTGTAACGGTTGTAGTTTACAAAATATCAAAAGAAGCGACGGCTCTAGCAGTACAACCTAGAAAGAATAAGTGAGAGAATTTGGCTCGATGTAGCGCACTAAATTAGTGGAGGATAAACAAAATATTTATAGTAGTTAGAACAGCAGCTTCTGGTTTCGTCGAAGAATTGCGTGAATTCTTGCATAGCTATAAGAATTCTGACTGTTGGTCTAACAAAGCGCCACCTGCTGAGTAAAAAAAATAAAACCGACCAACAGGAGATCAACAGGTTTTACTTAAAACTAATATGCTAGATCAAACACAAACCATAGAGAGAAAGAGAGACATACAATGCAGTATCACAAACAAATCTTAAAAATAAACAAAAATAGTAGGATGATGTGACAGAAATAGAGAGACTTTGCATATAGTTACATGCGTTGGCAGCAGCCTCGCTTACAATAAGGTTTCTAGTTAAGATGTCGCGTTGCAGGTGAGCTTTAGTGTAACGCTTAAGTTAAGAGTTTTCAGTTCAAATTAAACCGAAAAGTAGCTGCTATTAAGGCTCTGCGTACCCATATCATTTACATACAGCTGGTTACAATAAAACTCTAAACAACAAAAGAAATGGTTAGTACCTCCCGCAAACCCAAAAGGCCTTTTTTTGTTAACTTAAATGTTAACTATCGAGCCGTTTATGTCATCTGTACCCGAGCTTCATGCGATTTAATTTTTTTTATGAGTAATTGATTTAAATACTAAAACTTAGCTGTAATACGTCGAGTGTAGTTCCGGGAATGAGATTATTCTGCTAGCGACGGCATCGACAGTTTAGAGAAGTTAGATAACCCAAGGATTCCTATAGGGGTGGAGTACGGAGAAAAACAGCACACCGGTGACTACCTCGCTAGAAATATATAACATACCCAACTTCTGACGACCTGGTACTCCCCGTTGGCCTGTGGCTTAATTACTGCGGAGCTGTGGTGTTGTCGTGCATTAATAGGGAAGGTTGTTAGGTAGCTACTCCAGCATCCACGAGAGTTATCCCAGTAACGTATATAACGAGTATAAGATGCCGAACACAACGTGCTAAAAGCATTAATAGCAATCAGAATTAAAACAAATAGAAAAGAATCTTAAATACTCACGGTGAATGTAGCCAGATTAATGTGAACGCCAATTTATATTGAAAACTCACATGAAATAGTTTTTTGGTGAGAATTTCCACTTCAGAGAAGACGCTAAAACACTCACGTGAAAAGAGAAAATGTTCGCCGTTCGTCTCGGAAAGTTGATTGAATTAAATTTCCACCAATCGCAAATTAGTAGCGTGCGCTAATGAATACAAGTTTTCGTCGCACCGTACTACATCGTACACGTTCTAAATCGGCTTACGACCTACGTCCTCAATACGAAAAATAGAACCGTAACAAATTCCACTTTTCGTTTTTGTGTAACCATTATCAACTTTGTTTTCTTAAATACGGCCCTTATTTTTTGACATCATATTTTGAAAACCGTCTTCATTTTAAATTTATCGGTGTATCATACTTTGCGGGTTATTACCATTTAAGTATATTATTTTTTCTGATGACCTCTATTGCAAAACCATGTGGGTTTTCAGCATCCCATATGTAGGAGTTTTTTGAGTTAAATACTACATCAGGACAGAACAATTCTTTATCTGTGTCTGAATATACTTTGAAAAGTTTGTTTGCAATTTTCTGCGTTTAATAAACCACCTGCAAAAGTCGATTCTGAAGATGATTTAGATGTAATCTCTCTTCATAAAGTACCTTTCAAACACTTTGATGACTTACTCGAATACTTCTTGCCACTCTTCTTGTACTAGTTGTTTGGTCCACGACAAAATGAGCAAAAACATCTTTATCTAAATCCGGATTTTTAATTGATCTCATAGCATTACCATTATGAGTTGTAGTTAATGATCCAGTCTTACTTAACCTTCGTCTAATCGTTTCAAAATAGCAACAATTTGGAGTTCTTCTATTAGGATAGCTGTCACGATAAATATTTTAAACTTTCCGACAATTTTGTTGTGTTTCTCTATAAATTAACAAATATATGACCATTTCAAAATTTCGAAAACGCGGCATCTTAACAATTCATTATGACATAACCATGGGCTAAACCTTGTGCGATCGAGGTAGCGATTTTCCGTTGTATGTGTTGTTTATTTCATCTACTACTTGATAAATTGTTCTAAAAGTATCTCGATTTTTTTAGTTAATTTTTGTGTCACCAAATAACACAAAATTTAAAAAAAAAGGTAGGGGCATAATTTGTAGATAAGATAAACTCATAAACTACTTTACTATTATAATTATTTTAAAATGTATCGAGCACATTTTGTATAATTCACTTTCATAAAAGGTGTTTGTCTTGGAGAGATCTATAACTTCATTAGTTGTCCAATTTGAGTAGGAATGCCCTGTATATACTTATATTTATTTATTTCATACACCCATCAAACACCAATAGGCCTTGGATAGATGGGGAATATACAAATAACAATAAAACACATTTTACAACAAACAAGTACTTAAACACAAACGATATGTAAAAACTACTCTTAATATCACTTCAGGAGAGCACTGTAAATATCCAAAGAATTCCGACTTCTCTCAAATGTTCTACAGATACAATTAACTGGCAAAATTCAGAAAAATTAGTACAAGGTGTAATAAACTAAAAGTAGTCTGATGTTTAGCACCCAACCTTGACACCTTTATGTTCAGTAGACAAAACAGATTAGAGCTATCCACTGCACCACTTACTCGTTTGAATTAAAAAAAGACCGCTTGGTGATGGCGTCGTGTTTCCAGGCTAGTACAACAAAACTAGTAGCATGTCTGCAAAAAACCAAGGCGAGGATAAACACCATCAGCACGAAATGACAGGAATTTGAGAAACTTTCTCAGAATGTGGTCCAGAATATCGACATTACGATGAGCTGTAGGAGATCATATTAACGACGCATACCTAAGCTTCGGACAAATCAAAGTATTAAAGATCATCATCAAAGTTCTTTGATCCAGGATGTCTCTTCAATATTTATATGCCTTAAATAAAACTAGTTCCGTGAAGAAGCGGTGATGGTAACACCAAGGTCTTTTACTTGATTACTGCGCGATAAGGACAAATTGTTGATAAGAAAATAAGAGAGAAGGTCGACTTTTGGTATACGATACCAGTGCATTTAGCAATATTTAAGTATAACTTATTAAACTCGCAACAGCTGTAAAGACTATTAAGGAAATAGATCATATGCATACAGCAAACACTTAACTCTAAAAATATCGCACAAACATTCATAAAAATTAAAATAGCACAGGACTCAACACTGATCTCTGAGGAACACCTGAAGGAACCATACGAAAGTAAACTAATTGGATTGTTCTTCGTTGAGGAGGGGCACCAAAAAACCATTAATACGTTTTTTCAGGTAACGTTTCGTGCAGCCGAATGTGCACTTCTTCAGGCCTCTGTTTATTAAAAAGAAAGAGTACATTTAACGGTAAGTTATATACATAAACATCATATCCTTAATATATTAATCTAAATTATAGGTGATTGACTCTGACTACTTACTCAAATTTTAATTTTGATAATCCTACGATTTTAAATGTAGAAAAGAATTATAAAAAACGTCTAATAGCTGAAATGATATACATCATCAAACAATTTAAGTCTAACTTTAGAATCATTGTATTTAAAAATTATAAAATTTTAAGATCTGATTTTTAAATATAATGATTGCTAAAGTTGAACCAAAGTCAGAAATTTTACACAATAATTGTAGTTAAGATATTTTATGTTAATTTGATTATTTAGAATTAAATGTCACATTTGAAAGTATTATCTGACGATGACGTTAAAACTTATAACGTCGGGAAACTATAGTCATATATTAATAAAGTATATTATTATATAAGTATTGGTAATTGCAAGAGTTATTGTTTTTATAAATTATCTAATCGTTAAGTCCGTATCTGTTCGCAATCTATTTAAGCGATTTAGAAGAGGAATTGGAAAAACATCAGATGGGAGGGATCGTAATAAGGTGTTGGCATATGCCGACGATATTGTCTTCTTACCGAAAAACGAAGAAGAGATGAAAAAGATGATCAAAGTAATAAAAAGGTTCTTAGAAAAAAGAAAACTTCAAGTGAATGTGCCGAAAACAAAAATAATAGAATTTAAAAAGAGAAAAGAAAGACGAAGAGAGTTGAAATAGTGGTGGGAGAGGAAGAAATTGAGAGTGTGGACAAATACAGATATTTAGGGTATGTGATAAGATAGACAACAAGGATAGAGACCAAATAAGAGAACTCAGACAGAAGAGAAATAGAACAGTAGGAGAAATAATTTTCGGAAAAGATATAGAGAAAAGAAGAAGGGTTTATAAGAAATTAGTAAAAACACGCTATGATGTATGAAGCAGAGATTTGGGGATGGATGGAATGGAAGAAACTAGAGAAGATTCAGGAAAAATATTGGAAATGGACATTGGGACTGGAAAATAAGACACCGGGATATATTGTGGAAGAAGAGATAAAACTAGAAAAGATAAAAATATAAACAGGAAAGAGAGCAATGAAGTATGAAGAAGGGACGAAAAACAGGAAGGAAAAGAGATACTATATGAATGTTAAAAAGAGGTTAAAATGCAGAAAATTATACATAGGCAGAAGGCAAGAAAGAAATATTATCAAAGAGGTGGTTGAGCGAGAGAATAGATAAAGAGAATAAGAGGGAGGGGAAGAAGTTTAGTAGAGGAGACAATAAGACGGGATAAGGATACACAAAGCCAAGAAAGAAGAACAAAAATAGAAAAAGGGAAATATAATGGAAAATACAAGGAAATAATCACGGAAGAAATACCGAAGTACTTGACATCGGGAAAAGGGTTAGAAGAGAAAGGGTAATAGCAAGGTTTAGGACAGTAAACAGGAAAAAAATACCGGAAGAGAGATGAAGAGAGGGTATGTAGATTGTGTGGGGGAGAATGGGAGAATATCAAACATATGAAAGAAAAATGTGAAAAGCTGAGACCAGAGAAAATGGATTGGAAAAGATTATTGGGGAAAAGGGGAAGGGATACAATTGATGAAGAAGGTAGTGGAAAGAAGGAAAAGGATGGAACGGGAAGAAAGGAAAATAATGAAACAATAGGGAGAGGGAAATAAGGGAAACAGTTGGATAAGTTTAAGAAATTGTATTGAAATATAGAAAACGAATCCTTTGTTTAATTATATAAGAACAATAAAATTTGATTTGAATTATTTTATCGTAGATCCAAACTAAAAATACCGGGAGATCATTTAATAATGTCCAAAAAAAACTACTTTCAATTCCCAATTTATCTATATTTGCTTCCATTATTTTTAAAATTTCTACTGTAGTTAGGTGCACAACCTATTGATTACACTGGTCTACAGTGGTTTTGTTGCCCA
This sequence comes from Abscondita cerata, assembly GCA_030710515.1. Taxonomy (NCBI): domain Eukaryota; kingdom Metazoa; phylum Arthropoda; class Insecta; order Coleoptera; family Lampyridae; genus Abscondita; species Abscondita cerata. The sequence continues at coordinate 360,691 of JALBCR010002510.1, read as the reverse complement.
GGATATAAGATCGATTTTGGATATATTTATGCTCACGATTCATGAAAATATCGATGATTTTGTAAGATTTGCTCTGGTTTATTTAAAAAATTTATTTTTATTTTGCGTTACAAGAATCAGAAAACTTAAAACAAAATAACATATATATTAATAACGTCAGTTATGTTTTGATAAATAAGGATTTTACATCGAGTAAAAGGAAAGAAAATGTCGAAAACAGGTTATATTTCTATAAAACGCCTTTTAAGAGCTTTTCTTTTATAATTTTCCAGCGGACAATCTCTTTTAAGGACCAGCAGTAATCTGCCATCATGTGGCTATCCCATCGACCCTGATACCTTTCTTCCATCACTTTTAGATCCTGGTGGAACCGCTCTCCCTGTTCCTCACTATAATTTCCTAGATTATCCGGAAATTTGTCCAGATGATTGCGGAGATAGTGTAACTTGATACTCATATTTGCTCCAAGAGTCTGAAAGTTTGTCAGCATACTTCGCACAATTTCTTCATAATTTGGTGCTTTATGGTTACCTAGGAAATTTTCAACTACCAACACGAAACTTTTCCAAGCTTCACTTTCCGGAATAGTCATAGCTTTGATAAAATCTGTATCTTTCATCAATTGCCGTATTTGAGGACCATCAAATATTCCACCTTTCAACTTTTCCATACTAAGCTTCGAAATTTTCTACAAATGTAATTGAAACAATCTCCTTCCTTGTCCAACGCTTTCACAAATTGCTTCATCATTCCTAACTTGATATGTAATGGTGGAAGTATGATTTTGTCTCTGCTTACCAACGGCTCCGTGATTACATTGGCTTTACCGACCGTTAAAGAATTTCTTACAGGCCAAACATCTTGTTTCCAATGAAGTTGCTTTGCTCTACTGTCCCACATGCAAATGAAGCAAGGGTATTTCGTGTATCCACTTTGTTGACCGAGTAAAAATTAACCATTTTGAAATCCACGCAGATCGACCATTGATGCTCCGAGTAATTAATTTTTTCTAAAACTAATTTTATATTTTCGTATTCTTCTTTGAGTTTTGTAGAATGGGCAATCGGAATTGATGCATATTTATTTCCATTGTGCAGTAAGACGCATTTTAAACTTCTTTTACAACTGTCAATAAATAGGCGCCACTCAGTAGGTTTGTATTCCTTTGAGCCCATATCCAGAAGCAGCTTCGCGACATCATTACAGTACACTAGTTCCTCATTTTCACTAAAGTATTGTAGTAACTCACTTTCGCGTGTTCTATATGTGGTAATTGTTACCATCGGTGCTAATAAATTTCTTTCTTTCAATCTTGAAGCTAACAGTTCCGATCCTTTTTGATAAATTCAGATCACGTATTAAATCACTGAGTTCATTTTGAGAAAATAACTTTGGCGTAGATGTTTCACCCTCCCATTCACTTCCACTGGTAGACTGTACAGATTTCTGTGAATTTGGCAACATCATTGTTTCTGAGGGTATCCGAATTACTTTTGAAACGTATATAGGCCGCTGAAGATTTTCATTGTGTAAAACAGGACATTTTGTAGACTGTAAATCTGGATATTTCCACGTTTGGTTTCGATTAAAACCTTTCGCATCTACTACGCAAAAGTAACAATCATCGAAATGATTTTTAGGCTCCATCCAGATCATAGGAATACCAAAATCTAATCCAGCACGTTCTCCTTTCCTCCACAACCGTAAAGACTCAACACAAGACTTACAGACTTTATGAGGAACCCATGCCTTATCTAATTTATCCATTTTAAAACCGAAATATTCGGCATAAGTCTCCTTGACGAAGTCTGTGATATTTCTCTTTCGTTTTTCGTTATATAAACCCCACAAATATAACAAAACAAATCAGTACTATATTTACACTTTCTTCGTGATGAACTCATGTTTTAAAAGACAAGAAAAATATATTAGAATGAAAATTCAGTAAACGAAACAAAGTATTGACACACGGCAACTTATACAGATGCACGTCTAAGTACTTCAATATGTCGAATAACTGAGATCAGCTGTTCTGCTGGATATGGGCCTAAGCGCGGGGATCACGTGATATTTGTATGCGCGAAAAAGGTGCGCAGAACCCTAATCATAGCTGGAAAATTTTTTTATTGCAATCAAGCCGATAATTGATCAAAATATAAGATATGCAATATAATCATGAAAACAAGAGCACATCCAATAATTTCATGAATAAATTCGTAATCTGGGCACTTGAAAACATCAAAATTTGCTAAGATATCCAGGGCAACAAAAAAAATTTTTTTTTGTAGAGCTGTGTTATTTAAAAATTGGTTTAAGGTTAATTTTAAAATAAAAAAATAAAAAATGTTATTAAATAGAACTTGTGAGGATGTATAACATACAAAGTTTAATTAAAACATTTGCCATTATTTGACATTTACTTTTAGCTAACTTCAATGACAGACTAAACATTTGATATCAACGTAGGAAAATAGTATCGTATGGACATCATTCATCATTCAAAATTATTGATTTAATGCACATAAAGTTTAACATACTTGTACTAGAAAGTATTTGCTATGATATGACTAGTTTGATTTCATGCAACAACTTATTATTTAAAAAAAAAATGTTTTCTATTTACGTATACAAAGTAATTATAAACAAAATTCATGATTTAATGCTTGTTACGATTAAAACTAAAATGATAAAAACAAGTAAAACTTAAAATTTATATTCAAGGCTTACTAATTAATTTATTTATTTAAGTACCACACCTTCAAATAGACAATTAAATTTGATTTTAATGAAAGTAGCACAAGTCACTACTCGAAATTAAAAAAAAATTGAGGAAGTTGTTATCCCTACGAAGGAGTTCACGCAGGGTTGAATAGTCACGTTAAGAATTTTATACTAACAAGAAGAATTGACGTGTTTTGGCAATTTTCATAAAAAGGAAATAATAACGCCAAAAATTAATTTATTCGTTACTTATGCCGCTCACGGTTGTATAACACCCGAACAACCAACGGTTGCACGTCGTTATTTGTTTACCAATATTATGATTTTTTTTACAAGAAAACTTGACAATTGTTGGTATTCTGAGAAAATGACATAAGTGACATACTGTAAAATTAAGGTTAACAACATAAATTCGGATCTCTTTGTTTGATTAATAACTATGCCTATTTATTCTTTTGAAACGCAGGTCTGACTTGAACCGTCAAATATTTACAACGTTGATTTGTTTACATTTTGAATTTGTGCTGTCAACTTCATAATAAAGTAAATGTTTTTTTGCTTCACACAGTAAACTTTTAATTAACGTCGCATTATGGATTTTTCGTCAGTGATATTTAGAAGTGATGTCGTGCAGCTATGATTAGCTCTGAAATCAGATTGAAGCTCAGGTAAAATTTAATGTGTAGATATAGATTGTAAAATTTGTTTATGCATGATTTTTTCGATAATTTTGGATAAAGCTGGTAAAATACTAATTGGTAGAAGGTTTTTAAATTAATTAATTAATTCAAATAATTTTATCTGTCGGTTAAAAATTTTAGAAATGCGACTTTCTAACAATTTAATTGGCTTAATGATGTGTTTCCATAGTAGTTAACCTACTGATAAAGTTAACTGGATGTGAAAAAATCAGGCTTTAGAAGTACAGTTTTTATAGTAGTTGTTATTCTAAAATTAATCAAATTAGTATTTAAAATTAAGTTTGTTTAATGAATAAATAAAAGATTCATTTATTTTATCGGCATTAGCTAAGTTGGTTGGAATTTCATTATTTCGTTTGCTGTAAATATTTAATTTTTTTAATTCCTTCCAGATAGCTGATGTGTTTCCACCATTTTGTTGAATCTTAAATTCCATATACGCTTTTTTCTGGCATTTGATGGTAAAATTAACTAAATTACGTATACGCCCATAGTGTGGATTTTCGATACTTTCTAAATTTTAACAAAGCTTTGTCTCTAAGAGTCATCATCAATTTAAGGTTATCTGTCAATCATGGAGCCGGAGGTTTAGAAATTTTAACAGTTCTCACTTTAGTATGTCTATTTAAAATGACAATTATATTACTATTAAAAAATTTGACTATATTATTAATATCATGTAATTGGTAAAAAAAGGCCATGGAAGAGATTGTAACTCAGCATAAAAATTGTTATGAGTAAAATGACTAAAATCTCTGAATGTATAATGAAATGATGTTTCCAACACTCCAATTTACCACACAATATACAAAGTGTTTAAAAAATACGTTCCGATATTTGGCCCACTTATAGATCTCATCAGTACAAACAAAAAAGTCAAAATAAATATAATTCTAAAAATTCAAACATTTTCGAGATACAACCTGTTTTTGAAATTAAAATAATTTACGCTCAGTAGAAGTGATTCGTCGTATTTATCAAGTCAGCTAAGGAAGTGGGTAAACCAAAGGTCATATTTATTTTAACACGGTTTTGAATAGAACAAATATTAGTATAAATACAAGATTTTAATTACAAATGATTCTTAAGAAAGATGTTTAACATGTCCTCCTTCCATTTGCATACACATTTCGCATCTCAGTAAAAGTGAACGCCGCACTCTCTCAAATAATCTCAAATTTATACGAACCGTCTGACAAGCATGTTCAATTCGTTCTGGCAACACATCTAAATTATTTACAGGACTTGAATAAACTAATGTTTTTAAATACCCCCTAATGCAAAAGTCAAGCGAAGTGAGGTCGGGAGATCTAGGCGGCCATGCAATTGGACCTTCTCGCTCTATCCACCTGCCATCGTAATTTTCGTTTAGGTAATTTCTGACCAAGACTGCATAATGCGCAGAAGCTCCATCGTGCATCAACCACATATTAATTCTGTGGTTGAGGGGTACATCTTCTAATAGCAGTGGCAAGGTATTCCGCAAAAAGTCAAGGTACAATTGACTAGTCAAACGGTTAGGCAAGAAACAAGGTCTTATCAGATAGTCTCCCAACACATTGATTGAAAATCGGTCTTGATGATTCGATTCAACAATGGCGTGCGAGTTTTCGTCGGCCCAAACATGGCTAGTATGGAAATTAAAAATGCCATTTCTCGTAAAACCAGCTTCGTCAGTAAATAAAATTTCCATAACAAAATTTGGGTTCTGCGCAACTTTTGTCAGCATCCTTCGACAAAACGCCAGTCGTGCGGCATAATCAGGAACAGTAAAAGCCTATACCCTTTCAATATAGTATGGGTGCAATTGCTGCTCGCTTAACATTCTCCAAATTCGAGAAGAATTAATATTTGTTTTAGTAGAGAGTCTTCTAGTACTAGTACCGGAATTTTCTTCAATTCTTCTTAAAATGTTAAATTCTGCCTCGGGAGTAGAAACTGATCTAAGCCAACCACTATCACCGTTTCTTGATTTAAACGATCCAACTTTGGATAAACGTTGATGTAAATTTGTAAAAAGTTTGGCACACGGAAGTACCCGGATTGGAAATGGCATAAAGGTGACGTGCCTCATAAGCATTTTCATCGGCCTTGCCATACATGAAATGCATGTCTGCCATTTCTGCGTTGTTATATTCCGGCGTATTTGAAAATTTCAACAGTGAGCCACAGCAACAAGGATTTTAATACCAACAATAACCCTAACAATGAAAACCACATAATGATTACAACAAATGCGGCAACTAGACTGACAGAAACGAACAAATTTTGTTTTGTTATCTCCATAGCTGACGTGATAAATACGACGAATCACTCCAACTGGGCTTAGTAATTTTAATTTCAAAAACTGCCTGTATCTCGGAAACGGTTGATTTTTGGACTTATGTTTATTTTGACTTTTTTGTTTGTACTGATGAGATCTATAAGTGGGCCAAATATCGGAAAGTATTTTTTAAACACCGTGTATAAGATGATGATCAGAAATATGCCCTACGTTAATAATTTCAGAAGTTATAATTTTAGTATTTATTGGAACTAGTATTAAATCAATAAGGGTAGAGGTATTTGCCGTGACCCGCGTAGGTTTATTAATAATTTGTTTAAATCGTATAGTGTACAATTAAATATTTTAATTTAAAGTATTATCTGTATCATATTTTAAAAAGTCGATATTAAAGTCGCCCAAAAGAAGAACATTTTGAGATTTAGTTGTTATTATTGCTAATGCCTTCTGTATACTGTGCCAACAATTAAATTTAATTTATCACATTTTACACTTACTCAGATTTGTTCAATTGCATTAGAATCACTTCTTACATTCAGCAACAAAAAATCGAGATTTTTACTAATGTAAAATCCTACTCCTCCTCCTCTGGTACGTGTGACACGATCTTTACGGACAAAATTGTATCCGTGAATACTTACTGATTCAGTAGTTATAATTGTATTAAGCCAAGTTTCATTAATTCCAATGACATCAGAATTGAATTGTAACAAAAAATCCGTAAAATTGGAAAATTGTGACATAAGCGATTTTACATTTAAATGAGCAACCTTGATGCAATTAAACATTATAATAAGTATAAAAAATAAATTTTACCCTATATTTAAAAAAAGAACAATAATTGAGATATATAATTCAGTGTAAGAAAAGTAAACAAAAGTAACTTTGCGTTGGTTAAAAATGAATAGAAATAAAAAAAATTGAATTCTGTAAGTAGAATCAGATACATAAACTTTTTAATAAACATAAGATAAATTATTAATGAATATGAATAATATGCACACATTTCCATGCTACCTGTGAGGTGGTGCACATTTTTTTTTAACGTGGTAACGCAATCGTAAGAAAAAGGAAAGACATTTTTCATAAACTTTGTATATGAAGTGGAAGTTACGTTTTGTTGTACAGTTGAGTTTATTGCAATCTCAATTTTATAAATCATTGTATAAAAATTTGACAGAACTCTGAATTAGCTACTTTTTTATGAAGTAGTATTTTAATTGCGTTTCGCAATTTGTTTGTGATGGTGCACCTTATAAGCACAGATTAAGAGCGTTCGTCTTTTTTAAATGAGAGAGTGCTTTCATTTTTTATTACGTCAACAACCACTTCATCTTTTTCCGAAACTGTATATTTTAATCATCATTGAGAATAGTGCTTCGATTGTTATATCTGTGACAACTCGTTTTTAGTAAATGGATCCAGATCTTATTGGATGCTTTTATTCAGTTTGTCGTAAAATTCTTTCAAAATGCTTAAGAGGATAATACTAGTACTAGCAGTGCGCCATCGCTAAACATGCACTATAAGTACCCTTAAAACAGCTTTTAATTTTAAATGTTTGAAGTAAAACTTAATGTTTTATGAAAGACAAAACTTGGGGTGTTGTCACTGTAGTATTACTTTTTTTTCAAAATGTTTTATGTTTGAATTTGTACATTTTATAGTATATTTAACACCACAATTTTAATAAAAATAAATACAAAATCAAAATTCTACTACAACCACGACAAAGTTCCTTCTTATATCTTCCAAATTCAATCGAAACATTGCAGATAACTTGAAAATTTGAGTCAATTTATTATAGTGCATGTTTAGCGGAAGCGCACTGCTAGTACGTATTCCTCTTAAGCTTTTATCTCGTTTTCAAGTTACGTTTCTATGTTTATTGTTCAGTTTGATTATCTGTGCGATACTTTTATACTACTTATCACAAATGAATCACAAATTTTTATCAAGAAACGCTATATTAAATAATAAATCAGTTTAAGGTACATTTCCATGTTAACCTTCTTTATTGTCAGATTTGAAGTTTTAAAAAAAAAATGCATGTTCTATTTAAAATTGTCTTTTTTTTAAAAATGAGTAGTCGTTTGTCATATATAAAAAAAAGTTGTTAGAAAAAACGTTTGCAAAAAACTGGTTCACAAAAAAACTCACTCAAGCTCACACACTGCCTCAAATTAGTACCATCCTAAAAAATTGTTAAAAATATTGTTTTTTTTAAATGTAACCACCAGCTTGAAATATTGTTTGAAAATAAATTATTTTCCAATATTTTCCATGGTCCACTTCGAGCCTGATTATATGAAGATTATTTACTAACTTAATTGTATTATACCAGTGCCACAATCGAAGAAGAACAAATACTAATTTTGATAAATAAACTGTAATTGCCAACTTTAAGAAGAAACAGTGCCAAGTGCCAGTAATAATTGACATAATGCCTAACAATCAAGAAAAAGAAGAACAAGAAATAAAGGTATCATCTATTGTGTTATTCATCCTTCCTTGGTATTCATGGATATCCTTATCAAGCAACGATCGTCTTCAAAAGCTCAAGTAACACGGATAGAAAAATGGTATTTGCAAAATAAGGACAATGAAGTCGATAAACATCAATTAACAAATAGAATTGAATTAGTATCAGCTCAACTTACAAGATACAACGATCTTCAAGATGAAATAGAATTCATGGACACCACATGCACGGACAGTGAAGACAGAAATGCCTTTGAAGATAGATGTATAGGTATAAAAAGCTCTTTACAAACTTTATTAGAATCAAGCACAACAACGAACAACTCTCAAAATGTACATCTTGCTTCAAGTAACAGAAATATTAGATTACCTAACATAAATTTGCCAATCTTTTCAGGCAATTGTGTAGAATATCATTCATTTATAGATTTGTTTAAAGCTTTAATACTTAACAACTTTCAATTATCATCAAAATCTAAAAATTTTTTTATCTTAAGTCATATTTACGTGGAGAGGCATTACAATTGGTTAACACTCTTCAAGTAACAGATGATAACCTAGATATTGCATTAAATTTATTAGAAAACAGATATTCAAATAAAAAGCAAATAGTAACCACTCATTTTAAGCAATTGCTCGATGCAACTCCTCTAATAAAATGTACATCCACAAGTTTGAGGCAATTTGCAAACAATGCAAAAGCAAATTTAGATGCTTTGCACCCATTAAACTATTCAACAATTTTTTGAAGCCTTTGTAGTATATGATCTTGAGCACAAATTAGACTATAACACTAGAAAGACATTTGAAGAGAGTACTGATTTTAAATCTTTACCAGAACTTAAAGAATTTTTTGATTTTTTAGATAAAAGATGCGTTATTTTGGAAAATGTAAACTTCGAAAGAAGCTTAAACCCAAACCATTTAGATATAAAACACAATGTTGATAAACACAATCAATTTAAGCCTCATAGGTATAAAGCTAATTTACATTCTGCCAATTCATACAATGATAATCAAACCCAAGTAAGTACGCATGTTCAGAAATCAACATTACATTCTACAAGTTCTGCTATAAAAATTTGTGGTTTTTGTAAAGCTAATGACTACAAAATTTATAGCTGTCCACAATTTACTGCTCTTTCAATTTCTGAAAGGTACGACTTTGCTAGAACACAAAATCGTTGCTTAAATTGCTTGGGTATCAAACATTCTGTTGAAACTTGTTTATCGAAATCTAAATGCTCAACTTGTAATCGTAAACATCATTCACTCTTACATAGAAACTCTAACTTGTCTCAAAACGATAATTCACAAATTCAAAATCAAGTTTCAATTTCTAACTTAACCGAAAGTGAACAAAAACGAGCAACATTATTAGCATTTAATGCCAGTGGTGCACATGTTTTACTAGCCACTGCTCAAATTCACTTGCTTCCAAAAAATGGTCTCCAAATTTACTTGCTTCCAAAAATGGTCGTCCTATAACTCCTGGAGCTCTTTTGTAACAACAGCACTTGTTAAAAAAAATGAATTTAAATATATATCTATATAGGTCTCAAATATCAGGTATTTGTAATAACCAAAGTAACATTCAGACCAGAGCCAAACTAGAAATTTACTCGCACTTCAATCCAATTAAATTTTTTAAAGTTTCATGTGCGGTAGTAGAAAATATTACTCAAAAATTGCCACAAATCTGTATAAATCCTAATATGATAAACATTCCTTCTTACTTTGCAGGTCAATTGGCTGATGAAAACTTTAATTCGCCTGCGGACATTGATTTATTATTAGGAGCAGACATATACTATGATTTAATATTGCCTAATCAACGTTCTCTAGGAAAAGGTTTTCCCACTCTAGTTGAAACCCATTTAGGTTGGATTTTGTCTGGACTAGTGCCTCATCAATGCATAAAGTCTAGTGTTCAAGATGTATATTCTTTTCATATATGTTCTACAATAGTTGAGGAAGAAAAGCTGTTTAATTTATTAGAAAAATTCTCTGAACAAGAGAATGTATTCATTCCCTCTAATTTTAACGATCAGGAAAAACAAACTGAAGTTATCTTTAAACAAACAACAAAAATACTTTCTAATGGAAAGTTGATCTACCCTTGATCAATTCTCAAGCATATAAACAATTGTGACATTTATTCATCTCAGCCAGAAATCGTTTTTTATCATTAGAAAAGAAATTTAAAAGTAATCCCTCTCTTAAAACTGAATACAAAAAAGTAACTACAGGAATATATTGACTTAGATCACGGGAAAATAATCCCATTATCCCTAATTAATTTGCAAGGTGACAATAAATATTTTGTGCCCTATCTATGTGTTCTACGGGAACAAAATTCTAGCACTAAACTCCGTGTGGTATTTAATTTCTCTTGCAAGACAACCACAGCTCTCTCGTTAAATGACATATGTTTAAAAGGCCCTCGAGTTCAACCTGAACTTTTTGTTATTTTAAACCGATTTAGAACATTTACTTACGCATTTACTGCGGATTTTGAAAAAATGTACAGACAAGTTAATATTAACCCCGAACGCCGTTTCTTACAAAATATACTGTGGAGGGATAATCCTTCAGAAACATTTTTGTATCTAGAACTATCCACTGTCTCATTTGGACACAAAAGTGCTTCTTACTAGGCGTGTAGAGTGCTTAATGAAATAGCTTACATTAATCCAGAGTGCCCTATGGCACAAAATGCATTATTAATGCACACTTATTTAGATGACGTACTTTCAGAAGCATATTCAGAAGAAGCATTAGTAAACTTACATGAAAGCTTAACATCCATCTTATCCAAAGTTCATTTTAAGTTACACAAATTTTGATTAAACTCCCAAACATTTTCTACTTAGTTCTTGACTAATCAATATTTTGAAAAAGATTGAAATTTTGTATAAACTATGAAATGCCAACAGATAAATGTAACGACTGTGAACGTTTAAAGTGCATTATTGTTATCAAGAGCGATAACTTTAAATGCCTAAATATACGTGTCGATATTACACGAGATGTCGTTAGACAAACATTTTACTTATGTTCATTGCTCCACGAGAGTTTAAAAAACCAACCGCCTTTTTGTATGATGAGCTTATAATAAGAGCAAAATGCGCATCAGGTGTTCCTTCGTTCCGTGTGCGCTACTGTACAAGAAATACTTGGCTTGCTATCGACACGCATGTTTAGGCATTTATCGTTATCGCTCCTGATAACGATAATGCACTTTAAACGTTTACAGTCGTGAAAGTTATCTGTTGGCATTTCTTAGTTTATACTATTTATACGTGTCCATATTACACGAGATGTCGTTAGACACACATTTTACTTATTCAAATTTGCACATGAAATAGACTCTCTTCAACGAAGTAAAATCATACAGAACAAACAAATAGCTTCTCTTAATCCTTTTATCGATACCAATAACATTGTTAGAGTCGGAGGAAAACTAACTTACTCTGAAGTGAGTTATAAACAGAAACATCCAATTCTTCTTCCTTCAAAAATTATTTTACAATTTTACTACTGAAACATGAGCATAACAGGTTAGGACACAGTGGTCCCCAAACAGTACTTTCACAAATTCGTTTGAGTATTGGCCTCTTAATGCTCTCAGAGAAATTAAACGAATAATACATTCTTGTATTGTTTGCTTCCGGTTAAGACAGAACTGTTTTTATCAATTAATGGTTGATCTTCCGAAAGAAAGGGTAACCCCTTCAAGGCCTTTTCAATCAATTGGTATAGACTTTAGAGAGGACTTATTATAATAAAATCTTCTACTTTGCGCAATGCTTTTCTACAAAAACACTTATTGTTTGTTTAGTCACAAAAGCCATTCCCTTAGAACTGAAGCCTTCTTAGCTAGTTTAAAACGTTTCATAGCAAGGTGAGGACTACCATGTTTAATTTACAGTGCCAATGGATTAAATTTTGTAGAAGCGAATAATTATCTTACTGAGGTAAATTTGGTTTTTAAAAATAGTTTCTCTAAGTTTGAAAGCTATTGTATAAATCAGCATATATCATGGAAATTTATATCTCCAAAATCTCCACATTGGGGGGAATTTGGAATCTGGTATTAAAAGTGCCAAAACACTCTTAATTAAAATTTTAGGTAACTCATCTTTTACATTTGAGCAACTTTCAACTACCCTTGCTCAAATAGAATCAATATTAAACTCACATCCATTATATTTCCTTTCTGACGACCCAACCGATTTATGTCCTGTTACCGTAGGTCATTTCTTTATTAGTACTTCCTTTACTGCATGTCCAGAAGTGAATGTCACTGACACACCCATCAATAGGTTACAATTTTGGCAACGATGTACACAAGTGCATCAACTGTTTTTCAGAAAGTGGTGCACCGACTATCTGCATCGATTACAGCAGCGTTCTAAATGGCTTTATTTACAACCAAATATCAAAATTAATGGTCCTCTTGAAAAACGAAGATACTCCGCCATTAAAGTGGCCATTGACTAGGGTGGCGGACGTATTTGTAGGTAAAGGTGGTAAAATTCGACCTGTTTAAGTTTGTACTTTAAACGGCACCTACACTCGATCCATAACTAACTTGCATTGCTCCCTATTAACGATGAACAATTTTGTTAAACATTTCATTTAAAGGTAGGTAATCAGTTGATTACAAATTTGTTAACTATCTTTTTTCTACTACTAGTTGTGAAGTGGACAATTATTGCGTCTCCTAGCCAACTGAGAAGTTGAATTTCTCTATTAGTGGTTAATAATTTTTTCTATTGTTGACCTAGGTTAATAATGGACAAATTCAAATTTTTGAGAATCTAAGAATAATTGTTTAACAAAACGAGTGAAACATAATTTTGTATATCCAGGAGATTATCTCTAACGTATTTGCTGCTTAAAATTACCTAACACGATAAAATTATTTGAATAAAAATGCCATTAGTTTAAAATTCGCGCCCCCATCCCATAACTGCAAATACATAACCTGAATTTATTTATTTATTAAATATAATGGTAGAATCAGTTTTTTCAGGTTTTCCAAAGGATATTTAACCAGGCGAGTTAAGTTACATGAAGAATTTTAAGTAAATTACAAACATTTTTTGTTGTAGGTGTTTTGAATGATTAACAGAATCTGGAAGGTCCGATCTGTTGCATAAAATGTCGACTCTAAAAACTTAACGAGTATGTGGCAAACACTTGCCATTCCTAAATGAATTACAAGTGTCAATTTCTTGAAACCCAATATTCAAATGATGCAAGGTATATTGGTGAAGCAATAAATGCCCATTAACATCTCTAGCTATACCAAAACTACTCAAGCTTGCAGCTCAAGTACTCTTAGGTAAAGAAAATTACGGAGGAACATTCTTAAATTGGAACGTAAAAAGAAAGCACTTCAATTGAAGTTAACATCTCCCAACGATTACTTCCCGAAAGCAGAGCACAAATTGTGACAGCCCAAGTAGACTTAAAAAATAAACCACTAAGAAGCAGGAGATATACAGAGGAATACAAACAATCTTCACTAAAATTATATTTTACGAGCCCCAAAATGTTAATTTTAAAGTAGGTTTTAAATTTTTTGCCAGCTCAAACTGCTACGTGATCATGGTTCGAGTTATGTATAAAAAATTTAAACAACCCTTGTGCTACATCTTTACAAATACGATATGTAACGGTGACAAATTGAAGTTTGAATGAGTAATCGTTTGTCATACAGGCTGGCCCATTAGTGCGAGGAAGATGGATATCTCGAAAAATATTATAGTTAGAAAAAAACTTTTGCAATGAAAGTTGTGCAAATCACGAGCTACACATTTTAAAATTATTTTTGTTTATACAGAGTGTTCCATAAAAATGCGACATACCAAAGTTATGTTTTTTAAATAGAACTACCATTTTTTATTATAAATTTAGAATTCCTTGGGAAATTCTAATGTGACTTTATGCATTATATATAGTAGTCTAAAATGCAGTTAGTTTTGCATTTCTTATTTTACTTTTCCGTAAAAAATTAACTTTCAGAAAAAATTAAATACTCAGTTATCCTGGAATGTATCAACTACAATTTCGCAGTTTAATCACATTGTGCTAACTACAGCTGGTTGTTCACCTTTCCAACCTTGCTTGGTTTTGAGAAATCAGTTATTTAAATTGAACTTCTTAATTTCATGGATAACTTGATTTTTAAATGGCACCACCTAATTTTTATGTGCCGTTGAACCTAGAATCTCATAAGCTTTCTAATGATAAAATTGTAGGTATCTAACTCTTACTCAAAATCGTAAAATTTGTAAGAGTTAGATACCTACAACCTATATTATTAAAATGCTTATGAAATTTCACGTTAAAGGCACATAAAAATTAGGGTGGTGCCATTTGAAAAAATCAAGTTATCCATGAATTTTAAGAAGTTCAATTTAAATAATTGATTACTCAAAACTTAGCAGGATAGGAAGAGATGAACAACTAGTTTTAGTTAGCACTGTAATCATATTAAAGCTACGAAATCGCAGTTAGATAAATTTCAGGATGCTGAGTTATTTAATTTTTTCGAAACGTCAATTTTTCCGGAAAAAGTGAAATAATGCAAAAATCCATTTAGACACTCTGTATGACGTAAACTCACATTAGAATTTCCCAAGACATCAAATTTGTAATAAAAATGAGTGGTTTCATTTAAAAAAACATAACTTTGGTATGTCGCACTTTTATGGAACACCCGGTATAAACGAAAATAATTTTAAAATGTGCAGCTTATTGATTTGCACAACTTTTAATGCAAAAGTTTTTTTTAACTTTAATATTTTCCACCCTGTATATAAAAAAAAGTTGTTAGAAAAAACGTTTGCAAAAAACTGGTTGACAAAAAAACTCACTCAAGCTCACACATTGCCTCAAATTAAGTGGACATTAAAAGAAATTTGCACCATCCTGAAAAATTGTTGAAAATATTGTTTTTTTTAAATGTAAACACCAGCCTGAAATATTGTTTGAAAATATATTATTTCCCAATATTTTCCACTACTATTTTTTTTTGTACTATTTTGAACTGTTTTTAACTCTAAAATTAGTAATGGAATGCAAACTTAACATTTTTAACCATTTTACAATAAATGGAATATTTATAATAATCTCTGTTGTCGAACCTCTTTTTTTGACTAAACTTTGTTGTACAAAATCGATAATTCGAATTAAAATGGAGAACTTCCAACAAGTTAAGATCAACCACAAAACTAAGTTGAAAACTGAATATTGTCGGTTATATGCAAATCGATTGTCGCATTTTGGTCGCAGAGTAAAATCTCGGACTAAATCGATGTTAAATTCGTACACTGCGTGCCAAATATAGGTTGTCCACTACATTAAATTTGTAATTCAAAATAGCTGTGGGAAAACCATCAATGTTTTTTAATTTTGTCAAAAAAATAACTACCCGTTGCAAAAACATTTAGTTGAACGTCACAAACAATCAATCTAGAACATGCACAATGAAGTTACAGCAAAGTTTTTTTTTTACCTTAAAAATAAAGATTTCTTATAAAATTGGTTCCATTAAGCGCGTGCACTTGATGAATATTGTTTCCTTTTTGTATTGTGTGAAGCACACCACCTGCATTGAACAATTTTACAAGTCGTTTGATTAAAAAATTGATAGCTGCAATTAATATTTCGCGAGAATTTTCCTTTCCACTTTACTCGGAAGTCTGAACATTACTAATGAAAGACTTTTTTTTAATTTACATACTTGTAATTACATTCATAAGGATTGCATTTAAAAGGGAAAATAACCCCGTCATTTTGAATGAGGCATTGATAGATATGAATTTACATACGGTTTTCAGGCTTCCTCATTCGGGATCCGTTATCGATACCTGTTGATTTTCGTGAAGATTTTTTTTTAGTTTACGTGCGTCTAAATATGCAAACAAAATCAACGCGGTTTAGTTAATGTAATTACATTGGGATATATTGAAAATTTAGTTTTAGCGTTTAATTAATGTTTTGTAAGCATTTGCTACGTACTTTCCTGACGCGAGCACGTTCATAAAGACTCCCGATGGAATCGTTTCAATTTGTTATGGTTCTATGCCACTTTATCCGCACTAACTTTACAAAAAGTTCAGTTTTTTAGCTTTAATCGAAACAAAGAAAACTCGGTAAGTTAGTTAGGTTGAGAAAAGGAAGCGGAAAATGTTAATGATTCAGATTCAGAAAATACGAACAGCAACAAGTTTTATGCGTTAAAGAGATTTGAGTTGAGGTTTCCTTTGAAAATACGTATAAATAAAATTTGTACGTGAGAGAGATTAAATCAGTTATCCTGCAAGATGGTGTATAAGAGAGTTGTGAACTGCTTAAATAAATGTGATTATTTAAAAATACTGATTAAATGAAAAGTAGAATTTTTTAAAAATTGTATCTTTTACTTAAGCGCTCGGAATATTTACTTATACTTTACATGCATGTTTGTTTTTTTTGCATTTAAAATTTTGTTATGCATGTTAAAGTGAAATAAATTTGAACATTCTCACGTAGTAGCATTTTATTTATTACTGGAATAGTGAAATAAAACTGAGGTCACGGTTAGACATATCATACTCAAACAACATTGATTTCTTGAAAACTTAATATATTACGTAAGTAAGCAAATGTCAATTATGTAAGAATTCAGTATGCCAATAACGTTACATCTATAGAATAAATTGAAAATACTGACTATCGACTGACTTGTCAACAAAAAGACGGTAAACATTTAAAATATATTAGAGATCAAAAATCCAAGAAAACATAGAAGTTGTTTTTAAAAATATCATTGAAATAATTCCTACTTAGACTAAACACATATTTATAGGATTTAAGTTAAATTCATATTTATGATAATTCTGTATGTATACCAATTTTATTTATTTATTCGTTTGGTAATTTTTTCGTAATTATCCGGAAGGGTCTTGATGATCAGGTCCGGAAACCAAAGTAGTGATTCTCAGGAACAACATGGAGTACTGCAAGGTACTGATCACCTTCCATATTTAATATTTGTATTAAAAACGCCTAAAAACACACACGAAAACACTCTAACGAAATTGACGTACGTTTTGACGTTTATTATTTTTTTTATACCAATAATAAAATAGCAACAAAAATAAAACAAAGTAATAATAATAACATAGTTCATACTCTCCGCTACATTTCCCTGCCTTTATATAATTGGGATATTTTATCTTTAATTATAGCGTTTATTGGAAAATTTGAGAATATAGGGTAAGTCGGGGAGAGATGACCCACTTTTTTTTTTTAATTAGGACATTGTAAATTTAAGTGGTATCCAGACAGAAAAAAATATTTGTAAAAGTAAAAACATTATAAAATGGTATTTTAATGGGAAAATACAGAAAATGTCATACATTTTTGCAAAACACAAATAAATTGCAACCCTTGCATAGAGCCATCTATCCCGTATTGTCCGGGTGAGATGACCCACTACTTAGGGTATTATGGCCCAATAGAAAGCTAATATTTGGAAGAAAATAGAACTACATTTTATTTTTTTTAAAGCTAAAACTTTTCCACAAGAATGGCAAATATTCATAAATTTTGAGCATCCATCGTGGAACCATTTTTCACAGTTCATACACTTAATCCAATCGTCTTGTTTCGATGTAGAGGAGTACTGTTCTCCACATCCCACGCATTCAGCAGTGTCGTCATCCTCAGGACTATCATCAGACTCTTGGGAAACAAAGTCAGAATTTTCATCGGAAGACGACTCATCTACAACTTTTTAAGTTTGGACTTCTTGCTCGAATCTTTATCACGTTTTGCTAGTTTAGCCACTTTACGTTCTTCTAGCATACGTTTTTTTTGCTTCTACGCTTTTTCTATTTCCAATGTTGTCAAATGAGGTTAAAATTGCTGCTACCTGTTTACTACGTTTTCTGGTTTCCTGAACACCACGTGACGTACTAGGAACAGGATTTATTTTATTCAACATTGTCCCTGGTGTATCTTTAGTAGGAGTTACTTCATTTTCATTAACAGCTGATTGTGATGAACCAGGCGAAGGGCGTTCTTCAATAATTTCGTCCATGTTTTCTTCTACAGCATCCGGCAAATGTTGTCTAGGTTCAGATTCATCATTCAAGAAGGCATACTCTGGAATGGCGTTAGGGTTATATGGATGGATTCCAGTTGCCTTAAACGCTGAGACCCCATTCTCTACCGTGGCTGATTTGGACCATGCATCTGCTAAAAGTTTCCCAAATACCATTCTGTTGATTTTTCTAGTTGGATTTGTTTTAATATACAAATTACAAGCTTTGGCATAGTTTGATTTTAAACTTTTAAAAATGCTCGGTCTAATGGTTGCAAAATTGCGTAGTGTGACTTGGAAGGCACAGCAATATTATTCCACAAGCATCCGCGTATTCCAGCATTTCAACGGAGTTGCAATGTGTTGCGTGTCCATCCAAAATCAAAAGAACTTTTCCATTTGGCTTCCTAGGGACGAAATGTGTTCTCAACCAGTTCAAAAACAAATCGGTGCTAATATAAGCAGACTTTTGATTCATATATACAGCCGAACCGGGAGGCATTCCATCTTCAAATTCGGATTTTTGTTTTTGCCTTTAAAAATACAAGCAGGTGGTAAGAAGGAGCCTTCTGCATTACAGCAGGAAATAACGGTGATAGTTTCCCCTTTTCTGCTGAAGTAACTGCTGCAACATTTTTGGAACCCTTTTGGGCAATGACAAATCCGGTTTTATTATTTAATTGCAATCCTGTTTCGTCCATATTAAAAATATTTGATGGCTTGTTCATAATATCATTTTCAAGCAAAATTTTTTCTAAAAGCTGGAAATATGACTGAACTTCCACCTTGTTCATGCCTTGGCAGCGGGCAAGTGAAACCCCTTCTGATTTTCGAACACTTAGGTCAGGATGGCGTTTTAAAAACATATTGAGCCAGTCATAACCTGCTAGTTCTTTGTTCTTATTAAATGTATGCTTTATGCCCAAATTTTCTGCCAAATGAAATGCCATCGATCGTACATCTTCGCGGGTTGGTGCAAAACCGAACTTTTGGAGCTTAATGATGTGAGTTTTAAGTTTTTCCTCGTTCGCATTTCCTAACACTGAAGAAGGTCCTAAAGCTTTTTTGATAAGTCATTATTTTTATTCTTCTTCTCAAAGTAGGAGCCGGGACACCGAAGTTTCTGGAAGCAGCATTGACACCCATTCTGCCACTTCGAACTGCTTCAGTAGCATTCAAAAGTGCTTCTTGTGTCCATAACCCTCTGCAATTGTTTTGTTTTCGTTTATATTCGGTCGGCATGTTGCTAAAAAAAATAAAACAAGAGTATATATATATATATATATATATATAGAAAATTCGATTTGAAAAAAATGTTGCTCGAAATTTGCGTTGTAGAAAAAAAGTTCAAACAAAAATTATACCTACATAATGTAATTTACAATAAATTTCTTTCTATAACTTTTTTTCTACCATTAATACTTTTGGAGATATAATTAAAACAATTAATGTCACGTGATAACCATATCTTAGTAATTACTTGTCAGATCCAAAATAGTTTAAATAAAAGTTGTGTAGAAATGAATTACAAACAACATTTATTTAACGAAATATTTAAAAAAATTAATATTTTTGAAAATAATCTAAAAATAAGAAAATCTATGTAGGTAATCTGCTGTTTTGGCTCAATGGATTATTCCCAAAACTAATCAGATCTTGTAAATTATAAATAACACCTACATGCTAAGTTTCATGAAAATCGAACTGGTGGTTTAGTCGTAATTTTGTTTACATACGGACGGACGGCCGGCCGGCCTAAAGACAAAAATTTTTTGCTTCATACTAAAAAGGGAGTCAAAATTTTCAGTTTAGAAACCGCCGCATAACTCCCCATCATATAATGATGTGGAGTAACAACTGAATACCTAGTTTTTAAATGGGCCAACTATCCCTAGAATACAGAGCCATCTAACCCGATTGTGCGGGAGAGATGGCCCACTTGTTTTTTTCAATAAGGGTTCGGCAAAATACAAGCCCGCCAATGGAAACCTAACCTCTTGGTGCCACATTAACACATTATATCAACAAAAGTGATTTTTCTTTCGTAAAACATAAATCAATTACAAATTAAACAGCACCCAAAAGTTTCTGGTGGTAGCAAATCATATTATCATCAATAACTTACCTAATTTATGGAATAAACCTGCACTAACCGATGTCGCGTTCGCGTCTTGAACATAACTTCATACACTAGCAACTACAGCGGGAAATTTGAATATGTTGGAAAATAGACAAAGGAGTCATCTCACCCGCAGGGCCATCTCACCCGGAATTACCCTACGCCAACGCATATGACTAAAATGTACCAAAAATTGACTTGACATGTTATTTTTATTATTTGTGACGTTTACACACTTAGTCATTTTACAGTAACTTCCAAACACAAACTTCAATTCAACTACAATGCGATATCAACGACAATCCTAAAGCAACTACATAGCTAACAGTGGAGAATTTTGGTTTATTAACATACGGAACATTTCCAACTATTGGATAATAATTTATCTACTATCAATTTTATACGGCAAATGTTAGTACATCATCATAAAATTATCTGTACTGGTTACACTCCATATTTTCTAAAATACAAAATTATAAAAAACTTTTGTTGTTGTTCTGTCTCAACAATATAGTATGACCTCAAAATTATAAATCAGTAATTCCATTTCTTCTTATTAGAGCAATATACAGGGTGTCAGTTCGTAGAGCTCCAGCATATGGGGATCTCCGCTATTTGACGAGATACGAAGTTGGTTAAATTGTGGCAATCAGAAAATGGTTTCTTTGAAATTAAAAAAAATTCCGATTACTTCCGGACATACCCGCAAAAAAATTTTGAAAATTCGTTTTTGTTTTTTTCTAGCTTAAGATAAATGCAAACCATTAACACTTTGTCATTGCTACTTATTATTACGCTTTACTTTCTGGTGTTATTAAATTCAAAATACGACCTTTCGTTTTTTGGCAGTTATTATTAACTTTATTTGTCTTATGGGACGCCATTTGGATTACATTTTTTGAATTCGCATTTTTATTGCGATTACGATGATTTATTGCTTGGAAAGAGTGCCTTAAAATGACATTTTTATTTAAAAAATAAACACATATCTGATATTTTGATGATATTTATTGTAATGTCATCTACGGTTGCAATATTAGTGTAAATTTGTTAATAAAATGCCTTTCACAAATGAAGAAAAAGGTGTGTTTGCAACGAAATGTAAAATTTACTTTAGAACCATATTTACAAAGCTATCCAGAAAGACAACAACCAGCTCAAAATTATTTTCTGTTTTTTCACAGAAATACTGTGAATGAAAATGAAGAGGATGTGTTAAGAGCGCTGAGTAAAACGAAGCCTATAATTGTACTTTAGGTAAAGTGCTCGGAATTGCTTCAAATTTTTACCAGTGATAGCCCTTGGTCTACTGATCATAGATATGCAATAAAATTTTGTCGCTCTCAAAAACTGAATTTT
Organism: Abscondita cerata; assembly: GCA_030710515.1. Lineage (NCBI taxonomy): Eukaryota > Metazoa > Arthropoda > Insecta > Coleoptera > Lampyridae > Abscondita > Abscondita cerata. Next base: position 338,924 of record JALBCR010002510.1, on the reverse strand, counting down.
TTAAAAATAATTTTCGAAAAAATTTTGAAAATTTTTGGGTCGGTTTTTTTGCATTTTTGCACGTTTCAGATAATTCTACGACTTTTATTTTTCAGTGAGAAAAAAATTATATAAAATCAAATTGCATATCAAAATCGTCAGGGTCGTCTCCTTCTTCAGTCTCGATCGGTGGAACAGGCATGGCTGGGTCGTACAAGTCTCGGGCAAGCATGAAGAATAGAATCAGTGGGTCTTGATTCAAAGATTTGACCATCTTGAGGAAAATATACCGGGCGAGGTATCCTCCCAGGAAGGTCTTCTGCCGGTTAGCATAGGGGCCGCTTGCTTTGGCGTGTCGCCTAGAATAGTGGGGTTGGTTAGGTTAGGTTAGGTTAGGTTACCATGTGGACTCGATTGAGTTGGTGTGGACTCCGGTTTCAGGGGTCCTTGAAATGAGGGAGTGGTTCACCTGCAGGTTGGTGTAGTTGGGGTGGTCGGTGAGCCCGGAATACCCTTTCAGCAATCGGAATAAATGGTGGTTCCCGGTTCTATGTATTTTTCAATACATGCCAACAGGGTGTCCGCAGTACGGTCGTTCACGACTTCCATGAACACCCTGCCTAACCCCTTTCAGTTCCCCAAACACCCAAGCTCCGTCGACATTTCACACTTTTCTTTTTGGTTGTCGGGGGTGAACGGTGTTGGTTGGTAGGTTACAGTTATTACAATTTTCTTCTTAAAAATTACATGTTTGCATGTGTTTGAGGTAAACGGTGTTGGTTGGAAGGTGCGATCGGGGGTGAACGGTGTTGGTTGGTAGGTTTACAGTTATTACAATTTTCTTCTTAAAAAACTTGTCGAATGTGATCCATTTCACAAAGCACAACAAACCCACCTGCTCTTTACTTTCTTTTTTACTCTACTTAAACTTCCGCGCTCCCTCTTGTCACACCTCTGACGTATTTGGTTGGGTTAGAGTTAGGTTAGGTGGCCCAAAAGTTTTTGAAAAATTTTTCCTTCACTGAAAAATAAAAGTCTTAGAATTGTCTTAAACGTCAAAATGCAGTCCAAGACCCAAAAATTTTCAAAATGTTTTCAAAAATTATTGCTAAAAAATTCAGTTTTTGAGAGCGATAAAATTTTATTGCATATTTATGATCAGTGGCATGTAGACTACTTTTGGTAAAATTTTAAAAAAATCCGTGCCCTTTACCTAAAGTACAATTTTTCCAAAACGAAGTCTATTGCACAACAGTAAATGTCAATTAATTAAACTCTCAATTAGATTCAAAATAATCCTTCTATTTCGACAATGACTATAGCAGAAGAAATGAACGTAATCGTCAGGCCGTGTGGAGAATTAAAAAAAAAAACATAAATATCGCCTGTTTAAATTTCAGATTACCCCAGTTTTGCATGTAGGAGATACTGAAACGAGGGCATCATTTTCTAGGAATATCGTGGCATTGTTGGAGCGTAATTCTCATTTTCTTTCTAATGTGATATTTACGGATGAGTGCAAGTTTATCAATTCAGGAGTGTTCAATCGTCATATTGAACATATTTGGTCCACCGAAAATCCCCACTAACACCAGGGACGCCGATCATAATCTCGATTTGCTCTAAATGTATGGGTTGGTTTATTTGGCAATAGTATAATTGGGCCATACATCTTTGAAGACAATCTGGGTACAGATAGGGACTTACACTTTTTGAAAACACACTTAACTCATTACATCGATAACAACATTTGATTTAACCAATGGAATAATCGTTTCAGATCGTGCTTCGTCACACAATTCTAGGAGTGTGATTGTCTGTCCCATATTTAAAAAAATGGAGACATACGTTGTCCAGCACGTTTACCAGATCTTTCTTCTTTGAATTTTTATTTATGTGGAACTATGAAAAATATTATTTATAAATCTGAACCCACCGATGTTCAGCAATTACAAAAAGATGATCACAGCTTTGAGGACTAAAATAAGAAGAAGACCTATTTAAAGATCAATCCGAAATTTAAGAAAACGAATTAAGCTATGCTTGGAAGTGGAAGGTGCACAGTTCTAATACCTTTTATAATTTTCTTAATTCTGCTTTGTTATTTAGAAATTTATTTAATGGTATTAAAATACAAATTCAATAATGTGACAATTAGAATGGCGCTGATAAAAAAAAAATAAAGTTGATGAGGACTACCAAAAGACAAAGGTCGTATTTAGAATTTAATGATCCCATAATGAGACTTTTTTGTGCTCTTCAACATAGCCCAATTTACGATTTGTCTCTTCCAATAGCAAAGCTTACGAACGGACACCCGTATACACAGTGGTGCTTTTGAAAACGGGTCATAGGATTTAGCATTGTGAACTAGTTTTTTGAACTCCTGCTCGATCTTTTAAGTGACAAAATGGGTTTGGTATCAAAACACCCAGCTAAAATTATTGCCCATAGCGCCTCTATTAAAAATCAGCTAAAATTACACGGCTTTTTGAAAAATTCATTAATAAAATTAGTAATTTTTTGTTGTCAAGATAAGTTAGTAATGCGTTCAGGTTTCATTTGAAAATGGTTTATTCAAAATTCGAACGAAGAGTGAGTTTTTATGGTGAAAACCTACTACACTATAGGTAGTTACAGGCGGTTTGTGATTTATTGCCGTGAACTTTTGCTAACAGGCCTTTTAATAATAATAATACAGCTGTTGAATCTGCCAAAAACAAATATCCTGTTTGGTTGAATTCTGAAATAATCAGTTGCTTGAAGTGTAAAAATTATTACAGAAACCATAATATGCAAGACTTGTATAAAGTCGAAAGAAGAAGATTAAAACGGTTAGTGAGGCTAGCTTATGATACTTATATCGCAAATGTTGAGACTTAAGTATGAAACAAAAATGTCAAAAATTCTGGAATTATATAAGTAATAAAAGAAAATCTCATCAAAAATGTCAAATTTCATTTACGAAAACAGTCAGTGAAGAAACAGATGCTGCAGAAACCTTTGCTAAATATTTTCAGTCTGTATACTTAGACCATTCTGAGTCATACGATGTTTGTCATCTCAATTAATATTCAAATCATAGTAATATATTATGACGCCGCGTTAAAAAAAATTAAAACCAAAAAGCAGCTGGACCTGATAATATACCTGCTTACGTATTAAAAGATACAGTTCTGGTTCTTTACTCAGAGATCCCTTACTTTATATTTTCAACCTAGCTGTTACTACTGAGAAATTTCCGATATTATGGAAAAAGTCGAGATTACTCCAATATTTAAACAAGGAGACAAACTACAAATAACTAACTATAGGCCAATATTCTGTATGCACCAGTTAAAATATTAGAACATATTCTGTATTCTAAATAGTTTCTTATGTAAAGAAATATATCTGACTTCCAAAAAAATTGCAATACCTAGAAGTTGTTGAACGATTTTAATGAAATTTTCAGGAAACGTCTATTTTCATTAAACAAAGTGATGATTAAAATTTAAAAACAAAAGAACAAAAGCTTTTTCAATAATAAGTTGCTCCGCCACTATTTGTAATGCACTCATCTAGACGGCTTGGCACGCTATCAATCAAGTGATCTATAGCTGCTTGTGGTATATCATCCCAAGCTTCTTGAATCCGTTGCTGAAGATCGTGTAAATTATCTGGAGAGTGCGGTAAATTACCCAGTCGCCTACCAATCATATCCCATACATGTTCAATTGGCGACAAATCAGGTGACCGAGCAGGCCATGGGAGGACGGCAATGTTAGATTCTTTGAAAAACCGTGTTGTAGCCCTTGCCGTATGAAGGCGCGCATTATCCTGCTGGAAAATGAAATTTTGCAGCCCTTGAAGATATGGAAGGCCAACTGGTTGTATCACATTAGCAATGTAACCAGCTGCGTTAAGGTTGCCGTCAATAAAAACCAAGGGTGATCTGCTACCATAACATATTGCACCCCATATCATAACTCCTTGAGTGAGGGCTGTGTTGCGTTCCACAAAAATGTTGGATTTTTACGTTCTCCACGCATCCGTCTGACTCTCCTACGACCATCGTGGGCCCACAAGCAAAATCAGGACTCGTCACTAAACAACAATTTGATTGCCCCACTCTAGTCTGCGTAGACGGTGAAGTGGTGTAAGAGGAAGACATAAAAATGGACGATATGAACGCAACCCATAAGATCTTATCCGGCGATAAACAGATGACATTGACATGCTAAGTCCTGTACCTCATCCAATCATTTGTACAATTGATCGAGTTGTTGAAAATCTATCTCTTGTGGCCAAAACTCGTAAGCGACGTTCTTCGCGATCTGTAGTCCTTCTAGAACGTCCAGATCCCCGGCGCGGTGGCCCTTCCTCGGCCATTTGACAACTCTCATCCGATGACTTTCGGTTTCACGACAAGCTTTTTCTCGGTCCGCCTCATACCAATAATACGGCCACGTTCAAAATCACTTAATTGGACAAAATGTTGATGTTGACGTACTCTTGGCATTGTTTTTAAAGTTCAGAATGAAATTGTGAAGAAACAACAACAATTTGCAAACTTGACAGTTACTAAATGGTCTAATACTTCAAATTTATTGTTGCTATGTGCTATGGGAACAACAGGCAAAAAAAACAAAACTACTGGCTAGATTTTATTCAAATTTTAATCATCACTTTGTTGAATGAAAATAGACGTTTCCTGAAAATTTCATTAAAATCGGTCGACAACTTCTAAGTGTTTTTTCTGGAAGTCAGTATATATGCGATAATCAACACGGATTTATGCTAAATCGTTCTACAGATACAAACTTATTTTTTTTAAACGATATTCATGCTGTTTTTGGGAAAACAGATCTCAGGTTGACGCGATCTATACTGATTTCTAAAAAGCTTTTGATAAAGTTGACCATCATTTATTATTAAACAAACTAGCAAAACTCGGTTTTCTAAAATCCAAGCTTAGCACTCGTCGCATCATACTTTAAAAATAGATCATTTGCGTAAGATATAACTGTGGTTGGTCAAACTACAAAAAACGCAAACTTATTGTAGTAACCTTAGGCCGTTGCTTTTTGTTGTTATTCATCAACGATCTTCCTTCAGTTGTAATACATTCAAAATGCCTTTTATTTGCAGATGACTTGAAATTGTACAATCAAGATCCAAAAATCTTCAGGAGATTTAAGCCGAGTGGAGTGTAAACAGATTATCTTTCAATACCAGTAAATGTAGCGTTGTAACTTTTAGCAGAAAAAGTAGTCCTCTGCATGTGAAATACTCACTGGGAAATAATGTTTTAAACAAAATATCAATGTCAAAGATTTAGGAATATTAATGACACCTACCTTAGACTACAGTTTACATATAGCCAAAATAGCGAAAGGGGCGCGAAAATCGTTACATTTTACAATTACAAATACTTATGATTTCAGGAACATAAAGATCATGATAATTCTGTATAACGCGCTAGTAGGTCGAAGATGAACTACTGTTCGACCATTTGGAATCCAAATATAACTTATCAAATACAGAGGTTAGAAAAAAATTCAAAATAGATTCTTGAGATATCTGTACCTGCGAAAACATGGTGAATATCCAAATTATGAAACCGTAAGAACAAGATTCTTAAGAAGCAGCTTTGATCTGTTGTCGTTGAATTCCAGACGTTTGATCAGTATGGCATTATTGGGTTATAAAGTTGTAAATAACATTATTGACTGTAATGAGTTGGTAACACTCTTTAAATTAAAAGTACCAAATAGAAAATACCAGACAGAATGCATTATTTTGGACACCATTTCAAAATACGAATAGGAAGGCCACTAATTTCCAACTTAAAACTGTTAATATTTAATTTCAACTTGCCATAGATATTAGAAATTACCTTTCATCAATTTAAGAGAATACGCACACATTACAAAGAAATTGAAAATTAAGTTATTAGTTCTCCTATTTTTCTGATAATTTTGCAAATAATAATTAAGTTAATAAATTATGATTGTTTTGTTTTTTTTCATGTAATTGGAAGCTTTAGCCTGTTTGGGAAATAAATAAACTAAAATAAAGTCTTCCTATGACTCGTTTTCAAAACCACTACCTGTATACAATAGTAACGTTAAAGTTTCAATATCTTTAAATATACTATTCGATATTTAGTAATCAATCACAAATAATGCGTTTGCATTTTGAACTACATTTATTAATGTTTAGTGTTAACTTAATTTCTATACCTACACTACTTTGACAATTGTTCAAGATTATTTTGTAATGTATACAATCTTTACAACTGTTAATCACATGCACAATTTTAGGATCGTCAAAATTAAAATATGGATTAACTTTATATTTACACACCTTACTACATCAATATTAACAACAGAGGGTCTAAATTAGACCCTTGCGTAACGCCTATAGTAGCAAAATACAAATGTGATGTAACACTTTCATGTTGTAAGTATTGAGATCCATTAAAAAACCAAAATTATAAAGTTTTTTTTATTGTACAAAGAATTTTAAAGTTTAACTCAACTCAAGTAAAAACTAAGTAAAGTTTATTAAATTAGTAAATGCGTATATCTAACTTTGATAAAATTGTGGTTTGACATTGAATATGAATCGTTATTACTGATTCGAATAATTTAGCAAAATTAAAAGTTATTGCTATTGGCCTGTAGTTTGATACATCAACAATGTCATCAGACTTCAAAACAAAAAATTTGGGATGTTTACGCTTTAGTAGTTTTCCTAAACTTTGAAGAAAATGCTTTACTAAAACAAACCACTTTGCAATTTCACACGGTTTTGTCACTACACTATACTGATCTGGTACACCGAACATAACACTTACATCACAATAAAATAATGAAAATGTACCATACGATTAAATAAATAAGCGGGACCCATTTTTGAGGTTTTTCAAATTTCTGTATACTTACAATTTGAAATTGTTAAGTGAACATATTACAGAGTAAGTTAGGTTTTAATTTTTTTTATATAAATTAGATAAAAATAGCTTATTGCAAAAAGATGCGACTGTAGAAATCATCAGTCAAAAGCAGGGGTCTGTTTTCATTTCTTTTTGAAGATAAAGAAACAGGAACGATTACTTTCCTCGAAGTGCAGTCTAACATTACCGAATTACTTTTACTGGAAAAGGTTGCACGTCTATATACCTCACGTAACACATACGTAATACGTTGTATCAGAAACATTACAATTGCTAGACATCTTTTCTGAACCCATTTACTCAACTAACATCATAATAACAAAAAATTGTTCATTATTTTAAACGAACAATAAACAAAATAATTCAGATATGAAATTTTATAATCTTAAATTTGCATTTAAGAAATTTTGTAATATTTTTTTATACTGACCTTAATTTGTCTTCGAGCAATAAGAAGCAGTGCGGCATTGAATACCATTGATTTTCATCGCCTTATATTTTGCAAATCTTTGTTGTAACCTTTAATGCTGATAACCTACTTATTTCTTCTCCGAACCATAGAAAACAAAATATGTGCAAAAATCTCTTAAATTAAAGCGATTAAAAGAAGAAAATTGATAATGAGATTTTTGTATGCTTGACTAGAGTATTATTAGAACTACCTGCATCTTAATTGGGTCACCGAACCACAGAAAGAGAGAAAGTAGTAAAAAAAACAAATCTTGTTCTCAAGTTTAAGTATATTTTTAAGATAGTCAAACTAAGATGCATAATGTTATCAGTAAAAAAGTAAGACATAAGAAGAAAGTTTATGGAATAAGAAAATTTGGAGAACTTCTACAGTTTGACCCAACTACACATCCTGAATAACAAATATTGAAATCAACCAATTGATAAGTACAGTATCCGTCAAAATAAACAGTACCGAAAATTAAAATAAATATGAACGAAAATAATGCTCTACCAAAAACACTTTTTTTCTTCAAGCGTGCTAAAATATGAATTTTACTATACCGCATTGAATATATAGAACGACTACATTATTTTACGGCGTACAATAATATTATTATTTTACGCTCAATTAGTAACTTAGTTTGCCGGTAAGGTATTAGCACTTTTTAAGCAGAAACGCCATTTAAAATTTAAACTTTAAAAAATGTCGCAAATTGAAGGAACTCCACCTAAAATAAAACAAATCGCCGATGCCTTAGTTGAAAATTTGATCCCCAACAAATCGCGCAAAATATATGATTTTGCTTACAATAAATTTTTGAAATGGGCGCAAGAAAATAATATAATCAATTACACAGAAAATGTTATGTTAGCGTATTTTTCCCATTTGGCGGAAACTATGAAAAGTTCGTCATTATGGGCACAATATTCCATGCTAAAGTGCCAATTAAATATTAAACATGACATAAACTTAAAAATTACGCAAAATTAATTTCCTTCTTGAAGCGCCAAGCTGATGGGTATCAACCAAAAAAGCAAAAGTTTTCACAAAGAACATTTTAATAACTTTTACAAAATGCGCCAAACAATGAATATTTGTCCAAATATAACTTTTTCAATCGCTAAAGTAGATACTATTTTCTTAGATCGTATTAATATTCGGAGTTAGTGGGGCATGTCGTTGCGACGAACTAGTCAATTTAAGAATACAGGATATCGAAGACCTGGAACGTATAATACTAGTAAAATTCCTAATACTAAAACGAATAAGTCACGGACATTTACCATAGTTGGAGATTTTATTTAAATTTATGTAGACAATATATGACACTTCGACCTAATGACATCAACATAACAAGATTCTTTTTAAAATACCAAAATGGTAGATGCCACCGTGTCGTTATGGGGATACATAAAATTTCAGGTATACCAAAACAAGTGGCAACTTTTTAAAACTACCTAATCCAGAGGAATACACTGGTCATACACTGCGACGAACCTCAGCTACATTGTTAGTTGACAATGGTGGAGACATTACCACTCTAAAAGACACGGTGGATGGAAATCTAACAATGTAGCTGAGGGATACATCGAAGACTCCCTTTCAAACAAACGTGAAATTGCCAATAGAATATTAGGGTGCGATGAAGGTAACACATCTACCGTAACATCAGGTGATCTTAACAGGCCTAGTACTTCCACCGCAACATCGAGCATATCCCAGTCAAGTGAATATGAAATCCATCACGACTATAATGACGTCAATGTCAGTTCTAAAACAGCAAGTAGTGGATTAAATATTATTAACTCGACATTACAAAATTGTACCTTTAATATTACTATAAATAAGAAATAGGTATTTTTTCCACTATATAGTTACTACAAAAGAATGTTTGTTTTAAGTTTTCATCTGAAATAAGAGTTAATTATTATTATTGTTGTATTGTTAAATAATTATAGCTTTCTTTCTTACTCTACAAATTAATACAAAAATTTTCCTTTTACAAACCGTGTTAATACACACAACAAAATAATGTTGTTTGACAGTCATGTTTGACAGTTGTAAAGTTGAGTTAACGCTGTTGCCTATTCATTCTAAAACCACCTCAATTACTTCAAGAATTTGGTTTTTACGCTTGAAGAAAAAATAGTACATGCTACACGGAGTCGAACGCCTTTTTGTGTTTCGCAAAGTATTTTGCGCCTTCGCTCAACACAAAAAGAATGCGTTCTACTCCTAGTAGCATAATATACTATTCTTTGTTGTTAGAACCATTTTTTAAATCAAATTTAACTGCAGCGTACTATTAATATATCAACTAATGACAATTAAGTCAAATATGACAAATCCATATTACATAAACAACTCCACAGCACTTTCTGTTTCGGTACTGTTTATTTTGGTAGATACCGTATGTTGAACAAAATCAATAATTTGTATTCCCAAATAAACCTCAAATTTATTACTACTTAAGATACACGCATTCAGAAAATTACGGGTAATATTTAGAACCTAAAGGTGAATAAAGTAAAAATAAATATGTGTTCAGTTAAAATAGCTTGTTCTTAAAAAGTTTTTTAATATTTTGTAAAAATATAAAAGCACCAAGAAAATTTTCAGGGGATTGAATTATTTTGATAAATATTCGGTAATAAAATTATAAGTTTCCAATAAAAGTCTTCTAGTGACCATCCAAGTGATGATCAAGCCAAAAACTAATTACTACACCATTTTATAGACTTTATGAGAACAAGCAACTTTTACTTGAAACATTTTGCAGTTTGTAAACTAAACTCTGGGAAATGCGACGCTAGCGTATTATTTCTATAGCTTCTTTTCCACTATAAAATGAAAGACATGTTCTTCAGAACATGTACCTAGATTCAAAAATTTGGTTATAGCGGAAATTGATGCTGACTACTTTATTTTAAATGAACACTTTGAATTTAAATGCACTTTTGTTCATAGGTAGCACATTGGTTCTATGATGTACCGTTTGGGAGTAATTTAACATTTTCCGAAAAATTTACGTTTATCGTGCTTTAAGCAACTCACCACATCTCTGAAATTCAATAAGTTAAGAAGTTACAGTTTGAACTATAGCATTACTCACAAAAATAGGCATATTTTGCCTACCATGGATATTTTAATTTTTTCAAATGGAAATGTCAGAATTTTTTATTCTTTTGATTTTATCCAAACCACTTTTTCTATTCGTAAATTTTTTGAAATATTTTAGATTTTCTGTTAGCATTGACAATTTTTACATTTTTAACCACAAGTCGATTCAACACTATGCAAACTAGTTTAAAATAAATATATTTAAAATTCAGAAATTGACGTAGTCTGATCATTAAGCAGAAAATACGCGACCCTCGCCGAATGTGTACAATCAGAAAGTTTGGACCAGATTATACTGAATTTATTATTTCAAACAATTTAATTAAAAGCAAGTGCTTGAAATGACGGCTATTTTCTTGGAGACAGACACCAACTCGTTTCTTGAAATGATTGCCTATACTGACGAGCATTGCTGGTATAATACTCCTAAAGACTTAGTATTGTGTTGTTGGAGGCGTTTGGTAAACTTTACTTTTTTATAAATTCCCACAAAAAAATCGGATTTTGACAAATTCGACCATCTGTAAGAGCAAAGTACTGGTCCGTGAACTACAGGTATCTCTGTCCAGTAAGAAGACCATTGAAGAAAAAAGGTCTATAAGTGTACCCAAAATACCAGCGATTGCTGTTGTTGATACGTTGATTAGCAGAAATAAGAGTTTTTATTAAAGTTATAATGAAAATTATGTAAATTTACAAAACCATTTTGTTGAAATGTTGATTCGTTGGAAAACATAACGGTTTCGAGGAAGAATTTGTCTTCCGTAGAATTTTGATGAACTCATTTACAAAATCTCTTCTTCTTTCAATATCATTTAGCTAACCCTTGATGCAATTGTACATGATAAGGATGAAATCAATGTTTTTGCAATATTCTGCAAAAATGTTCCATATGTTGCTAATTTAACAAACACTTACTTGTTGATTCTCTACAATTGCGCCCAAAACTTGATATTCATTGTCTTCAATAACAACTCCGCTATTAAAAATATTTCTTAAAACCTTCTGAACGAAGCCGCTAGCGGTTGACATCTATTTGGAAAACGCCTCGCATTGATACGTGATACCAACAGGAGATTTGTCTTGTCGACCAATTACTCTTGACTAAACGACATATTCAACAAACAATAAGAAACGTAATAACACAGAAATCACACAATTAGAACAGATGCACAAACTTTTTTTTAATAAAATGGTATCTCAAAGCAAACGATTATCGGTCAATTCTGAAAAAGTCTGCTTTCCGTTTTCATACAATAATAGAGATTTTGTTCAAACTTTTGTAGCGTCTCTGTGGTAATCAGCTGACATTTGCTTACCATTCGTTTACGTAATTATTGTAAAAAACCTGTTTATTTATTTGTATGGTACATTATACAAATATTGTATTGTGATGTAAGTGTTATGTATGGTGCCCCAGAAGATCAATATAAACATGTATGTGTGGTGACAAAACCGAGTGCAATAGTGGATTGATTTGTCTTAGCAAAGCATTTACTTCAAGGTTTAGGAAAACTACTAAAACCTAAACATGCCAACCCCTTACCTACCACCATTATTCACATGTAATAATATTAATTAAGTGTGTAAACATTATAGAAGGTAAATAAAAACATAAAATATAACAGCACAGCCATTGAATGACGACATATAATGGACCGATCCAAGCGCCAGTCACGACAATGACGAAAAAATAGTAGGATAAAGAAATAGCAACTACAAAATAATGGAAAAACAGATTTACTTATTTGCAATCGTTCGGTACATTTTTAAATATTGTATTGTGATGAAAAGTGTTAATTTATGGTGCCCCCAAAAGATCAGTATAACCTGGCACAATTAATTGGTGACGCAACCGTGTTGCAATTGTGTATTGGTTCGTCTTGTCAACGCATTTACTTGAAGGTTTAGGTGAAAACCATTAAAAACTAAATATGCTAGCCCAATACCCACCCTAGTATTCACATGTAATAATATTAATGTGGTTAATAATCATGTGATTGTGTTTATTGAAATTGTATTTGTGCATTTTTCCTAATTATCGGGATGGTCTTGATGAGCAGGTTGGAAGCCAAGTGGTGATTCTGAAGAACAACATGTTTTGTCTTGTTGACCTGGAGTCATGTAGGATTGGTCGTCTTGGCAAATTTATATTTGCAAAAGTTTAAAAACACACACAAACCTAAACAATTAAAACTCTAAACAGCCAAGTGAAGCGTAAGTGTTTGAAATTTAATTCAGTGTAAACTAAGTAGTAGGTAACTCAGAACAACATGTTATCTTATAGACCATGGCGATGCTATAAGGTACCGGTCACCTAGTCCACAATGAAAAATATTTGAAGCAAAAACCTAAAAAAAAAACAATAAACAGATAATCAAGACAAGAATACAAAATATTGCTGAAATTCAGATGTCCTTCAGAATCGTAAGCCATAATATTGCTTCATCCGTCAAATTATGAATGTTTGGAAACCCTCCTTAAACTTTGTTAATTGACAATCCTCTACAATATGTGTAACGGTCTCTGGTTTGTTTCCACAGTCACAATTTGGATTAGAAATCGCACCCCATTTAAACAACATAGAGTTGCATTTTGAATGGCCTGTTCTTATGCGATTTACTTTGGACCACATTTTGCTTTTTTTGATCAAAGCCCGGACTTCTATTGTTTGCATCATCAATGAGATGTTTATTGAAAACATCAACTCCAGACCATAATTTTTCCACTCTTCAACTTCAGAAAAAGCCGTACTTAAGTAGTCTTGCAACTATATAGACTTCGAAATTAAAGTCTTCCTTAGCAGAGGGTTGTCAATGTCATTCCAAATTGTTGGCATTTATCCCATTCTCGTTTTAACGCAGCTTTTCGTCGAATGTTCGGATGGAGTATTATTACAAGAACAGGAAGCCAATCGAGAGGAGTAGATTTAATGGTTCCATTAATTATACGCATAGTGCAATTCAACTGGGCATCTATTTTTTTTTGTATGATAACTAGTTAACCAGACAGGAGCACAATATTTTGTTGTAGAATAAACTAATGCCAATGCAGCTGTACGAAGTGTTTTTGCATCTGCTCCCCAAGTTGTTCCAGCTAATTTTGAATGACATTATTTCTTGTTTTTTATTTTTTTTGACTTTTCTGAATGGTCTTTGTAAATTAAAAACGTATCTAAAGTTACTCCCAGATAAACTGGTTTAAATTATGTTTTAACTAAGTAAATGCCAACAGTTAACTGTAAGGACTTGAGTGCGTTAAAGTGCACGACGCCATCTAAGCGATGGTTTTAATGCTTAAAGCTTAAAGTTTTAAGCACACAAGTCTTTCCGCAGTTAACTGTTGGCGTTTCCCAGTTTATACTATTTACACGTGTCCATTTTAACACGAGATGTAGCAAGACATACATTTTACCTATGGTTCCATAACTTGGTATTATTAAAGATAACATTAAGTTTTTCTCTATTTTTTTCTATTACTTAAATGAAAAAAAAACCTATGTAGATGATACTTACATTGTTTTTTAAGTGTGTACACAAAACATCTAATGAAGTCAAATTTGGTGATTGTAGAAACTATTTTGTTGATCCTCTTCTCTCAATCTAACGGTATGGAAATCTTTGATTATGGTATTGTAGAACTGCTTTGGTATAGTGAAGTCCTGTTGAAAGAAAAACTGGTTTTTCAAGTATCCTTAATTATTTTGGTTTTTACATTGGTTCAATGTGTTTATCTAGCAGATCTAAACACCCCATCTAAAAATAAGAGCATACGTCCAGAAATAGATGTTAAAAAAGATAGTTTGGGTTTTGCATTTATTCATTCGCTCATTATCTCACAAAACTTGTAGAGGTCATTATCTTAGTTCAGTTCTTGTACTTATTTTATTTTTATAGGGGTGGAATTTGTTTACTTTTAGAACTCTTTAGTACGTTGGTTTGCAAAAAACCAGATTTGGCAGACATGTGTTTTCTACTTTGCTTTGGTTTAACAGCAACTTGACTTAAAAGTGCTATTACCATTGCTTCATTTTGAGTGGACGTTCTATGTTCCCGTTCTTGTTATCTACCAACCCAGTTTGCTGAAATTTTGCTACTAATTCCAAATCATACTTTTTGTAGCTGCCCTTCTCTAGATGGTGTGCAATAAGTTTAACCCTCTCAGCTATTGAGTAAACCACTTTTTAATGTTAAAAACGATAATTAGCAAATTACCCCTTAACGTCATGAAAATTCCTTTTATAACAATAAACTTAAACCTTTGATAAATGGTAAATTATTATCTTTAATTAAACACAAACGAAATTTATGGCAAAGTATAAACGTTCAAATAATTTACAGGACCTTAATGTACATAGAAATTTTACTAAAAACTAAAAATAACAATATACGAATCTAGAGCAACATATTCTAAAAAGTTTTACAAGTACATTCGATCTTCTTTGTCTTCAAAAGTTGTGATTCCATTAAAAAAAACAGATGGATCACTATGTGCAAATTCTACTGAGGTGGCTAATGTTCTAGGTCAAACTTTCTCGTCCGCTTTTCTGTGATCGGTCTATGGCTATTTCTCTGATATTCATTGTCCACAAATTCTCGCTACTCTTGACCATATTGATTTCACACCTGAAACTGTTAAAAAGCACCTTAAGTTATTAAAAAAACATTACTCCTCCTCAGGACTAGATCATATATCCTCATTACTGTTGAAAAAATGCTGTGATGAACTAGCTCTCCCATTATCTCTTATAATGACATCATCTTTAATACACACATCCTGCCTATTATACGGAAAACTGCCTCAGTAATCCCTATATTCAAAACCGAAAATAAATTAGACCCGAACAACTATCGGCCAATTACCCTAACACCTGTTATTTGTAAAGTTATGGAATCTATTATTTCGAGCGTATTGTAGAGTTTCTACAAAATGAACAAATTATTCCCTTAGAACAACATTGATTTGTGAAAGGCAGATCAACAATGACTAACTTATTACAGTGTGTGAACGAGTGGACAGTTTCTTTAAATGAGAACAGACCTGTGGATGTCATTTACTTTAAGGACTTTGCAAAAGCGTTCGATCGAGTCCCAATTAAAAGACTTTGTTTAAATTAGAGCATTTTGGTATTCGTGGAAATCTTCTGAACTGGATTGGCGCTTATCTAAGAGACAGGAAGTTTTGCGTTAGAGTTGGCGATTCTCAGTGGAACAATCTGTGTTAAGTGGAGTACCTCAAGGTTCTGAGTTGGGTTTGTTATTGTTTGTTTTATACTCAAGTGACCTTCAATTTCATATTAAAATGCAAAAAGGCATTCTATGCAGATGATACTAAGATATTTGCCAGTCCAATTCTTAACAAGTGTTATCTCCAGAGTGACTTAAACGCTATTTTTAAGTGGTGTTCGGACTGGTTGTTGCCTCTCAACATAAATAAATGTGTTGTTATGCACATGGGAAGAACAACCCACACTTTAATTATTCTATAAATAGACAGGATTTAAATAAAGTTAAGTCTTACAATGATCTCAGTGTTACAGTTACTGAAAATCTTACTTGGTCTGCCCACGTCGCATCAATCACCATAAAGAGTAACTCTACATTATATCTTCTGAAAATTTGTCACTAGTTCGCGAAAAATTTTATTTCAAACCGTATTTTTAGTATATGGAATAACTTACCTCCACACATCATAAATACTCCGTCAATAAACGTGTTTAAAAACGAACTTGACAACTTTTTGTTTTCGACATAAATCTTTTTTGTCACTTTATTGAGTTTATCACTATATGTTTGTATTGTATACCTTAGTTTACAAACTGATAGTCTATAAGTATATTATTAATCCAGTTATGTTTTATTGTTCACATTTTAGTTTTATGTTTTGTTACTAACTCAAAAAAAATTTTTCTCTCATTTATTGATTGCTACTTTTAAAATGGATTTTTAGTTTAAATGGGTTTATGAGTCTTCGGACTCCAACCCTTATTTACTTAAAATAATAATAATAATAATAATTAGAAATGTTAACGGTCGTCAGTCAAGTAACCTTTTCATTAAAAATTTACAAGCAAAAGTCTTTTCTTTCATTGCTTTGTTCTACATGCCTTAATTTTTTCTCTTAATGTTTGCTCAGTTAAAACTTCGTTTTTTAAATTATGAATACGTTTTGAAAAATTATTGTTCTGAAATCAGGAAGCAGGCTTTCACTCCTATTAAAATTTTAGTGGTTGTTTCACAGTACAAAGGGGTGAGATAATTTAAGAGTATAAACTTATGCCAAAAGGTGCTACCCTTTTAAAATATAATCGACTTGTTTTTGGATTCTTCTTTAAAAAGACAGCACAATCCCAGTTTTCTCTTGAATTTTACAGTTTGTATACCAAAACTGCTAAGCTGCATATCTCCATATTCTTTTAGCAAAAAATAAGGTACTGTAATTTAGTTTGTTAATCTTGTTAGCATTGACGTAAAAAAAAAAAAAAAAAAACACGAAAAGAAAAAAGTGATCTTACTTTAAAATCTAAATATTAACATTCTTTCGTGTATTTAGAAATGTTTATATTTATAAACATAACAAAATTGACATAATGCAGTTATCAACTGAGTATATGACATAATAAATAAATTTTCAGTAAAAAGTTTCAATAAAAACACAAATTTTGAGAATTCGGGTGATGGTCTGTAAGTATTTAATTCCATCAGATTTGCTGTAATCTTTATATAGAATTAATGATTCGTTCACATTGAAAATAACTTCTAACTAACTCCGCAACATACGACACTGAACAAGATTCTAAAGAACTATTAATCTACGACATTGGCTTCATATTGATTTTGTTCTCCAGACAGGTTCTTAGACGATCTCTTTGTTTCATTATTTTCTACACTTTCATTTGTCCCAATTTTGTTATCCTCTTCCTCATAGTTAGTGTTAAATTGTTCATCTATACCATATAGTATCTGTCGTTATCTTTTTCACAATTCCTTGTTGTATTGGTATTTGCAAGCGAATGTGCATGTTATTTTCATTGTAATAAATAAACAGATAATCATTAAGCTTTGCATAGATGCTTTTAATGCGTTTATCATATCTTAAAATATAAGTACACCTAAAGTTGATATTGAAACAAATGTATTACGAGGAGTCTTCCGGATTATCGTTTATGAGTCACATTCATATCGGCTTAGTCAGAAATTCTACAATTGCATACTTTTAGCAACACCTTTAGTAAATGAGTAGGCTTGTTATAATATTGTTTAGATGCAAACAGTTGAGTACGTTAGATTGTAATATAAGAAAATTCAACATTCGTTCCAACATAAAAAGGGATAGCGTTTCTATGTTAAAAATTTTAATTTCAATGACCAAAATTTAGAAATTTACTTGCGTAAGCCTAATAGATTTTAAAACATTTTCAACGGATAAACGATGTTAATGTAATAAATATATGAGTATGGAATTTTCAAAAGTATTTAAAGAAATTGTTTTTTTTGGGAGAACGTTTTTCAACGATTTCTTTACGAAATTAATACTTTTAAATCTGCAGGTTTTTTCATAATAATAAACTTTATTCACATGTATGTATACAATCTTTGTACATATATGTGTTTGTCATGATGGTATAACCATTGTTATAACCTTACGTAAGAAAGATACAAATAAATATTATTACATTGAACAATTAACAGACAATAGAAAAATATATAACAAAGGACACACATTTAATTAGTACGTCGACAAAAATCAATAAATTCTTGTATATTGTAGAACGCATGTTTTGTTTGTTTGTCAACATTGACTCAATGCACCAATATTTCAATCAACGGCATGATGCATTGGCAACAATGTCGTGCCTTAGCATAAACTATCAGCAAAATTACAGTTTTCTATTTCACATTTATCGGCAATACTGTTCTGTAAATTCTACAATACAATTGACGTATTTTCTTAGCACAAAGCGATACTACCGACCTCTGATGTTTAGAACAAATTTCGGGGTCGCATAATCCCGTAAGGTTGACTATCTTTACCAATATTTCAATCAACGCTGTTACGTTTTCTTAAACAACCGTGTACAACACCTCAAATGTAACGTTTTTTAGAGACAGACAATCCCAGTTTTTTTCAATTTTACAATTTATTTATGTACAGTTACGTAATTTGTATACTAATCAAGTTTGCTTTTACTTCCGCCATGGATCGTATAATTTGTATACCAAAAACTACTAAGCTTACTATACTCCATATTCTATTAACCAAAATAAGATACTGTAATATGGTTGTTAATCTATGGTAGCATTGACATATATTTTAAAAATCTAAATATTAACATTCTTCGTGTGTTAGAAATGTTTATATTTTTAAACATAACAAAATTGACATAATGCAGTTATCAACTAGAGTATATGACATAATAAATAACAATGACGAAGAAAACAAAATTTAAACAGACTATAAATCTATTGGGTACGTATTGATACAAATATAACGTCAAAACTTTTTAATTTCTGGATTGAATTAATATATAAATTTGAGTATTCTTTCCATTTCTTTCTAACAAAACGTACATGGATTTTCCGAAAGCTTTCTGAACACCAATAATTTCTCAGAAATTGCTATAGAGAACTTTCACTTTGTCTTGATGTGTTTTCAAGTTTATTGTTGCCATTCTTATTGCTTTCGATGCAGCTTCTTACGGATGTGTACAACTTTTAACGATTAAGTGATTTTAATACCGATATACTTAAGTTTTATATGCTCCTGTGATTAAGATGAACACATTTTTGTATACTTTTTGTTGTTTTTTCTCTATCAATAGTTAGTATTTACAGCAGTAGTATTTAAAAAACGGATACTTTATCTTAAGAAATATTTTTATTGAAGATGTTAAATGTTTCAAAATGTATTTCAAAACATGACCCGCATAAACTTAAAATTTTATAGGGTAGAAATAAACCAAAATATATTGTGGCAAAAAAGGAGTAATTTAGTAGAAAAATCCCAACCTTCTTAAAAGTGTTAATTATTAGGAAAAATGTAAGCGAGTTAAAAAAATTCTATTTAAAACAGAGACAATAAATTTTCACGCGTAATTATCTATACATACTTTTAAAATGCCTTTCTTTAAATTTATCAAAGCCTATGCAGTTAAAAAAACAAGAAAAAAAGTAACTTCACGGTTTATAACTTCCACCCCTACATTTAGAAAATCTACACTTTTCCCCAGGATAATAATTTTAAAACGTCTTTCTAAAGCAAAACAACTTTTTTAAAATGCATTAGCTTGAGGAAAAATCAAATTTCGAGGTTGAACTAAAGTAATGTAATAATAAAAGAAAGTGTATTTTATTTACTGCTTGTTACATTTGCCGGGTCAAACTATTTATTTGCAAGCTAAGACAATTGCTTAGAACTGAGCGTATTCTTGTCACGACTTTTTTTTTTCTGTTTAAACACGCCTATACGGGATTGCAAGAATATAAAGGAAGGTAGCGTTTTGTAGACGTCGTTTTTGTTTAAAGACATCGTTATGGAGGTTGCAAATTTTAAAATTTGAATTGGTTTTGATTGAGAATGAACGGGTTTGTTTTAAGTATAATAATACATAAAAAAATGTTTTTTTTGCATTATAATTTTAAATTAAATTTTATGATGATAATTTTTCTTTGAAGTTATATGCAACTAATCACAAAAACGTATACATTACCAAATTAATATAAACTACTTTGACTTCATGAAATAGAACCTGCGGCTTATTGAATGTTAGTTTAAAAAGTGGTCGAATAGTTAGGATTACCAAAGAGAACAACACAATTGAATGAAATATCAAATTTTTTTTTGTTTTCACATTGGCTGTTGATGCAGGAAAAGCATTTAAATCGATGTTTTATATTGAATTGTATGTATACGATAATAATTTAAAAATACTCTACACATCTAAAGTATAAATAAGATGGGAGTTATGTGACCGTAAATTTTACAACCTTTTTGTCTGGTGACCGGCCGGACAACCGGCCGTCCGTATGTAAAGATGATATCAAGAAAATCTCCGCTCCAATTTTTATGAAACTCTAATATCAGAAATTACGAGAAATTGTGACCTTTTGCAATAATATATTCCCGATTTTTGAGCCGAATCGATTTAGTAGAAATTCATGCATTAGAGTGAAAATGTGGTTTTGAAAATTACTCGAATTTTAGTTTTTAAAATATTTGAATTATAAACAGTCAGAATATTGTAGTTTGGTGTTGTATGGTGTTTACTAATTGTGTCGTGAAATTTGTTTTCTTTGTTTTTGTAAAGAGTTTCCATGTGTTGCTTAAGCGGTAACCATCTTCTCAATTGAAGTTTTTTCATAATTTTAGGGATTCTCTCATTATTATTAAATCAGTAGTTGTTGGTACGTGATAGAACGAAGTTGATGATGGGTTTTCCTTTTTCGTGTAGGTGTTCTGCGATTACTGATTTATCTACTGCTCTGGGCTTGGCGTCTTGGTGGTGTCTCTTCAATCTACATTTTATGTTGGGTCCGGTTTGACCAATGTAAACCCTATCATCTTGAATACTCAATTTGGTAGACCTGTTCCTTCTGTTTTTCCGAGTTTCTTGCGACAGGCGGCTTTTACTTTCCTCCTGGTAAACCGTTCTTTTTTACGGCTTGTTTGATGTGTCGAAGTTCTCTTGTCTTGTGTTCCTAGGCAGGGAAAATTGTTAGCTCTATGCAGTAAAGTCTTGATTAGAGATCTCTTCGGCTGTGGATGATGGTGTGATGTGGCATAGATGTATCGGTCGGTGTGTGTTTTCTTACGCTTTTTGTTATCGCCTCGTTTCACTAGAAGCGCCAGGAAGGGAAGTTTCTTATTCTCTTCTGTCTCCATGGTAAACTTAATCTTCTTGTGCTGATGGTTGAGGTGGTTAAGAAATACAGTAAATGTTTTTTTCCGTATCTGTCAGATAATTATGCCTCTCTGTTGATTTTGATAAAAATTGATAAATTTACAGAGTACGAGGATATATTGAAAATTTTATACTATAGAACCAAAAAAAATTTTAATGTCAAAATATTTTATTACTCAACATATTCTCCTCTTAATTGGATACATTTATTACAGCAAACCTGCAACGTCTTCAGACCTTCCAAAAAATTTTTTCTTCTTGCTCTGCAAACCAGACCTCCACAGCTTCTATTACCTCTGTTGGAAGAAATGAACGACCTTTTAAACTTTTTTTCAGTTGAGGAAAGAGGTGGTAGTCGGACAGAGAGCAAAATCGGGTAAATAAGGGGGTGTTCTAGTAATTCAAACCCTAAATCACAAATTTCTTGCATGGCAACATGAGATTTGTGTGCAGGGGCGTTGTCCTGTAAAAAAAAACACCTTTGGATAGCTTTCCGCGTCTTTTCTCTTTATTATTTTCCGGTAGAGTGGTTAGTAATGTTGAATAGTAATCTCCAGTTATTGTTCTACCCTTATTTAAAAATCAATCATGATTACTCCATGGCAATCCTAAAAACTGAAGTAAGAACTTTTCCAGCAGATTTTTGGACATGAAACTTTAGGTCTTGAGAACCAGAGTGTCGCCATTCCATCGATTGTTGCTTTGTTTCTGGATCGTGAAATGTACCCAAGTCTCATCCATAGTAACAATTCTGGTTTAAGAAGTCTACATCGTTTTCAAATCGAGCACAGATCGAACGCGATGTTTCTACCTCTTGCGCGCTTTTTGGTCAACATTCAAATCATTTGGGGATCCGTTTTGCAGCAATTTTTCTCATGTTTAAATTGATGTGAACTATATGATGAACGTATTTGTATGAAATATTCAGTGCTTTAGATATCCGTTTTAGCCCAATTCGACGGTCTGATAAAATCATGTCATGAACTGCATCGATATTTTCGGGGACTGACACAGAAACTGGCCTTTCTGATCGGTCATCATCTTCAATGGAAAATTTATTTCTTTTGAAGCTTGCATTCCAATTTTTGACGGTCGCATACGAAGGACATTGATCACCAAGGGTATTACATATCTTCGTAAATCTGCTTACCTCTTAACCCTTTTAAATACAGGTACTTGATGATGGCTCGATACTCCAATTTTTCGATTTTCACAATTTTGGTGGACATTTTTTCATTTAATTTATTGCGTGACTCTGGTTTACTTTTGACGTCAAACTTTACACTGACACTTCTAATAAGTTATTGTTCGTTGCTATGGTAACGCAATATTTTGTTTATGCAAGGTAACTGGTCTAGGCTAACTAGATATCAATACATCTCTCGTAATTATTAACAAAAAACGAAAAAAAATGTAATTTAAATCCTTGCATCTTTTCTATTACAATATTTTATTAAGGCATATTGTGTCTTATGCTCAATATTTTATTGAGGCATATTGGGTCTTATGGTCATATTTTGGCCTAAATAATCCGCTTTTAGCCTATGTCCCAATAGTTATGAATCACCTTGCATACAAAGTGACACTACGAATTGTTCAACTGCGTTTTTCTCACAAACGGATGAAATTGTCGTATTTAAACAGGAGTACCAATGTTGAGTAGAAATAATGTTTACGTCATATTTCCTAATCAAAATCATTAAAAAGTTTTGTCAAAAAAAAATTACCAGTCTATTTCATCATCAGGAATTATTCACGTGGCGCCCTCTACAACAAATTGTAAAATAGTACATAAAATAATGTTCTTGCTTTAAAGTTATGCCTCTCTGGCGATTTTGATAAAAATTGATAAATTAAGGAATATTGGCTCTTATGGTCATTTTTTGGCGTAAATAACCCGCCCTTAGGCTATGTTCCAATAGTTATGAATCACCCTGTATTAAGAAACATCTTCGTCCCTGTTATAAATTTCTAAAGTAACGCTATGCAACATTAATGTGTTTTACTAGACTAGCCGTCGTAGTATTATTAACCGCTGATTTATTTGTGGTAAAATTTTAAAGAATAGATGCTACAGTTTCACTTTGCTTGTAACGGTTGAGGTTTACAACTAACGACGACTCTAGAAAACAACCTTAAAAAAAGAAATAACAAAAGAAAATACGGATCAATGTAGCGCATTCGTGGGGAATAAAGTATTAATAAGTATGAATAGTCCTTTAAGAGTTCTAAGAAATTAAGCTGCTGTTTAACAAGGCGCCAGCTGCTGGGTAAAAGAAAGAATTAAAACCGACCAACAGGAGATCAACAGGTTTTACTTAAAGTCTAATACGCTAAATCAAACACAATAATTAGTCTTAAGAGAAAGACAGACAATTCAATAAAACAACAAATAAATCTTATAGTAATAGGTGAATGTGACAGAAATAGAGAGACTGTCGGATATATTCACGTATGTTAGCAGTAGCATCGCTTAATAATAAGTAAGGTTTACAATTAATTTTTAGTTACACCAAAATTAATGTTAACGTTCCAATTAAGGATTGGCTAATAGGAAGACTCTGCGTACACATATCACTTACACACCGCGATTTATCTGGTTGAACATGCAACGACACTGACTTAAACTAAAATTACAAGGGGCAAGCACCTCCCGCAAACCCAAAAGGCTCTTTGTTTTTGCGTCAACTGCTCAAAGTGAAGCGCCCAAGCCGTTAAAAACGTTCGGTTATGGAGAGTACCATTAAATAAAGATTTACTTAAGAACTAAAGATCAAGCCGTTTCATGTCATATGTACATGAGTTTCATATGAATTAACAATGAATAAGTTACCTAAATAATAAAACTTAGCTGTAATCTGATGGATGCAGTTCCGAGAGTAAGAGTTTCCTGCTAGCGACGATATCGACAGTTCGGGAAGTTAGGTAGCCCAAGGATTCCTCTTAAGACAGGTGTGCAAAGAGAAACAAAAGGCTGTAGGCTCCTTCGATGAAGTTATGAAGCATCACCAACTCCTGTTAGACGTGGTATCCACCGGTTGCCTGCAGCGTATCTAATGCGAAACCGTAGTGTGGCCTTTAATTGACAAGGAAGGTCTTAATCAGCCACTCCAGCACCCTCCAATAATTTTTATTTTTGTCGTAACATATTATTCGCGACACACGTTTTATATTGCTTTCGACACACGTCCCATATTCCTAAAATAAAATCGTAACATGCTTTTGAACAGTTGTTTGTAATATTGCTGTTTGTCTCCCATCCGTCATATTAAGTTGATTGTATTTTAAATAAAATATTAGTATAAACTTCACCAAATGTTATGCAATGAGTGTCGTCACTTTATTTTTATTTTATGTATTTATAAATTTAGTAAACGTTAATAGTCAACTATACTGTACAAAATTATTTACATTATAAGAATATTATTAAGGAGATTTCAAAATGCATTGCAACGATGAAGTACTTAAAAATGGACCATATCCGGTGATAAACAGATAATATTTAATATTCTGGGATTTATATCTCTCATCCAATCGTTTGCCATTAATCGAATTGTTAAAAATCTGTCTCCTGTGAGGATGTTGTTGAACTCCTTCTCCGAATCATTTGGACCAACATATCAATACCGTTGTAACATTTCTGTCAACGAAATTCGGGCTCTCTTATACAATAATACGTCCATGTTCAAAAGTTATTTCGAAAAATATTGATGTTTACGTACTCTTGGCATTGCTCTAAGTTCAGAAAAAAATTGTAAACAAATAATTTGCAAAATTGACAGTTAATTGCCGACTTATTTAATTATTCAAATTTATTGTTACTAGGAGCAAAGAAAACTACTGCATAGATGTGATTCAAACTTTGTTTCATGAGAATAGAAGTTTTATGAAAATTTCTATAAAATTGTTCAACAAAGACAGTATACATCTTTTTACTGTAAGTAAAACTTTGGAAAGGTGTATTTTAGTTGCAATGAATGTTCATTATCGTTTTAAATACAAAAAAGTCCTTTAGGGTTGATTGTGATTCTGACCCTTACAGGTTTGTTTTTTTGTTAATTTATATTATTCGTCGAAAAAATCTATCTCCATCTGAAAATTTCATGATACAGGGTGTGTCTCGACGATAGCATGTTAGACAAATAATGTGAACAAAAAACCGATTTAGCTGAAAACTTGGAGCTTCATACAAATTGACATGGTCTACTTACTGAAAATATTTTCATTCCGGTTACAGCGGAAATGAATACCAACTATGTTATTTTAAACACAATGCCCTAATTTTATTTTATTTTTGGTTTCGCATAAAATTTTACGTCTTCTATTACCAGGTATGGCGTACCTATCTCTTACCGTTATTAAGAAAAAAAAATTATTTCAAGCGTTAGCAACGAAAATTCGAATCTACTGAAAAATTAATATTTCATGGAAATTTAAAAGGCAGATAAGCAAAACTTGTACAACGGTTAGACATGGTATTGGACTATGTTTCAATATTAGACATTTTTAAAATTTATTTCTAGGGGAGGTACGGGAGTAATGGTAGTTAAGAAAAGTAAAATTGTCAAAGAATCATTTTTTTTTAAATTGCAACTATGTTTTTTTATATTCTCATTCGATGCAGAATTTAATTACCTATCCGCGGATATATCATGTTCCTATATCTAAACTAAATAGTTTCCGTGTTATCTGTTTTTTTCTACTTTTCTTGGAGATGATGTAATAAATTAATAGTGTGCTCTGTAATTTAGCTAACTGATTGAACGTATCATACGACAAGCAGCAAAACAGATTGCAATACTATTAATTTGCTACATCATATCCAGAAAAGTACAAAATAAGCAGATATCACAAAAGAAAGAAAAGTAGAAAAAAGAAGGTAACACGAAAATCATTCAGTTTAGGTATAGGAACATGATATATCAACTGGACAGGTAATTAAATTCTGCATCGAATAAGAATATAACAAATTCACTTGCAGTTTAAAAAATTGACTCCTTGACCATTTTAATTTTTATAACTACCGTTACTCCCCCAGACTTCCCCTAGAAATAAATTTGAAGAATGTCTAATACTTTCGCTTATTTGCCTGTTATGAAATATTAATTTTTTAATAGATTCAAATTTTCGTTGCTAAGGCCTGAAATTACTTATTGTTTTTTTTTAAATAATGGTAAGAGATAGGTACGCCAAACCTGGTAGTAGAAGACGTAAAATTTTACGCGGAAACCGAAAATAAAATAAAAATTGGGGCATTGTTTTTAAAATAACAAAGTTGATATCCACCTCCGGTATGACAGAAAGTGACACCGTCATGTAAATATTTTCCGCAAGTAAACCATGTCTATTTGTATAAAATTACAAGCTTTCAGCTTAATCGGTTTTTTCGTTTTCATTATTTGTCTAATATGCTGCTATCGTCGAGACACACCCTGTATAGTATTTTTCATTGTAAGCTGGCGGATTAAAATGGTAAAAACCTACAGAAACCTTCTGTACGATTTGATAAAAGGTAGTAAGCGGTTTATCAGACAGGTAAAGTATAAGACGATAATGCACACCAATCTCTTAAATACTCTTAAAGCTGTTGGAGAATTCATATTTAAATTTAGCCCGCCATTCATTTTTAAAAGAATGGGAAATGAGGTAGGGATTAAGAGAATGAAAAAGATACTCACTTGATTTTATGTACGCCATGCAAATAAACGTGTAAAATACAAAACTATTGGTATTCATTAAAACAACTAAACATTTGGTCCTTTGAGTCGAGCCGAATCAAGAAGCATTATTACATCGAAATACATTTATTGAAATCAAAACAATTAAAGAAAATGGTTGTTTTTACAATTATTCCATTTCCACGTGAAAAAATACAATTGGTCAACAAGAATAGTCAACTTGAACAATCGCAAGAACATTAAGCCATCTGAAGAATAGCTTGGGCAACTACAATCGCACCTTCAACAAAGTAGGTCACGCCTCTTCTTATCAATCCTTTGGTTTCAATTGTCGGTCCTAAAAATAAAATACATATTATACTTGATATCTGTAACAATGGATAATTTAGTAAGGCAACGAGCGCGGGTAAAAGGCATACGTTAACTTCGATTGATACACATTTAAAAAAAAACATTTAAAAAAAGATTACGCATATTCTAACTTAGAAATTTTTAAAATTAAACACAGATTACAAAAATTAGGAACAACCTTTTATAGAATTTAACGAACTATAGTACATAAAATTTAAGAAGTCCGTTTTCAGATTAGCGCATATATTCTGCTAATACGTACGAATATACTTTGGTCTTTGTTACACGTATTGTATAAAGAAGACAAAAGATATAGAATGTTTGTTAGCGCTGCGGGCGGTGAACTAACACATACATCCTACGTTGAAATGGATTTTCCATTTAAGTACCTGTATTAGAAGAAGACGGCATTATAAAGCGGCACGTTGCACCTACTTACAAATATCGACCGCAAGTTATGATGATCCAGTGGTACTACAAATTTTATTTTTATTTTTCTCAAATCGTACCACATAAATGTTATGCAGGTAAGTAACCTGTATATCTATTTTTTAAACAAACGAATTAAAGAAAGAATCATTTATTTAAAATATGAATAAAGCTATTGTTACAGCAAACATTAAAATAATTATAATGATATAAACATTAAACTTACTGAAGTATCCTACGTACACAATTAACAATAGATTAGGTACCTATTAGATATGTTATTCCAGTATAACTTTCTCTATTAGTTAATTACGTGTATTTAGTAGGTAATTATAAATAATATAAATCTAACAAGGGAGAAATTTTGTTTAGTTACTTATAATACGTTTAGATACGTACATCGTACTTCAAAAATTAAAATGCCCGGAAAGTTTTTAAACGAACGTAGTCAAGAACTAATTTGTAACGTATACGAATACTTCTGCCGAGAAAGAGATAATTTTGCTATTTTGGAAAATGTTGAAGCAGTGATAAAAGAACGTGTAGTGCTCTAAAAGTTTGTGAGAAAACAATAAGGAAAATTATTTTGAGTAAACGAACGGGTACTCCATTACCAACAAGGATTAAAAGATCCTGTAAAAGCCTAAAACTAGAGACATGTCCGAACCATTAAAACATACAATAAGAGATACTGTTTATGACATGTACGCGAAAAAGGAACATGTCACGTTGCAAAAAGTTAAAAATGTATTGCATGATATTATTGGAAGCATCACTACCAACTATACGTAATATTTTACGAAGCATTGGATTTAAACATAAAAAAGACTGCAACCGCAGAGCACTTTGCGAAAAAACAGATGTGGCATTCGCAAGAGTACGAATCGCCTCTACCGGTCGTGTTTCTAGATGAAACCTGGATATTTAATAAAGGGTCAGTGAAAAGGTCTTGGCAGGACGATACTCCAAAATCTGTGAAGAATACACAGTGTTCTTCAACTGGGAAAAGATATATAATTCTGCATGCTGGTAATTCAAGTGGTTTCATTGAAGATGCAAGTTTAATATTTGCCGCAAAATCAAAGTCATCAGATTATCATGACAATATGGATGCAACAGTTTTCGAAAAGTGGTTAAAGGAGCAGTTACTACCAAAGTTAAGCGAACCATCTATAATCGTGATGGATAATGCACCATATCATTCTCGTCTTGTGGAACGGATGCCGTCTTCTAGCTGGAGAAAATTAGAGATACAAAGTGGCTACAAACCAAAAATATACCCTTCGCTGACAGTGATTTAAGGATAGATCTTTTGCATCTTGCTAAGCAACATAAAAGTGAAAAATGCTACGTAGTTGATAACATTATTTTAGAACATGGTCATTTTATTCTGAGATTACCTCCGTATCACTGTCAATTTAATGCCATTGAAAACATTTGGGAATTTGCAAATCATATTATGATAAAACATTGGTAGAGATGGATATTCTGACAATAATGTACTACAAATGTGGGAAGAGTCTTTAAAACAGTGTGACGGTGATATTTGGAAAAAACAATTTTGCATGCTGAAAAACTTTTATCGGATGGATGGTCACGTGAAAAGTGCTAGATGTATCGGTAGAACCGTTAATAATTTCTGTCGGTGGTAGTGATACAGAAGACAGTTA
Source organism: Abscondita cerata (assembly GCA_030710515.1). Lineage (NCBI taxonomy): Eukaryota > Metazoa > Arthropoda > Insecta > Coleoptera > Lampyridae > Abscondita > Abscondita cerata. The sequence goes on along the minus strand of JALBCR010002510.1, from coordinate 309,403 downwards.
TTCGGATTATGACGACAGTGAAGTTCCTTTTTAAGACTGCACTTAATTAGTGATTAATTTAATTCTAATTAATTGTATAGGTATTTATTGAAATAAGTACCTATTATTTTTATGTTTACTGTAGCAATGATAAACCAAATTTCTCCCCTTGTTAGATTTATATTATTTATAATTACCTACTAAATACACGTAATTAACTAATAGAGAAAGTTATACTGGAATAACATATCTAATAGGTACCTAATCTATTGTTAATTGTGTACGTAGGATACTTCAGTAAGTTTAATGTTTATATCATTATAATTATTTTAATGTTTGCTGTAACAATAGCTTTATTCATATTTTAAATAAATGATTCTTTTTTTAATTCGTTTGTTTAAAAATAGATATACAGGTTACTTACCTGCATAACATTTATGTGGTACGATTTGAGAAAAATAAAAATAAAATTTGTAGTACCACTGGATCATCATAACTTGCGGTCGATATTTGTAAGTAGGTGCAACGTGCCGCTTTATAATGCCGTCTTCTTCTAATACAGGTACTTAAATGGAAAATCCATTTCAACGTAGGATGTATGTGTTAGTTCACCGCCCGCAGCGCTAACAAACATTCTATATATCTTTTGTCTTCTTTATACAATACGTGTAACAAAGACCAAAGTATATTCGTACGTATTAGCAGAATATATGCGCTAATCTGAAAACGGATTTCTTACATTTTATGTACTATACAATCGGAAATAGAAATATCATGTGAAGAGGAAAACTTCGAAATGCAACTAACGGAACGAGATAATTTTGAAAATCTTTACTTTAAACTAATTTCGTTAGGACAGTCTATTATTTCAAAATACGAATCTATAAATGAGATTCAACCTATTAGTGTTTCGAGACGCAGTCCAGTGAGTTCAGTAACAGATTTTTTCTATTTTACCCATTTAATGTCGACATTTCGATGCTCCGATGACGTGCTTTATTGGATGTTTTTTTTTCACGGAAAACTTTTTTTTACTGCTTTTTGTTTTTTAGCGTTGGTACTAATTTATATTAAATTAAAGTGACAGATAACATACATATTAATAGTATAGATTAATGATAATCTTTAATTATCTAATTAATTTGTTTATAAATCATGAAGACTTATTATTAAAAAATACCCAAATATTTGAATAGTAGGGACACAAGACACTAGAGATTTCTTCCCTATACAAAGCAAACGCAGGCACATAAACGAAAATTTAATTTCATAACCTATACTTCTATTTACGTGTTTTGTAATTCAAAATATTTAATAAAATTATTATACAATATCAGGAACAAAAAAATAAACGGTATTTATTTAATCTTTAAATTCAAATAATTGAAATTTAAATGTCAAATGAACGCAATAAAATTAAATTTGTGTTAAATTTTTGTAAAAGTAAAGAATACTAGATTCACAAAGCACTACTAGATTACCGCAATACTGAAAAATTTTATTTCTTTCAAACCGTTAAAAATGGGGTAAAATAGAAAAAATAGTATAAGAAATTCGTGGCTTATGGCATATTATCGATAATGTAGGGCCATAAGCCACTAATTTCTTAATGTACTATTGCATCAGCACCGTGTGCAAACAATAATGCAGTAAAGCTATCTACTATTCAATTGAAAAATTCTGGGGTTTGTTGGATTTTTGGGTTGAATATAGAAATATATTTAATTCACTAGTTCATTCCAATGCAAATATTTCTAACACGCAAAAACTTCACTATTTAAAAGGTAGTTTAGAAGGTCAAGCTGCTCAAAATAATTCATTCCATACAAATCAGTGACTCAAATTATGAAATTGTTTGGAAACTTCTTTGTGAGAGATATGATAACAAAAAACTTCTTGTTAATAACCACATGAAATCATTATTTAACCTTCCTATTACCTTAGGGTCTTTTCGACCCAAAATTTAATTTTGTTTTTACGTTACTTTTTAAATTATATTTTAATCTACTTGTCAATGTTAGACATTGTTTATGAGGTAATTATGCGTCTATTGTTAAAAGGATTTCGTTTTCACTATTCAAATTTCTTAAATATTTTGCATATACACAACAATTACCTTGAGGGTCATTCAGACCCATTAGTAAAATCTAAACAAAAACAAACTTAAAGTATTTGTTTAATCTCCTTACAATGTTGGACATTGTTTATACAGTTATTTTGATTCAATGCTCAAAAGGATTAGATTTTTATTATTAAAATTCGGGTAATATTTTGTCTATACACATACCCATTAATAATGTCATTAGTAAAATCTAAAGAACAACTAAGTTCTTGAAGTATTTATGACAAAGAATTCGTTTACTATGGTAATTAGTACTTACGACCTAATCGTATAATCAGTATTTAGATAGTTACAATAGATATGATTGCATACTTAGTTTCATCTCTTTTCTTAGATTTCTATAAACGTATATATACATTAGTAATTCAAAATTCGTCATTAGTTCCATTAGTTTTTTGTTTGGAAAGTACGAAGCTTTTTATTATGGCTAAAAAATTATTGTGTGATGAAGAGTTAGAAGAACTTTTCTGATTTAGAAGAAACAGTTTCAGAACAGGAAGATAACATTTACGAACCTACTTCAGACAGTGAAAATTCATCTGAAAGTGAATGTGAAAATCAAAACAATACATCAAAAGAAGAAAAAGATCAATTTGTTTCTAAAAATGGTATTATTACTTGGAGTAGCACACCCCCGCAGAGAAACAAGAGATTTGCCAGTGAAAATATAATCAAGTTGTCTCCAGGACCAACTACATATTCCAAAAGAAGAATAAACTCTATAAAATCAAGTTTTGAATTATTATTCTCAAGTGGCATTGAAAATATTGTGCTCAAGATGACGAACTTGGAAGGAAAAAAAAGTTTATGGCAAAGAGTGGGCACAACTGACTTCCATTGATTTGCAAGCTTATATTGGTTTACTGTTGCTTGCTGGGGTGTATAAATCTAATGGAGAAGCTACTTCCAGTCTATGGAATGAAAAACTGGGCGTGCAATATTTAGAGCTACAATGTCTTTGAAAAAATTTAATTCAATTTCACGAGTTTTACGCTTTGACAATAAATCTGATAGAGAAGAAAGGCGTGCAAGAGATAAACTAGCAGCTATTAGAGAATTATGGGACATGTGGGTAGAAAATTTGCCAAATTTATTCAATCCTGACGAGAACGTAACAATAGACGAACAATTAGTTGCGTTTCGAGGGCGTTGCCCTTTAGGCAGTATATGCCTAGCAAACCTTCGAGATACGGTATCAAGTTTTGGGTAGCTTGTGACAGCAATACTAGTTATGTGTGGAACATCCAAGTATATACTGGAAAACTTGCTGGCGAAAACCTGAGAAAAACCAAGGAACAAGGGTAGTGATGGATTTGACGTACGGGTTACGAGGTCATAATATAACCTGCGATAACTTTTTACTTCATACGAACTGGGACAACTTTTACTAAAAAGAAAAATGACTCTTCTTGGTACTTTGAGGAAGAACAAACCGGAAATACCTAAAGTTTTTGTTGTGACAAAATCGGTACCAGCTCTGACATCAAAGTTTATTTTACTGAAAACACGACAATGGTTTCCTATTTTCCAAAAAAATAAAGTAGTTCTTCTTTGAGTACTATGCATCATGACAATTCTATTTCTAAGGAAGCCCATAAAAAACCTGACATAATTATGGACTATAATAAAACAAAAGGGGCAGTCGATACACTAGATAAACTTGTTGCTGCGTACTCGTGTAAAAGGATGACTGCTCGTTGGCCGGTTATTATTTTTTATAACATACTCGATATAAGTGCTTATAATGCTTACGTTTTATGGAGAACAATTAATCCTGATTGGAATGCGAAAAATTGCACAAACGAAGGCTATTTCTAGAAGAACTTGGTTACCAACTTGTAACACCATTTATCGATACAAGACAACGGGTTCCTAGAGCGGTTCAGAGCTCACAAATAGTAAAAGAAATTCAGTCAAAACAAACTGCACTCGAACAAGTACATCAGGAAACCGACACATGCCGAAAAAATAAAAGAGGAAGATGTAAACCGTGTGGTAACGCAAAAGATAGAAAAACAACTACTAAGTGTTATAAATGTACGTCTTACATATGCAAGGATCATACTGTAAGCTTGTGTAATAATTGTCTTTAATCATTTATGTTGTAAATTTTACTATACGCATTTACAAATATGTAAACATTATTAGTTTAATTTAAGTTTAATTTAGAATAAAGTTATAAATATGCTTGCAAACGTGTTTTAATTCAAATGGGTCAATTCGACCCAAAAGACAATTGGTGCGCTGTAGTACTGAGGGTAATAGGAAGGTTAACTTGCCATGCATAAAATTTGAAAATTCTAGTGAATTACATAAAATAACTGATGAATTTACAAAATATTTATTGTCACTTTAAACATTAGGATAAGAAAGAGAAATAATTGTATACTTGATTAAAACAAAATTAGATATTCAAACAAAAAAGAGTGGGAATTAGCTTGTATAAATGATGATTACCCTACAATTGATAACATAAAAACGTTTTTAAAAAGTAGATGTAAAGTTTTGGAATCATTAGATAACAAATCATTTGTAAAATTCAAACCAGCTGTAAAAGCCTTTGCATTAATAGACAATCAAAGACATCAGTTATGTAATTATGATCATTCTAAAGATCATGCAATTTATGCTTGTAAAGAATTTTTAAAACTAGAAGTTAAAGACAGACTAGAAGAGATAAAAAATCGAAAATTATGTATAAATTGTTTAAAGAAAAATCACATGTGCAATGAATGTAACAGTATTACTTGCAGACACTGTAAAAAAGAAACATCACTCCTTATTACATTTTACCAGTTTAAGTGAAAAACCTACAGATGAAAATAAAGAAATTTCTAAAACAACAACGACAATCATTTCAAATTGCAGCAGCACAGTTTTTGCTAATCAAGTCATTTTATCCACAGCTGCTATTAAAGTAACAAACAACGGGATTTTTAAAATATGCAGAGCCCTATTAGATTGCGGCTCAGAAAGTAATTTTATTACTACCGAATTATGTTACAATTTAAATCTAGACAAGCAAAAAATTAATTTGTCAGTATTAGGGATTAATGAAAGTTTATCAAAAATACACTATAAAGTAATATTAGAAATTCAGTCTATCTGTTACAATTTCACAACAAAAATTAGCTGTTTTGTGATAGACAAAATTACAAGTAATATCCCATCACATAACATTGATGCGTCGACAATAAAAATACCCAACGACATAAAGCTTGCTGATCCAAAATTTTATGAAGTCAATAAAATAGACATATTGCTCGGAGCAAATATATACTTTGTCCTAAACAAATCAAATTTGGAAAATCGAAACCTGTACTTCAAAAAACAGTTTTGGGTTGGGTTATATCGGGAACAATCACAAATACAATGCAAAATAACAAATTAAATCAATGCAATTACGCTACAACAATTGATATTCAGAAACAATTGAAGTCATTTTGGGAAATTGAAGAAATTCATAATGAAAAATTATTAAGTGCAGAAGAAAAAAAATGTGAACAACGTTTTTTAGAAAATACTTATCGCGATGACTCAGGAAGATTTGTTGTTTCAATCCCCTTTAAAACTAATAATCCAATTTTTGACAGCGTAAAAAGTAGATTTTATTGTTTAGAAAACAGTTTTAAGCTTAACCCTAAATTAAAACATAATTACGTCGCTTTCATGCGCGAATACGAAGAACTTGGGCATATGTCACTAATTAAAGATCCAGAAAACAATATAAAAAATTCGTACTATTTACCACATCATGGCATTCTAAAAGATAGTCTCACAACTCGACTTCGTGTCGTTTTTAATGGTTCTTTTCAAACAACAAGTGGGCAATCTTTAAATGAAAAACAATTAGTAGGACCGGTACTTCAACAAGACTTGTTTAATATTTTATTAAGATTCCGAACATACACATACGTAATTTCAGCTGACGTAGAAAAAATGTATAGGCAAATTTTAATAAACCCTAAAGATCGTAACTATCAGAGAATAATTTGGAGAGAAAATTCAAGCGATAAATTAAATCATTATACTCTGAATACAGTCACCTATGGAACGACCTGTGCGCCGTACCTTGCCATTCGCTGTTTACAACAGACAGCACATGATGCAGCATACAATTTTCCAAAAGCGGCAAATGTAATTCTAACAGATTTCTACGTTGATGATCTGTTAACCGGTTGTAATTCCATACCTGAACTAATTAGCTTACAGAAAGACATTCGTTCTATACTCGACAAAGCTCAATTTAGGTTACGCAAATGGACAACTAATAATGTCGAAATTCAGCATTTTTTAGAAAATAATATTAACAAAAACGACATAATAGGTTTGGGAGAACACGAATCCAAAAAAACGTTAGGGTTAACTTGGATACCAAAATCTGATGTACTAAATTACGATGTTGATAATTTAAATACAGAATCAAAACTTACAAAACGTATAATGTTGTCTAGTGTATCAAAATTTATGACCCTTTGAGTCTCTTGGGTTCTTGTATAATCGTGATCAAAATTTTATTGCAATCATTGTGGAAACATAAGTTGAATTGGGACGATCCTGTACCAGATTCAATTAATACAAAATACAACAACTTTATTACTGATTTAGATAACTTAAATTACTTAAACATAACCAAGACTTGTCTTTAACAATTACTTACAAAACAATAGAACTACATGCATTTTAGGACGCTTCCGAATCCGCATACGGGTCCTGCATTTACATTAGATGCTTAACAATTGACAATCAACATTAACAACTAATCTTTTGTGTGCAAAATCAAAAGTCGCACCATTAAAAACAATAAGTATTCCACGTTTAGAGTTATGTGGAGCTTTATTATCTGCACGATTAGTACAAAAAATTATTAAATATTCAAACTTACAATTTGATAACGTTTTTTACTGGACGGATTCACAAATTGTTTTGCATTGGTTGCGGCTTCCTGGAAGTAATTTAAAAATGTTTGTTGGTCATCGAGTTACAGAAATTCAAGAAATATCAAATATAAACTCTTGGCATTACGTTAAAACTAATGAAAACCCAGCAGATCTCATATCAAGGGGCACATCTCTTAAAAAAATAATAAATTCTATTTGGTGGAGTGGACCACACTGGTTATCACTTCCTAATAACGATTTGTCAAGCACAATTAATATCGAACAAATTGATTTACCAGAGTTAAAAACTAAAATAGTTGCAACATGTATGCAAAATACTACAATAACAAATACTGTATTTACAATTACAAATTCGTTCTCTGAAATAAAAAGAATAATATCGTACGTTTTGAGATTTATTAAGAATTGCAATTCAAAAAAATGTGTAATACTGGATGTTTAACAGTAATTGAATTAGAAAATGCTATGCATTGTCTAATTAAAGTTGCTCAAGTTGAATGTTTTCAAGAAGAAATTAAAAAATTATTAGACACCAAAAATACTATTAAAAATCAAAATATTGTAGCCTTTCCTTTATTTTTAGATACACATGGTCTTATCAGAGTTGGGGAAGATTAAAAAATTGAAATTTTTCGTTTAATAAAAAACATTCCTCGTTAATTTCAAGCAAGCACATATTTACGAAAATAATTTTTAGCTCTGAACATCTTAGATTGTTGCATGCCCCCCACAGTTACTATTATCTAATATACGTCAAAGATTTTGGCCCATAGGAGGCAGAAATTTATCACGTCAAGTAATACGACAATGCATTACCTGCTTTAGAGTACAACCAATTGACAACTCTCAAGTAATGGGAGACGTACCATTTTATAGAGTTACACCAAAATATCCTTTTTTTGCTACTGAGGTAGATTATTGCGGTCCCTTTTTAAGTAAAACTCACAAACTACGTGGAGCAAAAATCTTCAAATGTTATATTGCATTATTCATCTGCCTTTCGACAAAGGCTATTCATTTAGAGCCTGTTACCTCACGACTGAATCATTTTTGGCTACATTTCGAAGATTTGTTGCTCGCAGAGGTAGACCTAATCACATGTTTTCCGACAACGGTAAAAATTTTATTGGAGCTAAATCAGAATTGAATGAACTAGGATAATTTCTAAGACAGAATAGCACATCAATAAGTATGTTGGTATCAAACGAAAATATTGATTGGCATTTTATCCCAGCCAACAGCCCACACTTTGGTGGTTTATGGGAGGCGGGTGTTAAAACTACAAAGTTTCATTTAAGACGCGTACTAAAACATGCTTTAATTAATTTTGAAGAATTTTTAACAGTTATCACTCAGGTTGAAAGTATAATAAATTCTCGACCTTTACATCCGTTATCAAACTCACCTGATGACCTTGAACCCTTAACTCTATTACATTTTTTGATAAGAAGGTGCTCTACTGACCTACCCAGCCCTAATTTAATTGACATACCTACAACACGTTTAAACAGGCACCAACACTTACAAAAATTAACTCAAGATTTTTGGAAGAGATGGGCACAAAATTATATTATCGAATTGCAACAAAGAAATAAGTGGACTCATCAGCACAAAAACATCGGCATTGGAAACCTCGTTTTATTAATAGAAAACAACTTACCTCCACTTCGATGGAAATTGGGACGTATCGTCAAAGTATTTCCTGGACTCGATGGAGTTGTGAGAGTGGTCGAAATTAAAACATCTAACAGTGTTTTGAAGCGTGCAGTAACTGAAATATGCATTCTTCCTTCTGAAAACTAAAGAAAATTTTATATATTATCTATTAACTATGTTATGCTTTATATGCGTCATACAAACTTATGTTTTCTTTTATATTGTATTATTGTTTAAATTTATTATGCTTACCTTATATTTAAAATGTTATGTTGAAAGTACCTTTCAACGGGCGGGAGTATGTTAAAGCTGTTGGAGAATTTAAATTGAAATTTAGCCCGCCATTCATTTGTAAAAGAAAAGGAAATGAGGTAGGGATTAAGAGAATGAAAAAAATACTCACTTGATTTTATGTACGCCATTCAAATAAACGTGTAAAATACAAAACTATTGGTATTCATTAAAACAACTAAACAAATAAAGATTGTAATTTTGCTTCGAAGTTAATCATATAATATATTGCAAATAGAAGTTTTAAACGTTTTTAGATTATTAGTATCATTTATTCCTAAAATTTTTGTTATTCTGAAATTTATATTGAATTAAATGCATCTTTCTTTAAAACAGCAAACTCTCTACAACAAGCATAGGTCCATGTAAGCTTAATGAGTTTTTTTGTATGAATTGTTTGAAATACATATTCTTTTGTGTTGTTATTTTATTACACAGTCATATAATTTCATTTTATACGTTAATTGTCTTTTAAAATATTACAGTTGGTTAATAATACCATCCACCATAAGTGTAAAATTTTTTACTATTTTATTTGTATTTTGACGATAAAATTTACAGAGTCACTGCAAATATTATTATCAAATTTAACATAAAAAACTACTTTAGGGTTTCTCTAAAAAATGTTCTTGTCATGTTCCCATCTTTCGTAGTTCCACTACTTCCGAATTTCACAAGCAAGCGAATTTTTAAATGGAGTCAAAGATCAATGTTATTTTAGGTATCAAACTATACGTAATATTTCGAAAATACCACAATTGATGAAAATTATTCACTTTTTTTAATGAACTAACACAAATGGGGAATTTATTCAGTCTTTGCAGTTCCCTAATCCACTTATGGGTATAGGGCACTGCTATCGATAATTCAGTGTTACATACCAAGCAGTTTGTAGTGTATTAAAGATCAAGCGACATGGTGGGGGAACGTCTTTAGCAGTAACCGAAGAATATATAAAATCAAGTTTGCCAAACAAAGTTGAGTTACTTTACGCATTATAATTTTAGAATAAATTTTTAGACCTGAAACACCTGAAATAATTGTTTATTCGATAATGTTTCTATAATCAAAAAGGTTAACTAAAATTTGTTATTTGTGTATCACGACCAAAAAAGTATACCTATCATTTTTAGACGAGTTTGAGATTAATAGCCGAGGCGTAACTGAGGCCAAAAATCAAACGAGGACAAAATAACACTTGTTGGAAGTGGGGCACACAAAATTTTGTTGATTGCGTTCATTATACAAGGTATATCATAAAGAATTAGAAATATTTTAACTGTAGAAAACTGAGCTGTAAATAATAATATTACTTTGTAGGAAGTGCAGGTACTAAACACTCTACTAAATTATGTTTAATAAAGGTTTCTGGTACTGCCAGAGGAGTACGACAGGGACACGCAATGTTTTGACTTCCAAAATCTACGCCATTAGCGGAATTGTCATTATCACAATTTTTCGACTTTCCAATACTTTATTTAAAAAAGTATACTCTTTCTTCGTAACGATAAAGTCGTTTTTTTCCCAAGATATTTAAAGTCAAACATAAGGCTATACAGTTATTTTGATTTTAATGTATTAATTATGTTGGTGCTTTGGTACCACAAGACTACATCCAATACCCAAATCAAATGTCAATAAGATACTAACAATAAACACAACGGTATGTAATAAAATTTATTGAGGTTTTTTTGTTAGTACCTTATTGACATTTCATTTAAGTATTGTATACAGTCTCATGGCACCAAAGCACTGACATAATTAACACACATTAAAATTAACATAACTATGTAGGCTTATGTTTGACTTTAAATATCTCGAAAAGTAACGACTTTATCGTTACGAAAATTTATTTATATTTTGAGCTCAGCTTTCTACAGTTTAAATATTTTCAATTCTGTATGATTAATTTAGATACCTTATATGAAAAAAATAAATGCCCAATTGAATTGCACTATGCGTATAATTAGTGGAACCATTAAATCCACTCATTTTAATTGGTTTCCTGTCCTTTGTAATATTATTCCATCAAACATTTAACGAAAAGCTGCGTTAAAACGAGAATAGGATAAATACCAAGTTAGAGAATGGAAAAATGTAATCTGGATTGATAATCCAACAATAGAAGTCTCGTGCATTGATCAAAAAAAAAATTTGCTCAAAAGTAAATCGCATAAGAACAGGCCATTCAAAAAGCAACTCTATGTTGTTTAAATGGGATGCAATTTTTAATCCAAATTGTGACTCTGTAGACAAACCAAAGTCCGATGCACATATTCTGGAAGATTGTCAATTAACAAAGTTTAAAGGAAGGTTTGTGAACACTCATAATTTAACGGAGATGCTGTATTATGGCTTAGTAATCTAAAGGACATCTGAAATAAAGCAATGTTTTGTATTTTCTGTCCTGATTATCTGTTTTTCCATTATCTTGTTTGCTATTTCTTTAACCTTTTTCGTCATTGTCATGACTGGCGTTTGGACCGGTCCATCATATGTCGTCATGCAATGGCTGTGTGTTTTATGTTATGTTTTTATTTACCATCTGTAATGTTTACACAATTAATTAATGTTATTACATATAAATATTAAGGTGGGTAAGGATTGGCATGTTTAGGTTTTAATGGTTTCGTAAACCTTGAAGCAAATACTTTGCCATGACAAAGCAGTTCTAGCAATTACTTTTGTTGTCCGTTTCACTCCATTCTGTGAAAGGGGTTTTTTGAAAACGTTTCCATATTAATACGAAAATTGCCAGCTTTTAGAATGAAAAACTATATAAGATTAAAATAATAAATCAATAAAACGGAGTTATTGCTCAAGCGTTATTTATTAACCTCAAACGTTCTTAATTCTCTTCGAGTGTGAAGGCACTGAAATAGTATATTATACACCAAGGTTGTGAAGTCTGTCATTATCTTTCCAAGATGCTTTTTGTTATTAAAGATTATATTGTATTTAATCAAGTTATTTTGCACCGACTTCAATAAATAGTGGACATTGAAGAAATATTAGATTTTCTAATCGTTTACGAGAAGGTATGGTTTTTCCGGTGATACATCTATTCTTTTAATTAGGTTTCCAAAATTTTACTACTGCCCTAATATTGGCACCGCATTGTAGTTGTAGCTTTTCTATGCAGTTTAATACTATCGACTTCAATTTGTCACCTTTACATATCGTATTTGTAAAGATGTAGCACAAGGGTTGTTCATTTCATTTATTGCTTCGCCAATATACCTTGCATCATTTGAATATTGGGTTTCAGAAATTGACACTTGTAATTCATTTAGGAATGGCAAGTGTTCGCCACATACTCGTTAAGTTTTTATAGTCGACATTTTTGTGCAACAGATCGAACCTTCCACAATCCACTATTCAAAACACCTACAACAAAATGTTTGTAATTTACTTAAAATTCTTCATGTAACTTTAACTCGCCTGTTTAAATTTCCTTTTGGGAAACCTGAAAAAACTGATTCTACCATCATATTTAATAAATAAATAAATTCAGGTTATGTATTTGCGGTTATGGGATGGGGACGCAAATTTTAAACTAATGGCATTTTTTTATTCAAATAATTTTAACGTGTTAGGTAATTTTAAGCAGCAAATAAGTTAAAGATAATCACCTGGATATACAAAATTATGTTTCACTCGTTTTTGTTAAACAACTATTCTTAGATTCTCAAAAATTGAATTTGTCCATTATTAACCTAGGTCAACAATAGAAAAAATTATTAACCACTAATAGAGAAATTCAACTTCTCAGTTGGCTAGGAGACGCAATAATTGTCTATTCACAGCTAGTAGTGGAAAAATAGTATATTATACACCAAGGTTGTGAAGTCAGTCATTATTGCCTTAGCACCAGTTTATTTCGCGAGGGGCGGACTTCACAACCATGGTGTATATACTATTTTTTCCACTACTAGCCAAATTTAAGCCAAAAATAAAAAATAAACATTTTCTTGTAAAAATCAAGTAGCACAGGAATGCAAATAAATCAAAAAGCATTAAAAGCTACATACGTTGATAAACCAACTGCAACTGATTCACTAAACACTTGTGTGGTATATTTCACCTTCATTTTCTGAAAATTATTCGGAGTAATATGTAAATTAGTTGATTTAGGAGCCAATCGCAGCGGTTTAGATTTGTCTGACATGTAGAAATTTTTAATGTCTTTCCAAGATGCTTTATTGTTATTAAAGATTATATCGTATTTAATCAAGTTATTTTGCACCGACTTCAATAAATAGGGGACATCGAAGAAATAATAGATTTTCTTATCGTTTACGAGAAGGTATGGTTTTTCCGGTGATACATCTATTCTTTTAATTAGGTTTCGAAAATTTTACTACTGCCCTACCATTGGCACCGCATTGTAGTTGTAGCTTTTCTATGCAGTTTAATACTATCGACTTCAGTTTGTCACCTTTGCATATCGTATTTGTAAAGATGTAGCACAAGGGTTGTTTAACTCTGTATATCTCCTACTTCTTAGTGGTTTCTTTTTTAAGTCCACTTGGGCTGTCACAATTTCTGCTCTGCTTTCGGGAAGTAATCGTTGGGAGATGTTAACTTCAATTGAAGTGCTTTCTTTTCACGTTGCAATTTAAGAATGTTCCTCCGTAATTTTCTTTACCTAAGAGTATTTGAGCTGCAAGCTTGAGTAGTTTTGGTATAGCTAGAGATGTTAACGGGCATTTATTGCTTCGCCAATATACCTTGCATCATTTTAATATTAGGTTTCAGAAATTGACACTTGTAATTCATTTGGGAATGGCAAGTGTTCGCCACATACTCGTTAAGCTTTTAGAGTCGACATTTTTATGCAACAGATCGGACCTTCCAGATTCTGTTAACCATTCAAAACACCTACAACAAAATGTTTGTAATTTACTTAAAATTCTTTATGTAACTTAACTCGCCTGGTTAAATCTCCTTTGGGAAACCTGAAAGAACTGATTCTACCATCATATTTAATAAATAAATAAATTCAGGTTATGTATTTGCGGTTATGGGATGAGGGCGCGAATTTTAAACTAATGGCATTTTTTATTCAAATAATTTTATCGTGTTAGGTAATTTTAAGCAGCAAATACGTTAAAGATAATCACCTGGATATACAAAATTATGTTTCACTCGTTTTTGTTAAACAACTATTCTTAGATTCTCAAAAATTTGAATTTGTCCATTATTAACCTAGGTCAACAATAGAAAAAATTATTAACCACTAATAGAGAAATTCAACTTCTCAGTTGGCTAGAGACGCAATAATTGTCCACTTCACAGCTAGTAGTGGAAAAATAGTTTTTGCGTTTCCTTCTTATAAAAAACGTAAAGTAGGCACCGAAACGCTGTTTTCTCGAACATTTTTCAAAAACTACAAAAAAAGACTCCACATAAGAAGCCTTTTTGATTTACTTACATTGCTTGTTATCTAAATTGCAGTTTACGCACATTTTATTTGTTTTAAATGTTGTAAAATAATTCAAATTTGATAGGTTAAAGGGATGTCAGATGACAAATGTATGCATCATGTGCAACAGTTAAAAGAAGTCAATGGTGTCATTTAAAAAAGAATGAGTTTCGGCAATTTGAAAAATTTGAAAATTAACGCTCTTATACAAAATACGAATTTACAAAAACAAATTCTCAAACTTTCAAAAGCACTAGTTTTGTGACCGTTTCTTTCTGAAACTAGATTTTAAAGAAATTGCTCTAAAATAGCAACGACGCAATCAATTAAAAAAATATGTTTCATCTAAATTAAGCTTCCATCAAACAGAATAAAAATTTATGAGTTGCTATTTAAAAAGTTGCCCAGCAAAAACTAAACACCCTGTATGAACAAGGCATTTTTTAAAAATATGCAGTTTTAAACTGTGACCGCCATTATTTAACACGATTAATGGTATTTGAACTTTTTATAGCATGAATGTTGTATTTTAAGTTAATCGTAACTTTCAGAAGCCTTGATAAACCCGCGATTGGTCGGGCGATACGTCGGCAATTTGAAATCGGGGTAGTAGTATTTGATTTCGTCCCTCCACCTATAGGAAATTCTACAAGGATAAACATCTATAATAACTTACTGATTAATTTTTCATATTTGAAAACGTAATTTTAGAAAAAAAATCGAGGGAAAAAATAGCATACGCAACCACTGGGTTTGCAAACGGGCGCTCATTCCTAAAAGAATTTGTTCCCGCTACACTACAAAGTTAATTGAAACATACCACAATACCAAAAAATAACCTAAGGGTCCAAACAAATAATAACAGACCCCGAATTCCCTATTTAGATTTTTAAAAAGGTATTATCGTAATCTAGTTTGACCAAATCGCGTAAACCAAACCAAACCAAAGTTGACGTGTTTTTACTTAACCTATCTGGTTTTCCCAATTTGCGTAACCTTTCCGTTTTGGCACTCTGTATTTTCTGTGCATGGTAAACAGTCTGTCGCATTTAAAAAAACAAATTCAAAGATTTGCACAGTCCTACAGGGCGATGGATAACATTTTTTAAGATGCTTAACTAAAATCTGAACTTTAAATTCAGCCTACTACACATTGACAAACTAGGGTTGGCATGTTTAGGTTTTAGAGGTTTTCCTAAATCTTGAAACAAATGCTTTGTCAAAACGAACCAATCCACAATTGCACACGGTTTCACCACTACACTATACAGGTTTATATTAATCTTCTGGGGCACCATACGTAACACTTACATCACAATACAATAATGCAAGTGTACCATACAAATAATAGCTATTTATGTATCAAGGCACTAAAGTTTCATTTTTCATGACAAATCATTGGACAACAAAATTTGTATAATATTTTTTACCCGAAATCATCAAAAATTAAAAAAATAAAATATGTGTCAGTTGATTTTTTAACTGACATATATGCCATTATAGATGGTGTCATCAATATCATCGTCAATAAAAAATTAAGTGCATCCTTGTTCTGTACATTATTGTGTCAAGAATGGTGTAAATGATTTTTTTAAATCAATTTATTGGATTTATATAGTTTATTTTTAAAACGTTCCCAAATAGCACATAAAAACGACTACTTTACCGCATAATAGCCGTACTTTTACCGCATAGTAGCCGCACTTGTATATTGTGTGTAAAAAATCAAGTTTTAAGTCAAGTATGGACAATTGAAAATATGTGTTACAGTTCAGAAGGCCAAAAAAAATTTAGTGCCGAGGTACCATATTATATTTTTTCGAAATACTAAAAATTTTTTTCAGTTGTTCATACTTGTCTTGAAACCTGATTTTTACACACTATGCGGTAAAGTACGGTTACTATGCGGTAAAGTAGTGGCTGATTTATCTGCTATTTGGAAACGTATATAAAATCTGATAAATAGATTTTAAAACATTTACTTTACACCATACTTGACACAATAATGTACAAAAAAAAAAAGGCATTTAATTTTTTTATTAATTAATATTGATGGCGCCATTTATACATCAGTTAAACAAATAGACTGACACATATTAGGTGGTGTATATCAAAATGGTTAAACAGCCAGACCTATTTAAAATCAGTAGAAATAATTTTGTTCTTTTTTTCTTTTTGATGATGATCGTCTGCCAAAAAAATTATACAAATTTCGTGTGTAAAGTGATTTTACGGCGCTCCAGTTAACAAAGCTGTCGCTCCGTAAAATACTACTTTCCGTTTCCACATTCTAATGTAAATAACTATTACTGATTTTATTTACTTTACTACCGATTTTTTGTTTCTTTAGTGACGATTTCGAAAAAATAAATAAATTAGAAAAAGTTGTTAGGAATATTTTTTTAAACCTATCATACACTGATTTTCATTTTAATTTTAATCAAATTTATTAGAAGTTTATATTTTAATTTTATAAACAGTACTTTTGTATCTCAACAACCATACAATTTTTTTAATCCGAATATAAAAAAAATAATTTCTGCATTTAATTGTAATTTTAACATTTCTTTATAATACGTTTTGTCTAGTTTGAACTAAACAAATGTACGCTTCAATTGTAAAATATTTAGAAATCAAAAATTTTTCATTAAATCTATGTTATAATCTTTAAAGATCGAGTTGAATTCAATTATATTGTTGAGATTGTTTTGTTGAATCCATTTGAAACATATATTATAATCGTGTTTGACAGAAACTATTAATTAAACAGTAGATTATTTTTACCAGAAGTTAAACAATATAATTGTTGAGCTTAGAAGTTTGCTGGTGAGGCGTTAGCCGAGACGGCAAATTAAGCAAAACAATTAAATTTTTTAACTTCAAGTGAAATACATTTTTTTTCTAAGCGTTATTGCTAGTTTTCATGTGTTATTTTCAAATTTTTCGAGATTCTGGAGCGTTATAGTGACGTTTTTTCTTGACGAATCAAGTTGGTACTTTACTGTTACATTCATAATATGACATAACCGAAGTACCAACCTCTAAATAGTTGTGAAAACAAAATAACTGTTCCTTTTATTGTTTAGACAGTAAAAGCGTTTTTAGGGTCTGCTAGTAGTTCAATAATATGCCGTTTTATTGTCGCTTAAAGAAAAACAATTTTACTGGCACATACAGTTTATGTGTATAGATAATATTAATAATAAAATGTCGATGTCACAACCATTAATATTCATATTTAAACTTGATGTTAAACTTATTAGTTTATTAGGCATATGATAAATACCATTTGAAAATAATAAATAGAAGATACGGGAACAGGCAGTTAGCTTAACAAACATATATTTACTTGTATAAATTTTATGTTTATTAACAAATTTTTAATGATATGGTTGTAGAAAAATGTTGTGTGCACCATGGGTGTGGAGATTTCTTTACCTGTCGCGTGGTTTTTCCACACTTTTTATTAATTTTTGATTAATTTATCACTCGGTTTCTTTTCATTGTAATTATAATAACTAATGTTTTACTCTTTAAAACAATGGCTTTGCAAAAAAAACTTTTTCTTCAAGCGACAAAAAACGTCATATTATTGAACTACTGGCAGACGCTAAAAACTCTTTTTACTGTCTAGACATTAAAAGCGTTTCCACAACTATTTAGAGGTTGGTACCTCGGTTATGTCATATTATGAATGAATAGTAAAGTACCAACTTAATTTGTCGAGAATAAAAAGTCACTATAAGACTCGAGAATCTCGAAAATTTGAAAATAACACATGAAAACTAGCAATAAACGCTTGAAGAAAAATAATATATTACACTTGAGTTAAAATATAATTGTTTCGCTTAATTTGCTGTCTGGCTAACACCTCGCCAGCAAACTTTTAAGCTCAACAATTATATTGTTTAACTCTAGTAAAATAATCTACTATTTTTATTTATGGAGAATGTTACAAGATTATTGAAAGAACTTGCCGTTTGCTTAACGAGAGATATCCACATTTATGGCCTCTAAATAATCTACTATTTATGTAGATTTATTGGCAAATGCGCATATGTTAGGAATAGGGGAGATCAAGTGGGTTTTAAAAAAACATGTATCCTTTATAACCAAGATACAGGGTGTTTTATTTATTTCGCTTATTTCTTCATTAGCGCATAACTCACAAACAACATTGTGCATTTTCTTTATATTGGCAACATATTTTACGTTTCTAGTAATAACTAATAGCGTATAAAAATTAATGTTTAACGAGGTACGGACTTAAAAAATTTCAATTATTCTGTTTACTTAAAAAAGTCTTTCGGTAATACATTAGTTTAAATGCGAATCCACAAAGGCAAAATATCAAAACCACGGTCGCGATTGAAATTGTTCGAATGCTAATGATTTCTATACTCTCGTTGATTTTGCAATTGTAAAAGAAAGAAGATTTGGCAATCAAAGCAGAATTATCAAAATTTATTTTGTCACCAGTATCATTATGATTCTTAGCCACCGCAGACTTAGAACCATGTTTTAACCTAACAAAACGATGATGATCCGGAATACGTGTAATAATAAAACCACAAGTTTTACCTGTGTGCACTAAACTACGTGAACAAGGAATACGATATACACCTTAAAAAAAAAGAGTCGGAAACTTCTGAGATTTTGTTAGAAGATGTAAAAATAAGTTCAATGTCGTTTTTTTGAAAAAGCTTGCCTATTCTATCAGCAACCTTGCGAATGTAAGGGAGAAACGCTGAATTTGACGTAATAGAAGAAATCTCTCTTAAACTTTGAGAGCGAAGATGGGAGTGACGTTTAATGACTTTTGGATAACTTGTTTGCTATAACCGGTTGCAATGAAAGTATTGGTTAGATGACGCAGTTCCAAATTGGGATTGTCGAATTGGCATATAGAAATTGCTCGAAAATCTAGACATTCAACAACAAATCTTTTTTGAGCAGGTTGATGATGTAAAAAGCCATGTAAGTATCTGTTAGTATGAGTGGGTTTGCGATACACCGAATGACTTAATTCGTTGTTGGGTTTCCGAGTGACAAATACGTCAAGGAAAGGAAGACGATGATTTTCTTCAATTTCCATAGTGACTTGATGTCAGTATGTTGATTATTGAGATGGTCAAGAAACCTATCTAAAGAAGGAATGTGATATGAATTTTTGGAAATAATCTCTTTAAAAATTATAATCTCCAAACCTAAAACTGTTATTTAACTTGACAGTTATAAAGAATTTAAAAACGAAATTTATAAGGCATTTCAATGCGCTGTCAGATAGCTGTCAAAGACCTTTAAAAATGGCTACTGTAGGGCAAACTTACGTAGAATTAGATGGATTTTATCATTGAGTTATAGGATTTTAATATAGTTTATACGTTGGCAGTAGTGGAAATCGTGACAGTGTTAAGTTTTTTTAGAATCCCTGTTATTTGTAATTTAAACAAATTAGTTTAAAATTTTTTTTTAAAATTTTATAAATAAATTTAAAAAAAAAAAAATTTAAAATAATTCAACATAAATTACTCACATTCGAATGAAAACAAAGGTTTGTTTGCCCTACAGACGCCATTTTGGCAAAAGCGTTGAAATGCCTTATTGTGTACCAGTGAATGATATGATAGATTATAGGTTAGAAGCGTGTCAAAATATTTGGCAACGTTACAAGTAAAAGAAAATGTTGTTACTACTTACTCATTGGCTAAAGGAAATGGCGGTCTAATACTCACATTTAAAGATAATAGTTTGAATAATAATTAAAAAAAAATATAAAAATTACAAAAAAGTTGTTTTTGCAATACATTAGCATTATCTATCGATTACAAAAAAATATGCCCATTGTGCCTGAAACTTTTTTTTAATAATTTACTTTAGAAATGGTAGTAAATCTGACATATACTTTCGTTTAGTTGCAATAACGATTTGTAGGGCGGATGTTTATTTTTAAAAGTTAAAATTATAATCTCAATGGAGCTGTTGTTTATGAAACTTATTTCCATTGATAAAAAATGCTAAGACAGACGTCAGATTATAAATTCGCAGTAAGTAAGAAATTGATGTTTTTGTGACTGCGACCGAATCTAAAATCAAGGACAGAGACATTAAATTCAAAGTAGGGGAAAAAAAATGAAGTGAAGTAAGTGCACTCGGTAGTTGAAAATATAATAGACAACATTAAAAATAATTAAGGGCACTTGCAGTTTGAGGTTTGGCAAGTTAATATTAAAATTATAAAGTTTTCATGAATTAATACCTTACCTGACGTCAACATCATGTTTAAATAAAACAATTCCGGTTGAAAACGATTAACAAAACTCCAAAATAAAATATGTAATAAAAAACTATAAAACCGCGACGTTTAAGATCACAAAATTTACGTATACGTGTAAAATTAATGCTGGTTTTAAAAATAGTGAAACAATTTTGGATAGTCGCTACGAAGAAAGTGATTTCAATCAAAAACTATACAAATAAATAAACGCCGAATAATATTAAATTGAAGTATCAAAAATAAACTTAATTTAAAAGTCAAGAACAAATAAAACGTCGAAAAACAGGAAAAATTTATCATATCGACGAAACAACACCAATCTTGAGAGATTAAGTATTTAAGTTTGTTTAATTTATAATCAATGTAAAACGGCATTTTTAGTAATTAAATTTTTTTGTTAAACGTGTACGTAGTTTTGTTAACAAATGTTTAATAAAAAAATGTATCAATAACAATATTGTCACGAAATGAAATTAATTCTATTTTTGAACGAATCCAAGATCCTGAGGTTAAAGCAGAATAATAATTTTGAAGTTTTCAAAAGATAAAGGTTGCATTGTTTTTAACTAAATAATTTGAGTCTTATAGTTCAATTAAATTTTTTTTTATAAACTTAAATACAATCATGGCAATACATACACATAAGCGTCGACGTAATTTTAAGCGAACAGTGTTTTCTTGACTACTAGATTACTGTAGAAGCAACTCAAACGTAAATAAATTAAAAAATATATTAAATACAAAATTGAATGTTTTTGCAGTAATTTATCGACATTTAAAAAAAAGTAGCAAATTTGTTTTGAAAAAAAGTTTCTTCTCTATTATCAGCTTCCGGTTGCTTAATACGAGTGCACCTCCGTATAAAATAATATACGATGTTTTAAGTGTCAAAATTGCAGTTCTGCAACCGGGGGGGGGGGCAATTATATTCTCTGTTTAACCGAAAATCAAAACAAGTACTTTTGATTAAAATGTTGTTACAGAAACTGTGCTTAAAAGGAGTTGGTACATAAATATTATACATTTTAATTTCAACAAGAACTTAACAAATTAACGCAAAAAAGATAATTGGAAATTATGCTTTATGTTTATACTTGGTTTGCCAGATGATTATTCTGTCATTTAAAATGTAAATTGTATTATTATAAAATGCAAACTATCGGTACATTGTGTTGCATTAAAAATAAATAGATGTAATAAGTATGCAAATGTTTAATTTATATCAAATAATAATTACCACTTGCCTCTATTAAAATTAAAAATTAATACCAAAATTTTTTTTTTCAATTACCTATGTCCAATAAATTTTTATAAGAAATTTAAATTTACGTACTTCAATTTTTTATTACGACATACGGTTATACCGGGTGATTCAGCTAACCCGTTCATTAGAAGTTTATGGACTTCTCGTTGAAATATTTGTTTAAAAATTTGGAATAGGGATTGCTCGAAAAATTCTATTTAATTAAAATATTTCAGCTCTTCTAGCACTTCCGGTTACACGGAAGTGGCTACCAACTTTCTTATTTTTTAAATGGAATGATATATTTTTTTGTATATTTGGATTCTACGCTAAAATTTGAGTTACTTTTATGTAGCACAACCTATATGAAAATTCAATAGTTTTGAGATATTCCCATTTTTTGAGAAAATTGGTTTTGTAGTATTGTCTTCAAACGCTTGTCAATGATTGAAAAAGAAAGTTATAGTAACAAAATTTGGGTTATACTTAGGAGGACTGTTAAGTTTTTAAATGATGTGTAATTTGACATCTCATTATTTACAGGGTGTTCAAAATGTTTGGCTAAATCTGACTAACTTCAACTGCCCAAAAGTCAATTTTTTTAAATAGAACACTCTGTATCTTGTTGCTTTATGTGATGGAGAATTAAGTGGTCTTTCAATATTCATAAGGGTTCCCTCTACCCATCTGTTACCATTTTCCTGCTATCGATGAATTTACATTCGACACACAATATTTCTCTATTTTATTAAATAATTTCTGACTAGTGGCCCCTTATTTATCAAACTTGTAAACGTCGACGTGATACATTATAGAGAAGGAATCATTAATAGGAAAAATTGGCATTATTGGGCAAAACAAAATCCTCGGATGGTGCGCGAAGGTAACTTTCAAGACACACTTAGTTTTAATGTTTTTTGTTTAATTATGGATAATCGTGTTTGTTTTGAAGTGTATGACGAAAATTTAAATTCTTGCAAATATTTAGAAATGCTTAGAGGAGTGGTTTCAAATTTTTTGGAAAATTTACCCCTAAATCTTCTAAATTCTTGTTGGTACCAAATTGATGGTACTCCAGCCCATTCAACCCATTAAGTTTATCAAGAATTATCCCATGTGTTTGAAGATCTTTGGTTTGGACGCAGTGGTCTATCTCTATGGCCTCCCAGATCACCTGACCTAACACCCCTGGATTTTTTTATGGGGGTATGTCAAGACTAAAGTCTATTCAAGGCCAGTCCATAACAGAGATGACTTATTACATCGGGTTCGAATTGCCTTCGCTGAAGTAGATGTGCAAATGGTTCAAAAATCCACAATAGCTGAAGTTAACAGCAGAGTTTTATTGGGCTTAGAAACCACGGACGGTATATCAAACAGTTGCTAAATTAATTAGCTTCTATTTTTTGCAATGTAATTTTATTTAGAGGCCATAAATGTGGATATCTCTCGTTAAGCAAACGGCAAGTTCTTTCAATAATCTTGTAACATTCTCCATAAATAAAAATAGTAGATTATTTTACTAGGCCTTAAACAATATCATTGTTGAGCTTAAAAGTTTGCTGACAAAGCGTTAGCCGAGACAGCAAATTAAGCAGAAACAATTATATTTTTTAACTCCAAGTGAAATATATTATTTTTCTTCAAGCGTTTATTGCTAGTTTTCACGTGTTATTTTCAAATTTTCGAGATTCTCGAGTGTTATAGTGACGTTTTATTCTCGACAAATCAAGTTGGTACTTTACTGTTACATTCATAATATGACATAACTGAGGTACCAACCTCTAAATAGTTGTAAAAACAAAAGAACTGTTGCTTTTTAATGTTTAGACAGTAAAAAGCGTTTTTAGTGTCTGTCAGTAGTTCAATAATATGCCGTTTTATTGTCGCTTGAAGAAAAATAAATTTAGTATATCTTCATTCGAATATTCTTGGTGGATTTCCATATCGTGTATAATGTGTCACGTCGACGTTTACAAGTTTGATAAATATGGCACATTGTTTTAATTTCCACAGGCCACTAGTCAGAAATTTTTTAATAAAATAGAGAAATATTGTGTGTCGAATGTAAATACATCGATAGCAGGAAAATGGTAACAGATAGGTATAGGGAACTCTTATGAAGATTGAAAGACTACTTAATTCTCCATCACATAAAGCAACAAGATACAGAGTGTTCTATTTAAAAAAAAATTACTTTTGGGCAGTTGAAGTTAGTCAGATTTAGCCAAACATTTTGAACACACCCTGTAAATAATTAGATGTCAAATTACACATCATTTAAAAAACTTAACAGTCCTCCTATGTATAACCCAAAAACATTTTGTTACTATAACTACTTTTTTCAATCATTGACAATGCGTTTGAAAACAAAACTACAAAACCAATACCATTTTTTCTCAAAAGGGAACCCTTATAAAGATTGGAAAGACCACTTAATTCTCATCACATAGAGCAACAAGATATTGGGTGTTCTATTTAAAAAAAAAAAAGACCTTTGGGCATTTGAAGTTAGTCAGATTTAGCTAAATATTTGAACACCCTATAAATAATGAGTTGTCAACAAATTACACATCATTTAAAAAAACTTAACAGTCCCTCCTAAGTATGGCCCAAATTTTGTTACTATTATAACTTTCTTTTTTCAATCATTTGACAAGCGTTTGAAATCAATACTACAAAACCAATTTTTCTCAAAAAAATGAGAATATCTCAAAAACTATTGGATTTTTCATACATGAAAGAGTAACTTCCGATTTTAGCGTAGAATTGAGATATATAAAAAAATATATTATTCTATTTAAAATAAGAGAAAGTTGGTAGCCACTTTTGGTATAAACCGGAAGTGCTAGAAGAGCTAAAATATTTTAATTAAATAGGAACTTTTTGAGCAATCCCTTATTCCAAATTTTTAAACAAATGTTTCAACGGGAAGTCTATAAACTCTAATGAACGGGTTAGCTGGAATCAATCCTGTAATTACATCGTAATTGTACTAAAATAAACTAATACTATATATAGCAAGGTGAAAATCATATTTATGACAAGTTTTAGGATCTCACAATACTATGAATAAATAAAAATGTACTTCAACTTATATTTGCAATATTTAATATATTATAAAGAATACTACGAGATGTTTATGCATTATGTTCAAATTTAAGATGTATGGAACGATAAAAGTGAATAACTACCTGCAAATTCGTGTCAAGGGAAATTTGGTATTTTATTATATAAAATATATATGTATAAAATTTTATAACATCTTTTGTTTAAATTTTTAGTTTTAGTTTTAGAACGTTTATCCATTTTAATAAGTTCTGAGTCGAATTTAATATCGGGTATAAACGTTTATCGTATTTTGCAATTAATCCTTTAAGAACCTAAATTTAAATTTATTTCGTTTAACAAATTCCAATAAAAGACTAATTGAAAATTATCCAAAACACCAACGTTATCTAGATGAGAAAGCAAAATTCGGAATAGCTGTTGTTTAAAATTGTGTCTGATTATTAAAAACTTTTTATTACACGTACATTACAAATTAAACTTTGAAACGCTTTTAAAGTTTGGTAAGTAACAAGTTTATTAATTGTACTACATTAAAATATTTATTCGTACTGTTTTGAATAAATTGGTAAACTTGCGGTTAAGATTTACTTTTTAACTAGTAATACTGGTTTCAAGTTTACTCAAACTATAATCTAAACTAAATGACAACAATTATTACTTAATAATTACGTAACATTTGTAGAAACAGATTTTTTGTTGAGAAATTTGAGTTCGTGATAACATATGCGTATGGTATTTTTTGCAAGATTCTTTTTTTGAATCGCAATCATTTTCCAATCTCTTCTCATTTTGACATGCTAACTACAACAAACAAAAAATAATGCATGCATTTGTGATTTGGCATAATGTTAGCATCTTTAAATGTTGATAATTTATATTGTCTTCTATTTTGGTATTTTAAGATAATCTTTAAAGAACTGTTCTCAATTAAAAACAGTATTACAAGGTGTGTCCAGACGGGAAACTACAGGTACTAGGAGTGTTATTTTATGTCGATTTAACCAATGATTTAACTCAAAATTATCTTAGTCCGAAAATGCTTCCTAAGAGAGCTACAGCTTTTGAAGAAGACATCGTTTTAAGAGTTTTCTTTTAAATCATTAAAAAATGCCGTTACTTAAAAGTTTCAAACTCTGTATAATCAATTAACGATTAAAAACCTGTCATTCGCTGTAATTAATTTTTTTACAACCACCACAAGCGTATCAGTAGGGGGAGACCAACGAGCATTTTTTGATTAAAAACGTTTTATTATTTACTTTTTGTGCATATATGTATATTGCTTAGTAGTGTTAAATATGGGTCATTCCCACCAAATTCAGCCTGAAAGCAGGTCACTTCATTTATTATTGTAAAATATAATAATTAATAAAATCTGTTTTTGGCAAGAAGTAAAAGGAATACATTAAAATGTATTGTCTCAATAGGTATATAAAAAAGTTAAAAATTATTGAATTTTTTCAAAATCTGCCTGGACATTATAAGAAAATTTTATCTCCGTTCGATGTTACTCCTTCAGTATGTTTAAAAATATTGCTATTTTTATTGTTTATCTTAGACATAAATAATAAACGAAATTGCCCAACTTTTGCAAAAAACTCTAAATTTTTAAATCTCGAATGTTATAAATTTGAATATTTATATATATGGCAACTAAAAAATATAAAATGGCTTAGTTATTTTAGTCAACCATTCACCTCCGTACTAAGCTGCATGGTTAAAAAAAAACATGTCAGATGGCGCTATCGTACTAACCTATTAGATTCTGTTTCATATATGAGACTGTCCAGTAAAATATGCAGCTAGTTTCAGACTGCTTTTGACTTTAATGGGTAAAGGTTGCGATTTTTTATATTTGTTTAGTATTAATATTGAATTTTTTGTCAATTTTAGGGCATTTTCAATCAAATATTTACCTCCGTTCATAGTTGCTAGGAACGGAGATGACCAGCCCAAACGAAGGCGAACTTTTAAGGCATTAAATCAGATATTTTTCTCTTGAATTTATTTATGCCTGATTAAAAAAGAGGAGATATAATAAATGTCACAGTGTTTCACTTTTTAAACAGTTGCTCACCTTAGTGGCGGTTTGTCCATATGGTCATTTGGTAAAGACCTCCCAAAAATTTTGACAATATATAAAAAAATATTCATTATTACGTGTTTTATTAAAATAGGTAATTAAGTCGCAAGTACAATAACTTAAAATTTATCGGCCGTCGTTCGTAATTCATCCTCTTCAACCTTCGGCTGGCGGTGCGAATTGTCCTCATTGAATTAGATCTACCCGGAAAAACTCGAAAACGTACAGCGCCCGAATAAACGCGAACGTCCGAAACAATAATCAACTTTGGGTCATGAGCCGGGTGCCGCAGTTTATGTTGACTTCGTATAGGGTGTACAACTACGCTCGATTTTTGATTCGATTTTCGCGTGTTTTAAATCAATTTAAGAATTTATATTGATATGTTTTACTGTTGTTGTGTTGTTTTGTAAAAATACTATTTTTGATTCGCGTGTGCATGCGCTATAATAGAAAATGTCGGTAGTGCAGAAAATTAAACAACTAAAAAGTGCTAACAAACTTAATTTTACAAAATTAGTTGAGTTCAAGGCAAATGGTCGTCCTTTGCCAGAACTAAGTTTACGACAAACTAGCAAAGACAAAAATAAAGATGTTCATCGAAACTTTCGCTAGGTAATGTACGATTTAGCTAACTGATATGTGGTTGTGAAGTATCAAATGTATTTTACTGTTTTGTTTGTTTATTATTTTCTAAAGACTCGTCAGACTCGCTATAGTGCAAATCCGGTGTAAGAGATTTAAAACATTTAAAGAGGAAATTAAAAAAACATGCTTCGTCTGCAGAACACATGAAATGCTCGGTAAATTTTGCAACCGTAGGAAATGTTGATATTCGTACACAGCTAGACAATGCTTACAGAAAATCCTTAGAGATTTTAATGAGAATGTTTCGAAAAATCGCTATATTTTGAACAGAATTGTAGATTGTATAAAATTTTGCGGTGCATTTGAGTTATTTATATTTTTTAAGTATGTCTATTTTTTAAATTAATTTTTGACCTCCCAGTATGATTGACCACGAGCCGCCACTGTGACCTTATAAAAAAAATAGTTTATTGAATGATAATCATATTGGCATATATTTTTAGTTAAAAAATATGCCGTTAAAAGCTGAAGAAGCAAAAAAAAAGACGCAAAAGGAAAGGTATTAGAAATGACCCAATCAAATATAAGAAGGCTAAACGAAAAGAAAGAGTGAGATATACCAGAAAAAAAGCAGCTGAAAAAATTGAAAGTGTGAAAGATCTGACAACAAGAAGCCAGAAGGCATTGGGAAAAATTTTGAGAGAGAGGGCGGCAAGACACAAAAATAAAATGGAAGAATTTAAAAAAAATAGAAGATTACTCTCCTCCTTCCAACGCCGCCTCCCGTTCCTCTTGCCGGACCGTCCAACGAAAATTTAAAAAGTAGTGCAAAAGAAAAGAAGAAGGAAGCACTTAAAAGAATTAAATAAAATAATTGAGAAAATAAAGACAAAATTACACAAAACTAGAGCTTAAAGAAATAAGTACAAAATGAAAGCAGCAAGACTAAAGAAGAATTTAGAAGAAAACAAATTTTTAATAATGTAGCAAGAAAGAACATCACCAAATACTCAAACTGATTTATTAATTAAATCTAGAAATATGGAAGAAGTAAGAAGAAAATTAGTTTTTGGTGAAATGATGAAAGAGCAGCTGTCAATTGACTTTAAAAATATTAGAAAAAATAAAGAAAAAAGAAAATTTTGGAAGAACGTTTTAGGTTTAATCATTAAAAAATATAAAAAAGTAAGGAGAGCTTTAAAACATAACCTCA
This sequence comes from Abscondita cerata, assembly GCA_030710515.1. NCBI lineage: Eukaryota > Metazoa > Arthropoda > Insecta > Coleoptera > Lampyridae > Abscondita > Abscondita cerata. The sequence continues at coordinate 280,553 of JALBCR010002510.1, read as the reverse complement.
TCAAATCTGGCAACAGAAAAGTCTTCAAAAATCAATACTAGGACTAAGAAAATGACTGACATAAAAAGAGAAGTATCTAATTTTCTTCAGTTAGACAGCAGTAGCACACTTCGTCCTGGAAAAAAAGATACCATCACTTTTCTAAAGCAAAAGAAACAAAAGCGTTATCTGAATGATTCACTTCTTAATTTGTGGACAGATTTTTGGAAATCAGTTAGCTATATATTGAGTTACTCGACATTTTGTCGTTTTAAACCGTTTTTTGTTATAGAAAGGAATGTAAATAAGAAAAACACATGCTTGTGTAAACTTTGTGCAAATGTAACCCTAATAATACAGAAGTTAAAAATTAATAAAATAATCACAGAAAACAACTTCAAGTAATTTATCACAAGGATGTGCTGTCTCCAAGAGGGGAAAAAAAACTAATGAATTGTGTTTATCAAGAAAATGCTATAAATGCAACGAAAATTTGTGAAATAGAAGATTTCTGGCAAAGACTATGTGATATATCAAAATGGAACACAAAACAAGAAAAGTAAAAATTCAAGGTGTAGAGGAATTGTTAAAAACCGTAAAAGAAAAATTCAAACTACTAAACAAGATTTATTGAATGTATTAAGAAAATATTCCAAGAAATTTTTAGAGCATACCAGGAATATTTACTATCATTTTTCAGCCGTAAGAAATTTAAAAAACCATGAAATCATTATTCACATGGAATGAGAATTATGTTTCCAAATATTCAGAAAAAGTCCAATCAGCCCATTTTGGAGCTTCAAAAGCTCAGATATCATTACATACAGTGGTAATTTATAGTATTGAAAATAACAAGGTAAAACCAACTTCGTTCTGTACGATATCTGAAAACTTGAGGCATGATCCTCCTGCAATAATAATTCACTTAAAATCGGTTTTTGATTATTTTAATCAGAACTACGGCAACATTGCAACCTACCATTTCATAAGTGACGGTCCATTAACACAATATCGGAATAAAAAATGTTTCAGATTATTAGGAATTATTTGACTAACGAACTGGGAGATAGTGTGGTGACCATTACGTGGCACTATTCGGAGAGAGGTCACGGGAAAGAAGCCGCTGATGGAATAAGAGGAAGAGTTAAACGTGTAACAGATCAGGTTGTGGCTAGAGGAAAAGACGTTACTACTGCAAGCGCTATGTTACAAATTATAAAGAAAGAATGTCCGAAAATCAAAACAAAATTAGTGGATATAAACCATGAAACCATCGAAAGAATTGAAAACAGTTTGCCAAAGGTCATACTGCCAATCAAAGGGACCTTGAAAATCCACGAAGTCGTTTGGATAAAGGAAATGAATTTTTATAACTTCAAAGTTTAACATGCACCCACTGTTATGAAGACTGTTCTCATTTCTTATTAGGCAAGTTGAAAATCCAAGATCAGACCGTTGGTATCTTTTTTTAAATTTAAATTTCATATTTTAATTCTTATTTTACGTTTGTTTAAAACATTTTAAGATCACCAAAGTGTTTAGTGGTTCAACTAAAATAACTATTTTTCCAAACCATCAATCTTGACATAAGGCAACTGAGATTTTCTTGCTTTTATTTAATGATCTTTAAAACCAGTTTAAATATTTGTACAGGGTTATTCATTATAAATGTCTCAACCCTTATTATAGTTATTATTTCATATACCAAAACATTTTTGATATAAAAGTTGTGTGGTTATAAACTAGTTTTATTATAACGTTAACAAAAGTACGGTGGCGTGCGTAGTTTAGTGAACACATTTGTATTTTTAAATAAAAGTTGTGCATCTACAAATAAGTTTTGGTCAACATTTAATTAAAATTACAAATAATAGATAACATTGGGTCATTTTGTAGTTCATCTGTCGCAAAGTAGACAGAAAACAGTTCTAACATTTATTAAATTGAGGGAAATTATTATTATTTTGTAATTATTGACGTTCCCAATAAATTAGATCAGTTCAAAGAAGCATGTGATAATGAGAACAAAAAAATGGTAGTTTGCTTTTTCAGCACTATTAGTTTATTGTTTTTACTTCCTTTAAGTGAAGGGTACTTAAGGCACAATAACAAAACGTAGGATTTTACACATTCCAAAAATAAAATTGTAAAAGGCGGCTTACCTCTTTGGGACCACACTTCAAAACTATTGCAGTGTTGTATCTGTCCACAATTACCGGTAGGTTGATGTAAAAGAATTAGCGGGAATTCCAAATTTAAAACGACCTTTTGGACACTTACCTGTACTTTCTGGTACTTCCTTGATACTTTGTAGTAATTCTTAGTACTTTCCCTATATTTCTTCCCACTACTTTGACATTCTTTCTTGTACCTGTACAATAAACTTTTGCAGCGAATTCCCTTTGTCTTATATCTTAGTATCATGACAAACATTCTTGGAATATTTAGAAAAATATTTATTTTACACATTTTAACTTAAAATAAAACAAATATTTTTGTAAATATTCTAAGATTTCAAAAATCTATCTAGGTTAATGGGTCTTTGATAGTATGCCCAAAATCTAAACAGATCTGCACTATTATATATAAAACTCATATGCAAAGCTTTATAAAATCTGTAGGACAGTTCACCTGACATTTTATTTATAATTCACATTTATTACGAAAAAGTGTGCCTCGAAGTAATTTGTAAAATCGTAGTATACATTTCAGTATCGTCCAAAAATAGTTAAATAAATCTAACTGCTAAGCCGTTATACGAACGCTACCTACAATAGTACGTCGGACAAAACGGGGTATTGCACACCTAAGTTCCGTCAGACTACAAGTTGAATATTCTCACTTTTACAGAGCGAAAATGAAATTGTGTTTTAGAAAAAAATGGTTCAAACAAAAGCTATAGACAATAGAATTTCCAACAAATTTTCTCCTTTAACTTTTTTTGCATTACAATAAATAATGTAAGGTGATTGTTATATCTCAGTAATTACTTATCCAAACAAAAATAGTTTAAAGTATAAATAAGTTTAAAAAACTTTTATTTGAAAGAAAAATGTGTAAAATAAATATATTTCTAAATATGTACCTATTTAAAAAATTTGAAAAATGTTGCCATAAGGGCCGCGACCTACACAAATTTTCGAATTTTTAAAATATTTGTTTTACACATTTTTGTTTTAAATAAAAGTTGTTTATAATTTAATGATACACAATTTTTGTATAAAGTATTTTTTGATCCAATAAGTAATTACTGAGATATATCAATCAAGTGACACTAATATTGTTCTAATAATAGTTTAATCCAATATCAAGTTTACAAAAAAAAGTTGAGGAAAATTTTATTGTTTATAGCTCTTGTTTGAACTATTTTTACCTAAAATGTAATTTTGTTTTTGCTTATCGGGGCGATTCGGTTTGGAAACCGTCGCATAACTCCCCATCTAATTTCATAAGATGTAGAGTAAACATAAATTATTTTTTAATTCAATAAGTAATTGCAGAAATAGATTATCAGCCAACATAAATTGTTTTAGCAATATCTCTACCGATATCAATTATACACATAACATTACGAACAAAAGTTAATTTTTTTATTGCCTATAACTGTTGTTGGAGTTATTTTGTTCTAAGACGCAATTTTTATTTTTTCTATGTCTATGGAACTTTCATGGGCTAGGTATCTCGTTTTGTCCCGATGTAGGATAAGTAGCAGGTAGTGTTCGACTCACTAGTTAGATAAATTTAACAATTGTTGGTTGTTACTAAAATGTATAATTTGATTATACAAATTATTTCCTTCTTTCTTAAACATATGGATTTTGTTTCTTACAACTTATAGTTGTTTTCACTTTTTTTTTATCAAAATTATTAAGTTGCGACGTTGTTAGATGTTTATATTATTTTTCGATCAAGATATTTTATTCTGCATAAAACGGTTCTTTAAATAAACTACTAGCTGCCCGACAGAAGTTGCCTTGTTTTCTCGTGAGTTCTACAGGATTTAGACTTGTTCTGCAATTGGTTCTTTCACAGAATTGTTGTGTGCACAACGCTGATCAACTTGTCCTGCTGAAAATACATTTTTCAAAAATTTTTAGTCATTGTTCGTCGTTGGCAATAGAAACTTGTTTGATGATATATTTTTGACTATGAATTTACAAGGTTAAATAAATGTCATATAGGTAATTCTATAGCAAAGTGTTTGTATGGTTATTGGGCTGCAAAATACGTTGACAGCAACACCATTCGCTCATTAAAAAAAATTTAAATTAAAACGTACTTTATACCATATCAATTAAAACCGGCCAGCGTATTTTGCACCAACCCATGATATGTGCCTTGAAAATATCTCCTACGAGTATAATTGCATAAGAAAAATGACAACAGTTAACTGTAACGGCATGTGTGTGTTAGCAAGCAAAGCGCTATCTAAGATAGCTTTAATGCTTGTAACACGTTGCCGATAAAGCCAAGATAACTTGTACAGAAGTATACCGCACTTAAGTATACACCTCTGATGAGCTCACAATAAGAGCGAAATGCTGCATCAGGTGTTCTTTTGTTGCGTGTGTACTTCTGTACAAGTTATCTTGGTTTTATCGGCAACGTGTGTTACAAGCATTAAAGCTATCACTTAGATAGCTTTGCACTTTAACACACACATGCCGTTACAGTTAACTGTTGGCATTTTTCTTAGTTTATACTATTCATACGTGTCAATGTTTACACGAGATGTCGCAAGACACACATTTTACTTAAAATTGCATAGTACAGCTGAAGCTCAAAAAAATTAAGAACTTGTAGTTGAGAGCTCAGAAATAACAATGTTGTTAGCATTCCTGAAAAAATTGTATTGTAATATTAGCTTTAAGGATAATACTATATATGAAAAAATTGAGGTGAAATGCCTTCAAATACAGGTTCCAATCCCCAAAAACGTTTTGTTCTGAATTTTGAATTTATTTAGAAAAGCAGTCTGTACAAAATATAAAGTAAAGAGATAAGATAACTCAAAGGATTGATTCCTGACTTCAGAAGGATCGAAAAATGATGCACAGAAAATAATTTTGGTTATAATATGAATGTTCACTGGTTATTAACCGTTAGTTTACCGTTTCCAATAAATATTTTATAGTCCCAGTGTATAAAAACATTTTGTAGTTAAGGAATATTAAATGTAATTCATCAATACAATGAAATCTTATACATTAATACTATGTAATTGGATGAAATAAAATTGATGTACACACTTTATTGAATTGAAACTTATTTATAAACTTAATTAACGCTGAACACATTTTTAATAAACAAACCACTTTTATTTTATGTATACACGGTATTAGAGACGATAATTCAAATTTATTAAATTAATAAGCTTTTGTTTATTGTATACATAAGCGATGTTAGTTTAATAAAAACGAATACATGATATTAATAAATAAGGTTCATTGCGCCAGGAAACATATTCGCTTATTATTAATAAGGTAATACATTAAATTAATGTACTAAGACATTCAAATCACAAATAAATGTAGATGGTAACAAAGGATATACACATTACAGGAATACATTGAATCAATTTACGAATTCATCAATTTTGTATACAACTTGGAAGATTACATTCATTCAATATACGGATACATTACTTTTGTGAACAGATTTATTAAAATAGTAGTTATAGCTCTGAAAATGCGACTCATACGCATTCAACATATCCAACTGTCTGCAGTAAAGGATAAGTTTTGGTGTTGAGTATTATTGATACATTTTAATCCAAAGAAAAGTGTTGAAACAGTAAGTTAGGTGAGTATTTTATATTATTTATTTATATTATCTAACATCCTTGTAGGTAATTCAAGTACAAGATCTTTAATAACATCTTCCTTTTTCTTCTACTCCCATTTATTTCTAAAATGTTATGCTTTGTATGCAATCACAGTTTTAATACGGCAGATTTACTTATTTCACATTTTAAAAGAGCTCATGATTTTAATTCAATTGACAGTGAATGCACTGAAGATAACTGTTATCGCTTTTTCAAAACCTAGGCAGTTTCAAAAACATGTTAATCGCAAACATGTTGGAAGGGAAAACAATTCCAGTGCAGCAGTAATTAGTATTAGCGACAATAATACTCAATTTATCTGATTCAGATCGCAATGCTGAAATGCAAATAATAAAATTAATTCAGTAACTAATGACGTTTTATTGGCGCATAAGAATCTACAGTCTAAAATCCTCTATATTATTAACGTGTGTTAATGGTGCTGACGACACAGTAAAGCCTTTAGATGTTCTAGTCTGTCAACAAAAACAAAACATTCTTTGAAATTCGAAAGGAAACTGCTATTCACAAATTTTAGAGCATATAACAGGATTTGTTTTAACAATGCATAATAACGATAATTTCACTAAAGCAGATATTTTTGCAATTCAAAATGAAATTAATCAAGGTTTAATAGAACCCATGTTAGACATGTTGCATCTTGCTCATTCCAAACTCGTAAATGAAGAGATACTAACGGAATTTTGTGCTCTGATTTCGCTTGTCGCGATCCGTTTAAACATGTAAAACAGATCATCAATTAACTAAATGGTTAAAAGGAAGTTTCGCTGAAAACATACAAGAATTTACAATTGATTGTAAAATAGATGTTGTTCATTCTAAAGGTGAAGTTACCTACGACGAAAAAACAGTATCAGGATTTTGATGCCTATTGTTTCAATTTAGAAAGATTTTGAGAAAGAAAATCTCTTAGCTAGAATGTTAGAGCATGAAAACTATAGAAAAAGAGTAATACATATAAAAATTTTATTCAAGGGGAGCTATGGAAAAAGAAAACCTTATTGTTCCACCCCAGCAAAGTATTAATTCCATATTTTTTATATCTGATGACTTCGAGATAAATAACCCTTAGGTTCTCGTTCAAAAACATGCTGTTTGCAATGTCTATTACCATTTCCTTGTTTTCCAGTAGAGCAATCAAAATTGGAAAATATTTTTCTTGAGGAATAAAGCAAATGATGTAAAAGAATTTGGAAATGAAAATGTTTCCAAGTATTAGTTCAACAATTAAAAGAACTCGAGGAAGATGGAATTGAAATTGAAACAAACGGTGACACGATCCGGGTTCATTTTTTATTAGGTTTGGTTTTGGGAGATAATTTAGCATTGAATTCATTTTTTGATTTTGTAAAATCATTCAATAGTAAAGCGTTCTGTAGACTATGCAAAATAACTAAACAAGCAAGCCAACAGCTACTAGAGAAGATGCTTCATTACTAAGAAGTATTCAAAATTATGATATTGATATTCAAAGCAGAGATGCACAATCTTCGGGAATTATAATAAATCGATTCTTAATAAAATACCATCTTTTCACGTAGTAGAAAATTAACGTTGATCTAATGCACGATGTATTTGAAGGATTTGTCATTATGACCTATGTCATATTATTAATTATTTTACGACAGTTGCTAAATACACTTCGATTTAGATACTCTAAACCGTAGGAAACAAAATTTCAATTACGGATCTAAAGAAATTCAAAATATTTCTGGCGAAATACATATCAACCATTTGAAGAATAAACATTTAAAAATGTCAGCTCGCCAAATGATGACGTTTATAATGTTTCTTCCACTTATGATTGCAGATCTAGTGCCTGATGATGACGAAGTATGGAAATTTTTTTTATAAATCTAATTGAAATTATTGATATCTTACTTTGTTTCGAAATTAACAATACAAACATTAACTTGGTAGAAACAAAATTTCCATTCATAATTGTAACTACACCTGTCTTTTTAATGATACTCTAAAACCAAAATTTCATAATTTGACGCATTATCCAACAGTAATCCGTCAATCTGGTCCCGTTAGAAATTATTGGTGTTTCAAATTTGAGGCAAAACACAAACCATTCAAATTTATGCTCATTGCACAACTTCCGTAAAAATGTGTGTCTGACTTTTTAGCTAGAAAATATGAATTGAAATTTGCTTATCAATTGTTTTATAAGAAGATTGATAGATGTTATGACTTAAATGAAATCTATCAATTCAAGAGTAATTTCACAAACTTAATTTTAGGTGTTAAAACTGTGCAACGAAACCTTGTAAATTCTATCGCCGCGCAATATTCAAAGGTGTCGAATATAAAACAAAGACTATATTGCTATTTTCAAGGAAAGATTTTCAATTTTACGTGTTTTGGAAATAGTTTTTTACAGAACGATATTAATAACCCAATTAGTTTTTTTGTCAGAAACTAAACAGAGTCAAATACAGTAACCATTATCTTGCATACGAGGTGGATCCTGGAAGCTTGGGTCCCTTTACGATAATACCAGCCGGTGATATTATTGGGCCTTCACTAGACTTGCTAAATACCTGTCGAAACAAGTGCATGTTAAGAGTAAAAGAATACAAGTCAATTTAATTTTTTTAATTTATACATAGGTAATCAATTTCATTTCATATCAAAAAAATGCGAACCGAAGCGCCAGATATTTTGGAGAACGTTTGTTTTGCAAAGATGTTCATTTAAGTTAATTTTACCTCAAACATTTTGTATGTTGTATGAGCTGACAGAGGACCTGTTCAGTAATGTAGAGTTTTATTCAGACTAATTTATTGTATACATGCTGATATTTACATTTATGCAGATAAACAAAATATGTGCGTGCCTGAACGTCGACAGAATATGATTACTAATAATAAACCTACTGACCGTGCATATTGTATAAACAAAATCTTGATAAGTAACATTTATAATTTATACCTTTTGATTAATTTATTATCAAGGCAGGAATATTCTGATATCATTTACTATATTATGTAGGTACTTTTGAAGATTTTACGGCTAGAACAACTGAACAGTTTTAAACGACACTCTTCCCCATTCGGTCAAAAACGATTGACAAGAATGAGCTTGAGCATGTATGTGACCCTTTACACGTTCGCCGGAATGTTGCACTGTTTGCGCCGGTGCCGTTTGCCGTTCTATACATCAGTCCGTAAATTTGAACGGAAGACTTCGTGTGCATTTAAAATTTCTTTAGATTATTTCTTAATTTGTAGTTTTGTGAAGTAATGTAAATTCCTGAAAAGCATACAGTAGCAGAAACACCTTTATAGAAAAAAATCCTAGATCCTAAATATCAAACCTAACAAACACAGTCTCATCCGTCAATTTGGTTTCAAATAGTTAACAATTAGGAAGGGTGAAGTATGGACCGTTTTACTCATGACGTAAATGGAGACAACAACATACTCGACCCAAGTTACTCTAATAAGGGAACTACTATCAAAGAAACCCAGGATAATGCCAATAATATACTTACCCAAAGCTACATAACAAGCACTTTGGCCTCTACTGTTGGAACCCATGAATATGATTCCCTCTACAGATGGCTATCAGCTATTGGTGTTGCAAAACAACTATGCAACACAGTCTTTGCACAGATAATGGTCTCATTTATCTAGATAATGAAACAACATTGGTAAATACAAACGCAGACGAGTTGAGAACTTTACTCAAAACTGGAATGTGGAACATATTGCTGAACATCTCATAAGGTATGTGTTCATGAATTAGTTTCCGTTATATTATTTTTTTATTTTAATTACTAATTCATATTTGTAGCTGAAAAGTATTTGTAAATATTCTAAAATAATAAAGCGTCATCATATTGAAAGACTCCAGAAGAACTTCTGATTTTGCGACACAAATTATTTTTGAACATAATTTGAAGAATGGAGGGCATCTATTGGTAGACCCGTTTATGATGGAGACCAATAGAGTTGATCAAAACCCACATATTTATTCTTCATCTACGTCACCATCATCCACATCACGATTCGAAATGTATCCATCCAAGAACACCAACACCTTCTAATGAAAATTCTAAGAGTATTATAACATTGGGCGATATTTTAGATGAAACTCAGAAAGGAAAAATTTGACCAAACTTTATGATCAAACCTCAAAGTTCAACGATGATCAGAGAAATCGTTAATTAAGTTGATCGCCCAATTCTTTGATGATAAAACACACCGCTGACCTTACAAATTTCCTACAGGTTGGAACAAGAGATATTTGAAAGATTCCAACAGAAAAAAAGGTATGTTATAAAACATAAATAAATAAACTCCAAAGCATAAACAACTATTGTTATACATTTTAGAGTACTATCGAACGGGAAAGAGGGAAAGTTATATAATAAATATATAAATCTAAAAAGTGGATTTAGGTCAACCGTTTCTCAGTTCGTGGAATCTAAAACTACGGCAAAAAAGAAAAAATCTGCTACAACCAGAGTATTCGGTTAGTTCTGAATCGCAACTGATTGAGTCTTTTCATTTTTTACCAAGCTTATTTTTTAGAGCAGAAGAAGATACTGAAAATTGTATTCGGCCTTAAAATTTGATAATCTATCCGCTGAGGAATTTGATAACTGCTGGAAAGCCTGCTCCCAATATCGCTTGAGGGAGATTCAAACTTTGGAGTCTGCAACTGCAGCTTTAGAGAATGGACACAATATAAATTACCATCAGGCTATAGAATGGTTTGTAAAATCACTAATGTGTAATAAATTTGTGTTCCGTATAAACACGATCAAGTCTTTCTATGTCAGCTCAGGTCAGCCTCAGGTCTGCCAAAGTAGACCTAAACAGTGACGTACAAATTGTCAACTTCAGGCCCAGGCTTACAGAAGGTTCGTTAAAAGTTAAGGCCGCCGTTAAACGTGAAATTATGAAATCTTATTGGCTGAATTTATCATGACCCTCGTTAAAAGTTAATCTACGTTAAACATTTAACAGACGTTCTGTAAACTGACCACAGAACTATAACGGACCAATATCTTGTTTTTGATTAAAAGAATCCAAGAAAACGTTATTTACACAAGCTAAACTAACAAAGTTTTAAACAACTTACAGATAAATATGGACTTCAATAGTTTATATAATACGGGCAATGGTCTACTTTGACTCTGGGAGACGTCAATTAACCCATAACAAAATTTTTAAGCCTGGAGCGACACGTTAAAGATAATACCATTTTGGAATTGCTGGAAAAGCTGAAAACGATCTTTAAATGAAAGTAAGTATGAAGTAACTCAAAACTCCTAAATAATTTTTTTCTTTTTAGATAATCGTGATGCCACTTTATTATACGCTATACATGGATATCTTGTACCGACTCATAAAATTGTTAAGAAAAACGATAAAACTGGAAAGAAAGATACCATAAAGTTTTCCATTCGGGACTCCCAAATGGCTTTCTTATATGTGGCCAAATCAGCGGCTGATTTGATAATCACCTAATGCATCTAAAGAAGCAAAAGGGAGTCAATCCAGCCCTTTGTAATGTGTATAGGTGACAATATTACTTCCATTACCGAGATATTTGTTTACTTTGATGACATCAAATTTAAATTTTTAAATTTACTTCGGGCGGTCAGACATATGTTTTAAAATTTGTTATGTTTTTAATTTAAAATTTCCAATTGAAGCCACAATGTTTTGGACTTTCATTGGAACACATTTTTATCATAAAAATCAGAAGGTAGCTTTCCGAAAGTGCATCTGTTCTCGGAAGCTTTAAAAAGTGGAACAGCAATAGAAAAATTAATTTAAATTGTTTTATTGTTATTATTAGCTATAGTTAATGCTGAGTTGTAGATTTTTTTTTATTTTTATTATTTTTGTCTGTTTCTTTTTATATTCATTTGTTAACAGTTTATTTTAGAGTTTGCCTTTTTGTCACAGTTTTAGTAATAAAAATAGATAATTCATACTTTTGATTTATTTTTCAACCATAATCTCCAAAATATCTAATAAACAAAACGTAATATATGAATGTACGTTATACATGAAATTAATAAATTCAACATTACAATACTACATAACATTAATGTACGGTGTATATTAAATCAATGGTATAGGATTTTCGTGTACATTATACTAATGTACTTTTATAACACTATTGATGGTAGACTGTACATTATGATAATGTACGATCCTACATACGATGAATGCATTCTGAGTTTTGTTTTTATGTTTCTTATACATTACGTTAATAAATATCATTTATTACTACAATGGCAACGTTTATAACGGCATTGTATTACAAGTTGATAGTATTAATGTACCTAGGTTTAATACATTAATAAAATAGTACGTTGGAACAAATTTTAATAAACTTTTTTATTAAAAAATGCAAAGATTCATTGAATAAACATCAACTTTTTTTGTGTGTGCGCCGAATCATAATTTAGAAAATTAAGAAATTATAACCTACAAATGGAAATGGCCGAGAAAAATGGAAATAAATCAACAATTAGAAAGATGCGAACGTACATGTCATATGTTAAAAGAATCAACGTAATTTTCGGAGTCGTTTAAGATTAATTACAAGTCATTTAATAATTATATCCCGAAAGGTAGTCTCAAATTGAACGCTAAGGGCGCGCAAAATTGTCGCGAAATTCCTATTTTAAAAAGAATCCAGGAGTGTTGTAATAAGACATTATAAATATGAAAGACGAAACACCGTTGGAAAAGTCGGATAATTACACCCGTCGCTTTACTCTACAAATTAATAAAATAGTTAACCTTCAAAACAAAGATCGGTATCCATCGTCAAATAAAAAGTCAGGTTACGGTAACAGAAAATGTAAACATCAATAGTAATAGTTAAATGTACCTATTAATAATTAAATACGACTGATAAATCGACACTAAAGGCTGATAAATTTTAATTAAAATAAATCTTACGAAAAGAAACGTTAGTGCAGTGGAAGTGGTATGCGGTATTCGCTCAACAATCTACCGAAATCCACCATGAAGCGAAGAATCATTTGGGGATCCCTGAAATGGAATTAAAAAAGAAACAACAGAGCGCATAGAAAGAAAACAAGACTTACTGCAAACGAATAAAGTTAATAGAGTCTCATGATCAATTTTTTATTATTATAAAGAAATTAAAAGGTAGTGAATGGCATAGATTAGATTCCTTGTAAAAGAAAGGAATAAAATTAGTAAAGAACCAATTAAACATTTATGAAATTTATACAAACAAATTGGACTGGTTACACAGATACTAAACATAAAATAAACCTCTATTAATCGCAATACATAAAATTTTCTCAAATAATTTTTGTTATGCCAAATATTGTCATTTGAAAGTAATTATTATTTTTTCAGTGACGCAGATTGTTTGAAAACAAAACAGCTAATAATATTTTTTAAATTGTTTTAATTAAGACGTTTCGCCATAGCTTCTTCAGTTAATGTCTAAAAATTGCAAAACATTTAATTACACTGTACCAATTATACATATGTTAGATTTCAATTAGACAAACAATAAAATGTACAGACTTAAAATGAGCATGAAAATCAAAAATTAATAGTTTTGAAAGATTAATGGGAGAATAAAAGAAAGCGTATTTCAAAATTAATTAATTCAAAATTTTTAAACAAATTGAAAACACAACATTGATTTAAAATGCGTATGTAACATTAATCTTTTAAAACTATTAATTTTTGATTTTCATGCTCATTGTAAGTCAGTACATTTTATTGTTTTCCTTATTGAAATCTAATATACAGGGTGTCCGGAAATTATGAGCAAAAAACTCGAGGAGTGATTCTACTTAAAAAATTAATGCCACAAGTTCCTCTAACATTTTTCTGAAAAATCCAAAATAACGGAGTTACACGACCTCAAAGCTTGATTTTTTAATCAAGCTTTTTTAATAAAATATTTTCTCGTGTACCGATTCTCTTCAAATTTGGTACTCTTACCAATAATGTTCGTTTGTATTTTTGTTCCCAATTTGACGTAAATTCCCCAAAGCTAAAGGGATTAAACTGATATTGTTGGAAATACATACTATTTAATGAGATAATCTGTTTTAATAAATAACTACAATTGACAACAGTTTAATAAATAACTACTATTCGGAAATGCTTCAACATACAAACGTCTTGCTGCAATTCCATTTCCGCTAGCTAAACCATAATAATAATGCATGTCACGTAGTTCGACGTTAGAATAATTATTAATAATAATAATAATTAATCACAACGATTTAATAAGAAACTCGCAACAACTTATTATCTGTCAAAATGAATTGTTTACAAAGCAACTCCCGCAGTTGTTTCTAAAGCATGCTTTGTTAATGTTGAAAATGAGCTGAAGTGAGTTAGTATTCATTCAGTACAAGCAACTTTTAAAAAGCGTTTTTCTCGAAAACAGCTCATTTTATCGTAATGTAAGAAGAGGACATTTTTGAAGATTTTTTGATCCTTTTTAATTGTGTGTCACCAAAACTCGAACAAAAAAATTATGGATCATTATCCAAAGGTCAAGGGCAGTTTAAGCCCTTTAGCTTTCGGAAATTTACGATCAGGAACAAAAATAACAAACGAACATTATTGGTAAGTGTGCCAAATTTAAAGAGAATCAGTACACGAGAAAAAAATTTATTAGAAAAGCTCCGTTTTTTTTCAGAAAAATGTTATAGGAACTTGTGAGATTAATTTTTCAAGTAGAATCACTCCTCAAGTTTTTTGCTCATAATTTCCGGACACTCTGTATAATTGATACAATGTATTAAAAAAATTTATAAAACAAAAATTATTTACCTCTATAACATTCTCCAAAACAAAAATTATGATCAAAATAAATTAAAACATCTCTACATAAACAAATCAGATTTAACAATATTTTTAATGAAAAACAATTCCAAAAATTAATAAAAAAATACAATCCCTAATAATTAATAAATCTTCCATGTTAAACAAAAAATAATTTAGTCTTGACAATTCTAAAAACCTAAACTGAATCCAAAATATATCCAACATACCGATTCCAAAAAACATTGAACAAATACTAGCATTAGGACCATATTTTAACCTACATTATAATAACCTAAAAAATAAACAAAAAACATTGAACAAAACAATAATCAATCTTGAGCCCACATTAGAAAATTTAAACACTAACTCACAAAATCAAACACGATCTCATCTTGTCAATATCTTAACATATTACAAAAATGAGAAACCATCATTAAAATCCATAACTAAAAAAATCCAATAATGAACTATACAGTGTGTCCAAGATAAGGGTGAACAGCATGTGGATCTCGGAAACCGTGAGAGATACAGAGTTGGTTAAATTTAGAAAAAGTTGCCCACTTGAGGGGTCGACATTTTACTGTTAAGTAACTCGCTGATTTTGCCTTGCTTTCGGAGATATTCTAAGAAAACCGAAATTGTGCCATTTCATTTTCATTATATTCTGAAGTTATTCGAAAAGTTACCAAAAAAACTATGCACTTCGTCATTGCTGCTCTTTCTGCTCTACAAGTTGGTGTTCACGAATTTTCACTACAACGTTTCGTTTCAAGGAAATCATCATCAACTTTATTTTTTCTTAAAGCATTCAAAAAAAGTACACTCTGTATAAGAAAGCATTTTTCATTACAAATTCAACGATGTACTACACAATATGGTTATTCGTGATTTTATTAAGAAAAAATAACGTTTTTTAATTTCTAATCTTTTTGGTCTAGTGTGCGGTGAATGAAACCATGGCAACGAAAAATGAAGTCTAATTAACAATCGACTTTATTTCTTTCATTGTTAATTCTGACTCTGGCAGAATCTATTTGAATAACAAAGTAGAATCAGTTTAGCAACGTTTTTTAGTGTAGGTTATATTTCATAACGGAGCAAGTAATGTTTTCAAATGAAGAAAAATTTAAAATGCTGTCCTGCTACATTACATGCCGGAGAAATTCTGTAAAAGCCGAACACTTGTATTTACCCGGAACGGAGGCAACCAGGAAAGTCCATATTTCGGCGTTTGGTGTCCAATCTAAAAGAATACGGTTCATTCAAGCAACCCGTACTGTCCCGCCAAAAACATTCAAACGCAGCAACATTTTCTGTTTGCCGCAATTATTTCAACGCACACTACATCAAAAAGATTTGAAATTTACGTGTTCCATTGTAAAATATGCCCTTCACAGAAAGACGTTGCTAAACTGATACTACTATGTCAATCGAATTGATTCTGTCAGAACTAACAATAGACTTCATTTTTTCGCTGCCATGGTTTCATTCAGCGCACACTAGACCAAAAAGATTAGAAATTTACTAAAACGTATTTTTCTCAATAAAATCACGAATAACCATATTGTGTAGTACATCGTTGAATTTGTAATGAAAAATGCTTTCTTATACGGAGTGTACTTTTTTGAGTGCCATAAGAAAAAATAAAGTTGATGATGGTTTCTTCAAAACAAAACGTTCTAATAAAAATTCGTAAACGCCATCTTGTAGAGCAGAAGGAGTGGCAATGACAAAGTGCATTCAGTTTTTTGGTAACTTTTCGAATAACTTCAGAATATAATGAAAACGAAATGGCACAATTTCGGTTTTTTTCGAATATCTCTGGAAGTAAGACGAACCCAGAGAGTTTCTTAACAGCAAAATGTTGACCCTTCAAGTGGGCAACTTTTTCCAAATTTAACCAACTCTGCATCTCTTACGGTTTCCGAGATTCCCATGATGTTCATCCTTATCTTGGACACACTGTATATATAAACCTTGAATTTAAAACAAGGACTTTTTGACACTAAACAATTCTTAAAAAATGATCATAACTTAATTATAACAAAAGCTGATAAAGCTAATAAAACTGTAATTATGACCAAATACCAATATGAAAATAAAATAAATACCTTATTAAACGAGCCTAATACGACCTAAACTATTGGACAAAAGCTTTTTACAAAATTAAAAACAAACACAAAATATTAAAGACTCTTCTAGCATACTTTATCAAATTAACTGTTCAGATTGTGAAGCTGTTTATATTGGCCAAACTAATCAATACTTAAAACAACATAAAAACTCAATAATTACAAAAATTAAAACCCCATAAACTCCAAATACAGCTTTAGCAGAACACGCGTCTTTTAACAATCATGAAATTAATTTTAGTTCGCCAAAAATATTAAAAAACGGAAATAACTTTAAAAAAAGATTACTCTCAGAAAGTATAAAAAAAAAACAAAACTCCAACGCAATAAATTTTAAAACTAACACCTTAAATATCAACAAAATGTATTCACTAATTTAACCACTAATACATAAATGTATTGATAATAATGTCTACGCAAATGTTTAAGTATACATAAACTGTTATTTGTAAGTTGTTTGTCACTGAAGTATGTTACATACGTATTTTAAATAAATGTTGTGTTTTTAATTTGTTTGAAAATTTTTAATTAATTAATTTTAAGGTAATTTTTTTATTCTTATTCGTTTTAAACTATTAATTTTTTATTTTCAAGCTCATTTTAAGTCTGTACATTTTATTGTTTTTCTTATTGAAATCTAATATATAATTGATACAGTGTAATTAAATATTTTGTAATTTTTGAACATTAACTGAAGAAGCTATGGCAAAACATCTTAATTAAAACAATTAAAAAATGTATTAGTTGTTTTGTATTCAAACAATCTGCGTCACTAAAAAACTAAATTACAACAGCTGTAAAAATCAAAATCAAATTATAGCAATTATTATATTGCTGCTTATGATTAAAAAAATGTCTAGAATCCGCACATTTCTGGAAACCACTGAATGTAGTGGCGTCAATTGAACTTAACCACTGGCACAACACAATCCAATTAAAATTAAATTTCTTGTAATGTGGATACCCAACATTCCTGAAAGGTATTTAGTAAATATTTAACACTAGATTTAAACCCCGTCGATTGACGGACAAATTTGAATGCATGAATTTAATAATGCTAGACTTATGGTGGACGGAGACGCTGCTGGCTCTGTCCATGAATGCAAATTTTCCCATTGATTTGAATGCAAGACCCATCGGCATGCCGAATTTTATGTGTCTAGGACGTCTGGATGTACCCGTTTAATTTCGGAGACAAACATGAAAAAAATAGGCGTTTTATTATATAGGATTATTTATTTACTTAAATCAATTTTTAATTTAAAATTATACAGCTTCTTAATCCATAGGGTCAAATTTTTGAATTTATAGAAAGTGATTCAATAGAGATTGTTTTTTCGAGGTCCAAGAATATTTTAAAACAAAAACCACTGAGTAATTGATTTCTTGTCCATTACATGATTTGTTTGAGTCTACGTCTGCATTCTGATTTATCTAAGTTGATAACAAAATAGCTATTTATGTAAACAGTGACGTAACGCATGGTTTTTCTAAGTCTAAGTCCCGCAATATTTATTTATGTATTTATTAATACCGTATCTATACTGGTCAACCACATTATTGGACAGGAACAATGTATAGTTTATACTAAAATTCAACTAATTTAAAAAATGTATCTCAAAATAAATAATATTTAGCAAAATTAAGTAACAACTTGCAAAATTTCAATGTATCAAATTAGTATAACTTATATTGCACAAAACAATCTTAAACTGCCCAAAACATACCTAAACAATATCAATATAGTTGATTCAGTGTGAGTGTTGTAGGTTATTAGTACGCGTACAATTATACGCCAGAATACAAAAGTTGATTGAATTTAAAGCTAAAGGACTATCTAATTAGTTATTGAATAATTTATGCAAATGAAGTAACTGAGTTCTACTATCGGATAATTTGATAATGTTAATAGTAGATTATTTTACTAGAGTTAAACAATATATAAATTTTGTTGAATTGGTTATATTAAATTGTAAAATTCGAGACAGCAAATTAAGCGAACAATTATATTTAACCAGTAAATCAATTTTTTTAAGCGTTTTTGCTAGTTTTATGTGTTATTTTAAATTTTGAGATTTCGGTATTATAGGACTTTTATATTGAACCTCAAATAGTTGTAGAACAAATAACTATTTTGCTTTTAATGTCTAACAGTAAAAAAGTTTTTAGCGTCTGCCAGTAGTTAATAATTGAGTTTATTGTCTGAAGAAAAACTATTTAATAATTAATTACATATATTATAGTAGGTATACACATTATTTTCTTTAATTTTCTTTTTATACAACTCATTTAAAACATTTTTGAACTACAGCCGATTTGAAAGTATCGAGCAATATTTTTAAGTTTAAATCGTACAAATGCAAAATAAAGTGCTTGTATTGAGTAAAGTATGTACCTTCAGTTGCTTATTATAAATACAAGCATATTAAATAAATTTGCTATGACTATTACCATTTGATTTGCTGTCAAATATCACATACAAGTCTTTAAATTTAGTGCAACAATATGTAGAAATTCCCTATAATTTTAGGAATCAGTAACTGTTAAAACTTTTTTTTTCCCTACCGAGAATCATTTACAGCTCATTTGAGGGAGGAAAGTTGTATTTTTCATACCTAGGGAGAAAAAGTACATTCGAAAGCAAACATCCCCGGAAAATGTCAAAGGATATTGAACTAAAAATTAGCAGTAGTGGTACAGGTTAGTAACATAACCTTCAAAAATTATAGTATTGTAATTGTAAGTACATTTTGTTAATGTTTTGAATTACTTTTACAGAAGTCAATTAACATTTGTATTGTTCCAGTCGCTGTTTATGTTCATGGATACTTCATCGAATAAAATTGTGCATTCCGAAGGCAGAAACATTATTAGAGGCGTTATTGAGTTCTTTGATAAACAAAACTGCTGGGGTATATACTTTTCCCTTAGAAAAATTAACTGAACTGCAATTGCAGCAACTAGAGGTTTAAATAAAATTACCCCTTAACGATTGTGATTAGGCATTTTAACTGGCGTTTGATAGTTGATAAAAACGTTCCCACATGAAAGTTAAAATAAATTACCGGTGGTGTCACCTTTCAAAATATTTATTTCAAATTGGTCTCAACGACAAATTATTAATGGAATGTAATCACGATATTGCGTTATTAATACAAGTTAAGAGAAAAAAAATTAAATTTGTAGGTGACAATTGACGCCTATATACATATTTAGATCAAAAGTTTTGATGACGTTACATGAAATGCCGTAACAAGTGAGCGCAGTCCAACGAAGAAGCAGGGTTTTATACAACTGTGTAGAGGAATTATTCATTATGACCTTGTTGTCGATATAATTTTGATTAATGATATGCATGTACCACAGAATAACCAGGAAATTAAAGAAAGTATGAAAGTGCATTCTAGAAGTAAGTCATATTTTAATAGCACATTATCAACATACGTTAACCATTTAGTTAACGAAATGTGGCATCAAGATTGGATAAGCAGTAGAAAACTTATAGTTAATCCCATGTAAATGATGGTTCATCTAATGGCTATCTTAATATGAAAGTGATATATTATAAATGATAAATTTTTCGACAGGCGATTCGAAATTTTTATACTTGCCAACTGTTAGGTTGGCTATAATTATTGAAGAATCGACTATGTAACTGCTTACATACCTGTCGGCAAAGTTGCTGGTGATATATTATAGTTTATAAACAGGAGCTTTCAAATAAATTTTAATTCTTCATTTTATGTTATAGTGATATTATAGTAAATTGAAAACCACAAAATTGAAATTGTTAATGAATAAAGCACAATAAATTATTTTTTTAATAACTCGTTTGCAATACTGAACCTAACCTACAAATCAAAGGAAAAGAACACTAACTGCAGCGTCTAAAAAAGAAAAAGAAGTGCACAGACTTGATCCCCAAAAATCTAACATAGTGGTAAACAAATCCTCGGAGATTTTTAACAATGACGAATTAACTTTGTTGAATAAAGGCTTGAAATATAACCTCAAATTTAACAAAGCGCCCATAGATAATATTATTGTACGAATTAAAAGTTTGATTAAACTTTTAGATGATAACTCTATAAAATTCATTAGAATGCCTGTAAAATTCAAATTTCAGATAATATTCAGCAGTTACCAAAATTTAAATTTAACGCGAGAGAAATAAACATTGTTAAAAATCTTAAAGAGAAAAGTTGTTGTTACCTCAAAGCAGATAAAGGTAATAAAGTAGTTATTTTGGACAAAGAGGATTATTTTGAGTAAGTTCAGGTGATGTTTAATGAAGGCCCCTATTCATTAATATCTAAAAATCCTCTTCCCAAAATGATTGCTGATACCTGTAGAGTCTTATTAGAACGTGGAAATATTATAACAAAACAACTTAGGCTTAGACCAGCGGTATCTAACCCGGTTCTTCCTAGAATGTATTGTTTACCTAAGATACATAAACCCGGAAAAGCAAAGCGTCTCATTGTTTTAGGTATTAATGCCCCTACTTATCTGATATCTAAATGGTTGTCAAATAAATTCAACAGTTTTGAATATCAACAATCAAATTTCAGTGTTCAAAATTCATACGATTTTATTGAAAAATTGAAAAACTTTAAGCTGACTGAGAACGAAGTTTTAGTTTCATTCGATGTCTGTTCATTGTTGCCAAGCGTTCCGATAGATATCACTTTAGATTATTTGAAAGATATGTTACACCAAAACCATTTAGACAATTTAGAAGTAGATAATTTTATTAAATTAGCAAGATTATGAACGGCCAGTATAAAAGAAAGAAAATAAAAAAAATAAAAAAAAAAAAAAAACAAAAAAAAAATAAAAAAAAAAAAAAAAAAAAACTAAAAAAATTATTTCCTTCTTAAAAAAAAAAAAAAAAAAAAAAAAAAAAAAAATTTTTTTTTTTTTTTTTAAAAAAAATTGTTGTTTTTTTTTTTAATTATAATAAAAGTTTAAAAAAAAAAATATTTTTTTTATTTTTTTACCCAAACTACTCTAAAAAAAATTTCCAGAACCGTACTTTTTTTTTTCTTACTTTTTTTTAAGAAAAAATGTAGCACCTCTCTTTTTTTTAAATATTATTATTTTTTTTCTTTTCCAAAAAAATTTATAAAAAAAAACTCTTTTTTTTTTTTTTTTTTTCTCTCTTTTTTTCTTAAAAAAAAAAAAAAATTTTTATTTGTTTTTAAAAAAACTTTTTAAAAAAAAAAATATTTAAAAAAAAAAAAAAAAAAAAAAAAAAATTTTTTTTTAGAAAAAAAAAAAAAAAAAAAAAACTTAAAAAGCAAGAAGTTTGTTTTATTTTTTTTTTCTCCAAAATTAAAAAAAACTTAACAACAAAAATAATTTTTAATTTTTTTAAACCCCCTATATCGGAAACAACGCATTTCCGGACATAGATTTATTTTCTCAAATCTCTAATCTGGAGTTTCTCTATGTACCCTTGAAATATTGCCACCCTTATCTGAAACACCCTGTATATGAGTCAAACCTACTTTCAAATTAACAATAATATTTATCAACAAAATTATGGTACAACAATGGGTAACAGCTTATCTCCGTTTATGGCTAACCTGTTCATGGGTAAATTTGAAACTGATTTAAAAAATAATTTAGAATATTTTCCTAGAATTTGGTGTAGATATGTAGATGACGTTTTTGCAGTCATCGACACTAAAGTTTACAGCCCTCAGCAATTTGTAGAAATTTTAAATTCAAAATTTGAGACGATCAAGTTTACCTATGAAACAGAAACAAACCTTAAGTTACCTTTCTTAGACACTTTAGTGACAAGAAATGGCAACAAACTAGATATAGATATTTATCGTAGAGACACTAACACTATGAGGTTTATAACAAAGATTCCAACCATAGTATGCAACACAAACTTGCATCTTTCAACTTTTTGATTCACAGATTACATTTCCCATTGTCAAAACCAAACTTTGATAAAGAACTGCGAAATATAAACATAAGTTAAACATTAGAAACATTACAACGTTAGGAACTAGTTATAGCAAAATAGATAAGAAATATGTCAAGGTCTTCAAAAAATATTTTCAAAATTTGATTATAAAACAGTAACCTCTAGTAGTAACAACTTGCAAAATCTTTTAGGCAATCCAAAAGACCCAATAGAAATGTGTGGTAAATCGGAAATGTATAAAATTAATTGTAAAGACTGTAACCAAGTATATATAGGGCAACCAAGACACCTATTAAAACTCGTTTTAAAGAGCACGTAGCTCATGCCAAATATCATCGCACAGATAGGTCCAGTGTTGCCATGC
Organism: Abscondita cerata; assembly: GCA_030710515.1. Lineage (NCBI taxonomy): Eukaryota > Metazoa > Arthropoda > Insecta > Coleoptera > Lampyridae > Abscondita > Abscondita cerata. The sequence goes on along the minus strand of JALBCR010002510.1, from coordinate 257,491 downwards.
ATATGCTTGAAAATGGCCATAGAGTAGGCGAACATTGAATTAATTAAGAGGGTAGATAATAAAAAGGAACTTGCCTCTTATGAAAGTTTAGAAAAAAATTTTTTTAAACAGAAATTTGCTTATGAATTATGATGATGACGGTCCATTAGGATTTTCGGAATTATTTAAGCTTATCTAAAAATCAATTAAGTTTAACGATGCGTGATAAGCAGATGGTATATATAAGTTTCCCGTTGTTTTTAATTTTAGTATTAGTATCGCTGATGATGACAGCTTAGCTGTTGAAACACGTGTCCGAGTAAAGTTTTTAGTGCAGTTTTGGTGTTTTTCTGTTGGCTAACCTACAAAACTTAAATATGTTCTTAGAAACGGTAAACAACGAAATTAAACACAACAATTTAACAATAACAAATAACTAGATGCAAGAGATTACATTACTGATTTAGATAAAAGTTGAAGGTGCAGTTTGTTGAATTTTGTATGGTAATTCCTTTTTAAGACTTTCAACTGGTAAATTAAATTCTGCGTTGCTCGTTGTAGCAGAAACTTGCGATGTATCAGCAAGAGTAAATGCTGAATTTGTGGATGTACTGGTACATGGTTCAGGTTGGAATTCAGCTGTCGCTTGAACCATTTCTGCAATTTTTCTTTTAGATTCTATGGAATCCTCTACATAACTTTTAACTCCGTGACGCTTCAAGTCTAATACTCCACCACCTTGAAATGCAAGTGCAGTGGCGGAGGTTCTGCAAAAATAATGACCGGTGTCATTATTAGGAGTATCTAGTAGCAACGATAAAGTCTGTCGCATAGAACTTGCGTGCATTAGCAATAACCAATTACTTTTAGTACTCGATCAAATTTGTATTAATTCAGTTAAGTTTCTTGTTTATTAACCCCAAGATATAGATAGCGTACCAATTTAAGATTGGTGATTAAGAAACTTGACGTACACTCGTCACTTACACGCGGTGACTTAAAAAACTAATAGTACACACTTTCTAAACACAGGATGTAGCTTCTGTCAATCCTAAAGGCCTTTTGTTTTAGCGTACCCCGCGAAACTCTAAAGAGTTCGTGCCAACAACTAGCGTGGGAGTATGGAGGCTACCCCGAATAACAATGGTCATAAATACTAAAGGTATAACCGCTTGATGTCGCGTGTACTTAAGTTTCGAACGTATGCAAATATGAATAATTGGTTCCTTAAAACGATAACTTATCTGGTTATGGTTGTACGTAATGCTGATAAAGAAAGTCCTTGCTAACGACACAGCTACTCGAAGACCAGGACAAGTTCGCTGGGAAGGAATAGAAGACCCAATTCTTGAAACAGAAAGTTGTCTTTGTAAAGAGCGGGCGCACCGCGTGCAATACTCTAAACCGCTGTACGAGATTCGGCCGGGTGTCTCCGAGGTCGGCGACAATACGAACGCAAGCACGTTTTGTGTCACAAACGGAATTGTAATTGCTCGTTCCAGCGTCCCTAGGAATTATCCAGACAGTCAATTGTGAGAAGGATTTGAGGTCCAGACATGTGCTAAATCATACGTTGTAATTAGCAATTAATAAAACCGCTAAATCAACCAAAGTAATGGCAAAGAAAACCACTTACGGCGTTAATTGGTTGTATAATATTTTCACACTAAAATATTGCACATTAACTGAAGCCACTGAAGCGCAATTTTTTATTTAGTTTTTAGCTTTGTACAACACGATTAATCGCCCAAGAAAAGGAACGTTTTTCAAGATGTCGGCCCGCCGCTTCGATAGAAATCCCCAAATTTTGATTAACCAATTGGAAGAAAATTCGGTTTAAAGCGCGGTAAATTTGATTCTTGTTGCAACGCGCAACTTGAAAATTTTGAACCGTAACAAAATTTACAAATTTCTGTACTTCTGACTGATCAAAATATTTTAAAATCATTTTAATACAAACGTGTCTAGTTATATATAGACCTCGGTGAGTCGTTAATAAAGATGAAAAATGAAAAGGGGTTGATGTTAGACTCCTGAGGAACACCAGAAAAAGGCATTAAAAAAAATAAATTGTAACCTACTAACGTATTAAAGGATAGATTTGATAAATAAAACCTTATTAAATTAATTAATGAATTAGATAAACCAAACTAGTTACAAAAAAATCACGGTTCGTTATATGTTACGAACAAGATTTTTCTAACTAAAAAAGTTTAAAAATAGAATTAAACGTATTTCGAGTTCAAGCCTTAACCGAGTGTGATCGGCGTTACAAAAAGTTTTATTTTTTGTAACTGGTAACAAAACGTAACACTCTACTTTGATTATGAAAAAAGTTACTTGATATGTTACAAAATACTAATTTGCAACCATACTAAAATTTAAAAAAAGTGGTTTTTAAAGGGTGCATTTTCAGTTAGATGCGATATAAAAAATAGCTATTGATGTTACCAGTGACGAGACACATGATTTTTTTGTAACGAATGTGATAGCAATATCACGTGTTACAAAAAATTATTTTTTTAGGGTAACATACAATATTTTTTCTAATTTAGAAAAAATTAGAAAATTTAACTTATTTCGAATTTAAATTCTATAATAATAATAACTTTATTTATTATTAGTTATTTCCTAAAATCAACGTAATTTTCTATACAAATTAAGTAATAATCAATATTAATATGTTATGTCGTTTGTGTGTCCTCACCTTCGTTTTTACCGAATACTCTCGATTCATTTTACGAATTCACATGGAGTACATGCGAAAATCGACCTTTTTTCAAATTCGTCTCACATTAGAACGGCTTGAGATATTTTTGTTTGGACCAAAGTTTCGAGTTTACGAAAGATGTGTCTTTATTTTTCGATTTAGAATATTCGTAATTTTGCAAATTTTCGAATGGTTTAACTGTAGAGGATTCAATTTCACAAAAAAAAAATCTTTGTATGCACGAACTTGATGACTCACACACGCGTAACTGCGAGCGTGCCAAACAGTCAATCTCACTTAAATAAATTTTGTTGTATTACGTTAAAGCGGTCGAGCCAATAAATCCGGTACTAAATTTGTTTTTTAATAAATATTTATTCGTATTACATTTATATCTTCTATATTAATAGTTATGTCGTTTGTGCGTCCTCACCTACTCTCGATTCGTTACGAGCCCACACCCGAATAGTCTCGATTCATTTTACGAATTCACATGGAGTACATACTCTGCATTCATATTGATTACTCAACTGATGAATGTTAATGTAAGTGCTAATTATTGTTCATGACTGTCTGCTCTTTAGAAGCTAATTCATTTTTGACTTAACGCATGCGTAGCATGCTGGCTTTGTCTAGTGAATTCATATGTAGGTACTAACGTAAATAGTAATAAAAGTATAATACGACCTAGCACAAAGTGATGTTTTAATATTCTATAATTAATCAATTTTTAAAATAATTCTTAACTTAAAGTAGTCATTGTTTCAAGTAATATTTTTTGACTCTTTGCATAAACATTTTTACTGTACGTACAGTTCTTATCTCTAAAGGTATAGTTTTAAAATATCTTAAACCGCAAAAATAAAATAAAATCTATGAATTTGATGAGGCTATAAAACACGTCTTGAGCGAAGACGTCAGTATTTTTGTCGACGTATGCGCAGCTTAGGTTTTTTAAAAATATCATTTTGACTTGAACTGTTTGCAAACTCCCAAACTAAATATAAATTTAAATAGCAAATAATGAATGTACAATTTAAAACTGGGCTGGACAGACATCTTCATTAAAATGTGACGTAAATGTAACCTAAAAATTGACAGAAATGAATACCTACTCTTTTAGATACATCGATTTCTAATCTAAACTTGGCATCAAATTTTATTTGAACACCCGTTATAAATGCAATTGCAATTGGCCGTTATTGGGAGGAAAAAAATTTATTTCTATGAATTGTTTATTAAAATCTTTTAAGTATGGAACATAATACGGTTCGCTATAAGGTACTATATATCTGCATTAAAAAATAACTATAAATGTGTTGATGCAATATTAAATAATTAGACTATGAAATAATGAATGAGTGATACATATTGAATACATAATACATACATTTACATAATATGTACCTATTTTCTAATTGTTCATTAAATTACATTTTTGTGAAATATTTTTGTATTGAGGTTTGTTTTACATTTTTAAGTTTAGTTTGTAAAACAGAAGATTTACATTTTCTTTTCACACACTCATATCTTTAATGTTTGACGTAAAAACTTCCGATTCTTCTACACCACTTTCATTGTTCGAATCGCAGCCTTCACTATAGTCTAATTCACTGATTATATCTTGAATATTTAAATTCGGGCTTTCGGTCAAAATATCACAATCAATAGATGCATAATTTTCTAGGCTTACACGTTGATTACCTTCTAGTAATACAGGAAAAAGCTGAGCTAGTGGAATTTTGTCTTCTTCATCGAAATCTTTTTGCAAGACCTTTTCCAAGAATCCTGCTTTCGCAAAACATTTAGCAATTGTAATAGGAAACGTTTCTCCAGGCTACTGATATCCAAACTAAAGCGCTGGTGAAATTGATACTTTTTTCCGCATCTTTAAAAGGACGTTCGGTATTTGTGAATGTTAGCAGCATTTTGATTAAAAACTTTCTGTAGGCCATCTTAAAGTTTTGGATAATTTCTAGATCCAGTGGCTGGCAATGAGATGTGATATTTGGGGGTAGGAAAACAATGTTCTCATTTTTAAGAGTCAGTTTGGGATGAGACGTGGCATTATCTAGAAATAATAAGACTTTTCTATTTTCTATTTTCTTTTTCATTTTTTATTATTTTTTTAGCCAGGATGTCATAATATCTACCGGCATCCAAGTTTTTTTTATTAGTTACCCATTCTAAAGGCAATTTGTTAATATGAGAGCATTTAAAGCATCTTGGGTGTTTACTTTTTACAATGATTAACGGATTTTCCTTATCACCTTCCATATTTGTACAAAATAAAATTGTCAATCTTTGTTTGCAGCTTTTTTACTACTACATTTATCGTTTTTTAAAGAGAACGTTTTGTTTGACATTGCAAGGTAAAAAATTCCGGTCTCGTCAGCATTGTACACATTTTTGGGTAAATATTTCTTTAATATTACTGACAGCTTTGCTTTCCAAGCTTCAACAGTGCCCAGGTTTATATCAGTTGACTCCCCGCAAATTGTTTTAAAGGTTATGATATATCTTTGACAAAATTTCTCAAGCCATCCATTTGAAGCTTTAAAATCCGTCCTTTTTAAATTTTCCAATGCTTTCTCTTTTATTAAAGGTCCAGATATAGAGATATTTTTATTCCTAGCTTTACAAAACCAATTGTAAACTACTCGGTCAATTTCTAAACCTTCAGTTCTAGGAAATTTTCTCTTCTGCTCTGTATTGGAACCTTTTTTAAGTAGCTTTTTTAAATCACATTTGTCTTTTAAAATATCGATAACTTATGTTCTTCCAACACTTTCACTTTCCACACTTATATCAATTTTTCTTTAAGAGACAAACGTTTTCTTTTTAGCGACATTGTAATTTTTCTGTACGTCTATGTGTAACAGCATTGTTGAACATACTAACTCAAACTATGTACGTAAAATACCATTTTTGGGGTGAGCTTAATAAGTCTTTTAATAGTACTTTCTCTGTATTGACTGTCTATTGTAAATCGAACAATTTTTTTAAATCCGTTCTTAAATACCCCATCTTATATCATAAGATGTGTAGTAAACTATACAGGATAACCCGAAACTCTGTAGACCGTTGTTTTTTGGCGAGACTATGAGAAATATTTAAAAACAAATTGGCAGATCTTAATAATCTTTTTTGTCCTATTTCGGTTTCTTAATAGTTTTTGAGTGGGGGGTATTAACTATTTTTTTGAAATGACCACTTACCTCGAAAAAAATTTTATTGAAACGACTAATATTCAGGATAATGGTAGTAAAAACCGTGTTTTCCATAGTTGATTGTTTTTATGGAATACAATTGGCCTATCCTCTTAGGACACCTCGCCACCTTACCATAAAAGAATAGGTTAGCTTCGGCTTGGTTCGCCGGATTCTGCTTCGGGTCGATTTTATTGTTTTATTCTTCAAACACTATCAACTTAAAAAAAAAGATTTTTGCTGTTATTACCCTGAATGCGTATGAAATATTGGACATCGATCGTGATCGGACAAACAATTTTAATCTTGGACGTTTGCAATTTTTAAGTTTTAGTTACTAGTGTATGTTTTGCTTACACCACAAAAAAATAATGTAATATCTATTTATGTTACCAGTGACGAAACGCATGATTTTTTTGTAACGAATGTGTTGTTAAGTGTTAGATACAATATTTTTTATAATTTTGACAAAAAGTTTTAATCTAATTTTAGTAAAAGATAAAAATAAAAAACTCGTCACAGTTTCCATCAAGCTCAAGAAAATGCCAATTTCGTTATAATAACCCGGAAAAAACTGTTGTAATGCTTAACGTGTCAATGTCTGAAAAAGGTGAAAATAACGAAACCTCATTAAAAAATTTCACCCAATCCATGCGCTCTCAAAAGCAGATACTTGTTTCTGTAAATTCTTGCAAACAATCTTTATTATAAAAAATAAAATTCCATCATAAAAATAATAATGATAACGTACGTAATTTAACCAACAAGAAAGCACTATGTTATTGGTTTCATAAAACGCAAGTTGCTATTTTGAATACGAATTTTAGAACATTATGCTAAGTGGCTGCAGAACACAAAACAGAATATTGTCCAATGTTTTACTGTATCTGAACGGTACATGTTAACATACAATGTTAAGAACACACTCAAATGTAGGGCTAATTAAATATCATTTTACAAAGCACTTCTGAGTCAGGCAGATGTTGTTTTCTCATCTCCAGTAAGTGACTACTGATATATCTAAATCACTTTGCGCATGTCATCTAATGAATTTTAAAAATAAATAAAAAATATACTAAAATAATTGAAGTATTCTAGCAACTAATAAATAATTCTGTAAAATGTATGCCTTGGAAATATAAATCTTTAAGATACATCTAGGTATTGCTATCAACAATAGATGAAGGTAGTAGTTTTATGTAAAAATTATTGTTTGTCTTACTTTTCTTTAGCTTCTAGGGTAAATTAAAACGTCATACTTTGCCATTTTAACTTGAAACTTAAGTGGTTATTCTGTTCGAGAGACGTTATTTGGTTAATAAGAATTTCTTAATTATTAATTTTCTGATAACATTTGTTGGTTGTCTCAAATACGCCTAACCAGTTTAATTCTTGCAGGGTGTTTGTGTAAAAATTAAAGGAAACCGTGAATTTTTTACACTTTCCACCTAGAATTATTCGCATTGTTTTTCTTTTTACAACTGCCGAAAAAACCAAAATGGCTTGCAGTGCAGTACAAAGCACATGAGAATTATAAACAATATTTGGACGTTGGATAACTTTTTGAAAATCATTACATTTCTCAATTTTTTGTAATAACAGACTGAATACTATCAATTTTTAGTAATTGCTTAAGATGTAGAGTATTAATATGTTTTGTCACTATTTTTCTTAGTTAGATACAAAATAGATACCGTAGGAAACAATATCCATTATTATTTTGTACATGATGGGTTATGTTTTATAAATTATGGTAAAGAAATAAAAGCACTATAACCTAGCAATCCTATAATAACCGAATAACAACCGCACCCAGAAATTCTATTTTCAAATAATGCGAAATATAAACAAAACATCGTCACAATTTTGTCAATTAACAAATGCTGACCATTAGGAAGCACACTTCTAGCGACCTTGCTGATTCAACAACAACCTACTCAATGCAAATAAATAGAGTAGAATCGTGAGCAAAAAGACCGTACAGTTCGGTACTAAATATCTAGTGAGAGTTACAGTTACGACAAACGTACACACGCAGTAATGTAGTACGCGAATATACATTTCATGTCTGTGTTAGTCATAGCGGTTAGCAAGCAGTTCATTCATTTAATCATTTTAATTAACTTTAGTTAACTAATAAAAAAAACTATTACCAAGAAGAACACTACAGCAACAAAACAAAACTGAAGAAATTCCCCAAACTATGAGACATTCTTTACAATATACATAACTGGCTTCGTTTTCCCATACTATTTACTACTCAAATTTATATATTTTTGCTAATAAAGACCAAATTATTCACATATTATTGAAGATAATTAATTCAGTTAGTAAATATTGTAAGAGAAACAATTAAATAAAAATGAATAATTTGAAAAAAACTTTAATTTGCTACAAAAGTTTTCACTTACATAGTATTTTATTTTGTATTAACAAATTTTCTAGGCGAAAGATTTAACCATGCGTATGACTATTCATAAATAAATAGTATTAAATGTGATTCAAAATTATTTCACATTTTTCGAAATTATTTGACTGAAGTTTTAATACTGGTCGTTAAGAATACAAACAATTAGATGTCATTTGCTTAACGAGTTGGTTTTTGCACCTACTTAATAATGTGTTTTCGTTGCGATTGGGCACGAAAAATGTAAAAACACGTCTTCTTCTATTATTACTTTAAATAATTAGCAAAATTAATTTTTTTATTTATTATCATACCGTCGAGGGTATGTTGGATAAAATTTGCGACAGATAAAATGATCAATTTTACAGTACAATAAAGTTCTACTTTACTGCCACAAATCCCTACGATAAAGTATCAATTTAATACCGATTAGCGACAAAGAATTAAATAGGTACGTTAGTTAAATAAAAGGAAAACCGAACTCCCTATTGATAAAACAGAACCTCATCCGAAATTTTCAATATCTTCCACAAACTCCACAATAACTAATAAAGTAAAAGTCATTTTGGTAAAATTTCAAAGCTTTACGTAATTTTAACCCAATAATTTAAATATCCAACATTTAATTTTAAGTTAGAAATTTAAGAAATAAACCGAAACATCTCGTTATTTAGAGCTTCAGAATAAAATAAATTGAAAAGCTCAAGGGCCGAAGTTGTTTCCGCATTTTGTCGATTTGCTTAAATGTTTTGAAACCATTTTCTTTTAATGTAATGGAGTGAGCTAAAATTAGAAATGTTCGCAATATCTAAACAGGATTAATTTAGTTTTATGGCCGCGTTAAGTTGACTCGGATTGAAACTTTTATTTTTTTTTGCTTACCTACCTTTTCTCAAAAGTTTTCAATTAAAACTAAAATTTTGTTATAAGAAAGTTTGAAGATGCTGATTAACCCAAAATATCGATATCTAATGTAAATCCTAAAGAATTAGTCCTTTTTTTTACAAAATTATACGTCTCTTTCTATAATTACAAGGCAGGTAGTGCTTTTGCGTAGTCTACAGGTTTAAACTTTACAGTCTGAAAGATAGACAAGTAAGTTGCAGAAAATAGGAAAGTTGTAGTTCACAAACTAGATAATTTTAAAGTTGGGAAACTTCTTCCAGTTTTCTGTGAACTAAAACGTTACATACTAATCACTGTCATTTAAGTCGTCGTTTACGTAGTCTTCGTTTATTTTATGCACCCCAGTCATCAGCAACAGTCACTTGCAAGTGTAAAATTATTAAACTTGCCGTTGCAGCTACTCAGATTATTACTATAGTTAATAGGATCCTAACGTTGCAAAAAATACAATTAACCTCTTTAATTATAAAACGTACGTCTGGATTTTGCATAGATCTATATAGACGTTTGATCTTTTTTTTGTTTTCAAAGAGTGAAGCTAATCATATGCTCTATACAAACTTAAAGTAGTAATTTATTCATTAACTGTAACAAAATACTAATGACTATTTCTTTGTAATATTGCAGGTATTATTACATCAACTGGTGGCCGGATGGCGGGCGAAAGACTGTGCAGTAGCGGCACTAGATTGGACGTAATAACTTCCCCTGCACAATCCGGTGTACAAGCGAGCGTTGGAGTTAAATCCAGCAACGAAAGTGTCCCCAGAGCGTTAAAGTCGGTGTCCAAACAGAGCCTTTTAGGTAATATATATTTTCCTTTGTGTTCAAATTAAAAAAAAAATGGATTCAATCTCATTTCAGATTTAGTGAGTTGCAAGTTAGGAATGTCCAAGTCCCAAAGACCCCGAGGTTATAATGAGCATTATTTTTCCCACGATAGTATTTCAATAGCCTGCGCTAATGCGGCCGCTAACGTTAGTTCAGCAGCTAGCGAATTAGATCTTTCGAGAAAAGCAAGAAGAAAAGATTTACGAAGTAAATTAAAATTACCGTCGAGTGTTGCATTAGCAAGTTATGCTGAAGCCCCGTTTTTGGGTCGTTGGAGAACTTCTGGATCAGCTGCCGGCATCAATCCATCATCTTCCAATCATTTAAATTCAACTAGTACCTGTAGCGTCACAGAAAGGTAACTAACTACTTTGTTTGTTTATTCTTTAAAACTGTTCAAGCGCAGCGAATAAATTGCTCGCTTTTGTGTGCAGACGAAGAAATTCATTTCTAAATGGAATTTTGAAATATTAACTTAAATGTGTGGATGTAACCTATTTTATTTTAAACTCTTAGTGTTCGTCGCAAGACACGTAAATCAAAGTATAATGTCAATGCAACTATTCGGTCGTATACCTTTGAAACTTTTATGCGCTTTAAGTGCATATATAAATTCTCTTATAAATTCTTTTGTCGCTTCAAACCATTTTATTATACAAAGCTTCTTACTTTCGTGACGATCGGCATTGAAACACATATTTCATAATTTGAACTGCAAAAATATTTTTATTCTTATTATCATTATATTAGTATTTTTGATTATAATTTGAATGTTATTGATTTACGGTATAGTTGTAAGTACAATATTGCCTTAATTGTTTTTTATTCAAAATTTAGCAAGACGATTGAAAATTCAATAATATACAGGGGGTTCTATTTAAATCATCTACGTCATGATTGATTTTCCTATAAACGTATTGTCAATTACAAAATATTTTTGAAGTACAGAGTGCATCTGAAAGGTGTGTACATGGTTTTACCAGAAGTTCTCTGGCTCAAAATAGACCGTTTGACATCAATTTACCTATAACCAAAAGTGCACCATAAGGGCGTCAAACTTTCCAAAAAAATTGTGTATATTGGGAATAACTCGAAAACGGTTTGACGGATTTTGTTCTGCTTTTGTATGCTGGTTGTCTGCTTTTGAAGACGTTTTTCTGTATAATGTGGACAAATTTCTGATACCAGAAAAAGTCGCTTGCATACGGGCACTGTCAAATAAATGATAATATTTTAACAACCGTCAACGATACGAAACCAAAATAATTCTGACAAATAAAACGAAAAATTTAAAAACTTTATTCTTTCTTGTTAAATTGCGCTAATGTTATTGATTTGATCAGAAAAAATTAAAAATCATACCCCTGCAAGGTGCATCCATACGCTTAGAAATTCAAGTAGTCTGCTAGTAGGCTATGCGATCAAATCTATCATTTGTGACATTTATTTCCGGATCTTCCAAGATTACTCACGTTTTTATTTTGCGATTAACTATTTGAAAAATGGGCTACACATTTGCCAAACAGACTGACATGCTGTTACTGTTGGACTTTTGCAATGGCAATTGTCGGAAGAGCGTAAGGGTTTACGCAGAACGGTTCCCAAATCAAATTGATATGACTAAAGTCCGTTCAGTCTCATCTGGCGGTTATAGGATTATAGTGTAGGACGTTCGTTTTTTGTGTTCATTGTTATAAATCACGCCCTTAAAATACTTTCCATTCTATGCTATAGAAAAGAGAAACAAAGATAGTTATACACTGTCTCAGAGGTAGTGCGTGCTATTCTTGACAGTGTATTCAAACTTGATTTTTAATAACTAGGTAAAAGAGTCCAATTTTGAATGACCAACGAATTGTCTACATCTTACAAATAATCCAGAAGTTCTCAAAATTCTACTCGATTTTTTTTATTTAAGTATTATTATATCCTTACACAGAGAAAAGTATTTTTTATTTATAAATGCAAAAAAAGTTAAGATTTGATATAATTTTTTAATTATTGTAAAATATTTCTGCCTGCAATAAAAAATGCACTGTAAACAGTATAATATATATTAGGAATATTAGTACAAAAGAGCAATTTTACTTGATTTGTGAGCAAACCAATTAAAAAATGTGAAACGTACAAAAACATATGAAATAAATTTATATATAAAAACGAATTCTAAAACGTAATACAATAAAATTACTGGATCGTTTTCCAATATTTCAATGCAGTGTGACAGTAATTGCTGTTTTAAAATAGAATATAAATAATAATAAATAAAGAAATTATACATCCTCATCCGAGTCACTTAAATTATCAAAAATGTCTTCGTCTTCACTATCTTCACCGTTGACCGTAAAAATCCAGAGGTCGTACTTCATCAATTATTTTTTGCGGTCGAAAGTGTCTTTTATTATACTTTCTGTGTGTTGGATACATCTTCTCCAGGTATCAGCGGTTATTTTATTCAGGGCCTCATTCCAAGTACTTAGAACGTGTTCTTCTCTTCCAGATGTAGCTCCAATACATTTGTCATAATATTCCTTACAAATGCCCCATACCAATTCAATTGGATTGAAGTGGCAATGATACGGGGGCAAACGTAGGACTTCGTGACCATAAAACAAAGCTAAATTGTCGATGACGTATTTATTACCATCTTCGGTTGCATTTTTTTAACTATTTCAAGTAATTCGGCTTTCAACATAGAATACTCAAATTCTATATTCTTACTAAGCAACCAATCAATAATCTGGTTTTTATTCCAGGAAGTCGAGGGTTTTTGGTCAGTTTTTCTAGAATGGTAGCTTGCATTATCTAAAATAATGATAGACGGTTTTTCTAGTCGCCACAGTACAGATTCTTCAAACCATTTTTCAAATAACTCAGAATTCATGTTATCGTGGTAATCGTAGGATTTATTTTGTGTGCCAAAAATTAAACTGCTTCCCTCAACAAATCCATTTATATTACCCGCGTGAACAATTACGTAACGTTTACCATTTGATGTCTTGGCTGGTTGTTGTAAACTCTTCGAACTTGCGTCCTGCCAACTACGTTTAGAATTTCCTTTACTAAACACCCATGTTTCATCCAAAAAACAAACTGCTTTGAATTTTTGGAGTTGACATTTTTAAATATTTTTTAAAAAGACGTTCCTCATGGACACAACATGACTTTGTTCACATAAACCGAGTCTATGGTTTGTTTTCTTAAATCGGAAACCCATATGCTTTAGTAAATAAGATAAACTAGTTCTTTTTATTTCACAAACACTTTTCGTCTTGATTAAAGCCAATAGAGAATCTAAGGAAACGTGTTCTTTTTTACGTACATTTCGTAAATTAACTCACGAATAGTTTGTTTTTACTATCTGGTAGATCGATAGAACGGATTTTATTTATCTTCCTTTTTACTGGTTCTAAATCAACACATTCATTTCTTAGACTGCACAGTCTTTGTACGGTTCTGAGTGAAATTTGTAACGAGTCCGCTGTTCTTTACTGAACTGCAAATACAGATAGTAGTGGACCACCGCTTTGTTTTTCTTCAGAAAAATAGTCAAACACGTTTAGCACTAACTCACGGCATTGTTTTGTCAACTTCTTTGGCATCTTGCAAAATTTTGAATTAAATCAACCGCACTTGTATAAGTTACACCAACAACTAACAATTAACAATAAATAATAATAACAAGAATAATCACAGCAATCGATACTTAATTACTAGAATGACATTATTATAATTACACCTATTAATGTTATGGAATTTCAAAATAAAGAGTACTTTCACTATATAATTAAAACTATTAATGTCACGTGACAACAAATATCTCAGTAATTACTCCTTAGAAATAAGAAAGTCTATGTAGGTGATGTACCCTTTTGGCTGGATGGATTAAGCCCAAAATTAAACAGATCTGGGCATTTATAAATAACATCTACATGCCAAGTTTCATGAAAATCGGACTTGTGGTTTAGCCGGAATCTTGTTTACATACGTGCGGACGGCCGGTCGGCATAAAAACAAAATTTTTTTGCTTCTTTGTAACATACTAACTCTACTTCGTCGGAAAAAGTGAAAAAAAGAGGGGTTAAAATTTTCGGTTTAGAAATCGTCGCATAACTTCCCATCGTATACTATGATGTGGAGTAAAAATCGAGTAGAATTTTGAGAACTTCTGGATTATTTGTAAGATGTAGACAATTCGTCGGTCATTCAAAATTGGACTCTATTACCTAGTTATTAAAAATCAAGTTTGAATACACTGTCAAGAATAGCACGCACTACCTCTGAGACAGTGTATAACTATCTTTGTTTCTCTTTTCTATAGCATAGAATGGAAAGTATTTTAAGGGCGTGATTTATAACAATGAACACAAAAACGAACGTCCTACACTATAATCCTATAACCGCCAGATGAGACTGAACGGACTATAGCAGTCTACTTGAATTTCTAAGCGTATGGATGCGCCTTGGATACATATTATTTTAATTTTTTCTGATTTAACTATTAACATTTCTCGCAATTTAACAAGAGAGAAAAAAGTTTTCAAATTGTTCATTTTATTTGTCAGAATTATTTTGGTTTTGTATCGTTGACGGTTGTTAAATATTATCATTTATTTGACAGTGTTCGTATGAAAGCGACCTTTCTTGGCATCAGAAATTTGTCTGCATTACACAGAAAAACATCTTCAGAAGCAGACAACCAGCATACGAAAGCGGACCAAAACCCGTCGAACCGTTTTCGAGTTATTCCCAATATTTTTTTGGAAAGTTTGACGCCCCTCTGGCGCCCTTATTGGTTGTAGGTAAATTGATGTCAAACGGTCTATTTTAAGCTAGAAAACGTTTGGTAAACCATGTACTCACCTGTCAAAAACACCCTATATAGAAAACATTTTTTGATTTTAAGTCGACTTGGAACACCATATACGATGACAACATTTTCTTATGCTAGATACAATTTAAATCTTTAAAGAGCCTAGTGGAGTAAGTAAACCTTTATTCCAATACTAATTAACTACAAACATGTGATAACTAGGTTACGAAGCATCCCCTAGTACGCGGAAATGCTGCTACTACTCTGCAGTCTTGAATTTTCTTGTAGTAAAATGATGTAAACAAGAATGTAATTAAACACAATTTGGAAGTAATTTGCATTGTATTTGTTTTATTGACCGTTGCAGTTTGGAGATATTTACAAACTAGTGTACACGGCTGCTTTAATTGGAAACATTGAAGTATATCTATGTTAGAGTAGAAAAGAAAAACAATTTTCTTGTTTTGTTTTCTCAACTTTTTTAACTTTAATTATAAGAAAATAGGTGAGATTGTTGCATTTGTCTTGAATTTAAAGGTAAGGCAAAGATGTATGTTTTTTAATTTGTGGGTGGTGGTAAGGAACTTTTACGGCGTAGGAGAGGTGCGAGTGCTTTGACTGAGCTTCGGCCTTTATCAGAAGCCGATTGTATATGGGAAGCAAATGTGATGCGATTGTCTAGGACAACGTTGATGTGTTTGGTGGATCTCGTCCATGGAATAGAAGAATTTGTGGGGTAAAAATAAATAGATTATTGTGGTGCTTTTCGTCGCGTTAACAAAAATAAAAGTAAACCAGGATTCTAAGGCGTATAGGGATGATTGTAGGTATGTAGTTAGGTGTATACAGTTGTTTGGTACGTAGGGTTTTTGGGACGATAATGATAGTAAAGATCTGTTTGCAGATATAAGAGAAATCAAACATAATATTTAAAATTAAAATTCACCGACATATAGTAAAATCGTAAAAACATAACCTTGATTGATTTTAAATACACTTTTTAAGGTAAATTCTTGAAGAGGTAGTTTATTGTACCTATAGAACACTTACCGTTCCACATCTATCAAACATTTTTCAAATTTTGGGTTTGACTTGTTTCCACCAAATAAATTTTATAGTGAGAAACACCATTATTTGTTTTTTGCAAACAGCAATCACGAAATAAAAAAACCTGGCCAAAGCAACACCCATCAAATTAATTTGACACATGTAAATCACCGCTATTGTCAAACTTATTTGATCAAATACATTTGATTGCAGCAAAAATTTGATGTTTCATTTGAACAATGATAAATGTCAAACGCGATTTATAGTATGTGTTTGAGTCGATATACTCAGTTTATTCCCCCCGAAATACTTTCCTCCCCGCGAACTTTTCGACTGACAAAAACTACATGATTAAAAAAATCTATTTAAAAAAAATATATAAATATAATTTTTTAAAGAAAGAAATTGTAATAACTGTAACCTACCAACCAACACCGTTTACCCCCAATCACATGAAAACAACTTAAATTGATTAAAACAAAATAAATAATCTCTTTAATATGGATAACACGTCGGAAGCAAATTTTTGTGCTTTTATTTGTATTCGTATTTTTTTATTATAAGCGGTGAGGAAAGTAAGTGGAGAAGAAAGTAGCGGGGAAAAAAGTGTTTTGAGGAAAAAGTACAAGGGGAAGAAAGTATTGCGAAGAGGAGAGTACGCTGGGAAGAAAGTGTGGTGGGAGAAAACTAGTTTGGGGAGGAAAGTACGCGAGGAATAAAGTGTGGTTACCGTTTGACCCATATGCTTATGACCAGTATGCTTAAGATTATTACCATTTCTAGGGTAGTAATTATGAAAATTGTTATTATATTAGTATTAATTTTAAAATTTTATAAATGTAAATTGTTATATACTTGTGTATATACCGGCTTACCGAAATTTTCAATGTTGTGAGTGTACAGGTTAAATAAAGTACAAGAGAAAACTGAACATTGTGAAACTCCGGTGATAAAGCAGCGGATTGAGGATTTGACTTAAATTTAGCGGTACATCAGGAATGAGTGAATTATGCAAATTAATCTTAAATAGATGTTAACGAGAGTCAGTTTTTCAAAAAAGCCAATCTGCCAAACATGGTCAATCGCATTTGAAAATTTGAGAAATATTGATCCGGCGGCTTGGTTGTAAGCTTGGAATCGGTAGTAGAATTTGGTTACGTATAAAAGTTGTAAGGTTGTACTGGGTGGACCAATTTTGATGGGATTGCAGGGTATTTTGTTAACTATTACTGTTAAAGCAAAACTGTTCATGTAGCACTAGGCCAAAAAACAGACAGGGACCAAAATTGAATTTTTCCAAATTTTGATAGGGTTCCATATCTCATCTGTTGATAAAATTTCAGGAAAAAGTGTAAATACATTTCTTGTGCAGTTTTTAGCGTAGAAATGGAGTAGTCAATTTTTAACTTTGTTCACTAATAGTCGAGATGCCACATAAACTTAGTTTTTTTAAATTGGAAATTATAGTTAACTTTGACTTCATTAAAATCCTTATTTTGTGAGCTTTTCAACAATATATAGTTTATAAAGGTTCTTTTAAAAAACTAAGTTTATGTGGCATCTCGACTATTGGTTACCAAAGTTAAAAATTGACTACTCCATTTGATTCTTGGTTTGTTATAAGTGTTGGAACACTTGAGATTTGATAAGTAAACGTAATTGGCGGCATGTGTTTTGGTCTGTTCTTTGAGAGAAAAGTAAAAGAGATGCTCAAAAAATTGGTTAACGTTGTACATGATTTTCTGCATACTCCGTGAAAAATAGTTGTCGTAGATTAGGGGTTTGAGTTTGACTACCGGAATCTTTGTGGAAAATTTAGATTTCGATGTGGACTATAGAGTTGTAACCCTTTTAGGATAGGTAGGTAGGATTTTCTGTCGGATATAATTGATTCGAAAAAATTTGATCGTTGATGGAAGATTAGGATTTTGTAACCAAAACTGAGTTTGGAAAGGGGGTAAATGTTGGCAGTAAAAAAATGTTTTATGTAATCGTGATGTTTAGGATTTTAGTGTAATGTTTTTATAACTTATTAAGTATTTTTAATTGTTTTCACCATACGGTTTTTAATTTAAATAAAATTAGTTATGATAAAGCCATCGCTAGCTAATACACAACATCAAATTTTTATGCAAGACCTAGAAAAAATATATACAACATCATTAAATTTCAACACCAATAACTGACAGTTGAATATATTTAGTTATGTGACATTTAAATGTATCTAGTGTCATTTTAGTAGATCATATCTGCTTTTTGAAGTTTTTCTATTATCAATATAATTTCGTTTTTGTGACACGTATGAGCAGCGGTCTCATAAGCAACTAAC
Organism: Abscondita cerata; assembly: GCA_030710515.1. Lineage (NCBI taxonomy): Eukaryota > Metazoa > Arthropoda > Insecta > Coleoptera > Lampyridae > Abscondita > Abscondita cerata. The sequence continues at coordinate 239,260 of JALBCR010002510.1, read as the reverse complement.
AATTAAAGTCAGTCAATCAACTCATTGGGATTATACCAATGTACATAATCAAAAGGTGTAGTGTTTACTTCTTTTAACATCTCTCTAACTAACTTTATAATTATTATTTTTGAAGTTTGGTTGTTTCTGTGATGTATAAAATTATAAATATAATGGACTAATACCGTATTATTACAGTGTAGCTCTCGAAATATTTGTAGGTGTACAGTTTAAATAAACAAGTTGTGGTAGAAAAGATGTACAGCATTTATCAACTTGTGATTGTTTTTCTTAACCCTATATCGCATAATATTTTATTTTGTAAATAAAAACGAAATATGTCATGGTTCTTTTAATATTGGGAAAATACACAGTTTCCATGAAAGTTCTTGACAAATAGGATGAAATATGATTTTTCGGGTGCCGGTCATTGAATAACACTGCAGTTTCTCTGTAGGTGTTGTAATTATTACCTACAATTAATACTAATTCTATTTTATCTTATACACTCAATTGTACTGGCATTTTTTTTCAATGACTTGACATTTGAAAACAGCCCACATAAAAAATTACATTTCACATAATTTTTGCTCTAACAATAAAAAAAAATCCCATTTTTCAAGAACTTTCGTGAACACGCTGTCTAAATGTTTTTTTCTTTATGTTTTCATAAATTTTTCAGTTATATTTTTTCACCCCATGTGGAAACAGTTTGCACGCAGAGTATAAACCTTGATGATGTTAAATATATATTGATAACGTCTTGCATATTGTGATAAGATTAAAACCAATCTTATTTTTATATAAACATAAATAAACTTTACATTTACCACAAAAGATCCTGTTTTTTCCCATACAACCTTCTAAATGAAAACGGTTGAGTAGTTCCGAATATTAGTTTAAAATGAAGGTTGAGCGCTTGCACATTTCTTTTTTGCCTGCTGAGATTCAGCTGAAGAACTGCTTGGTTTTCAACGTTTCCTCGTTAAACCATTATTTGTCCTTATCGTTGCTAGCTCTATTTTAAATCGTTACAGAAACATTTCTTTGTGACCTTGAAGTTGGTTTTGGCTGTGATGTGCCGGTCAACTTCTATATAACAGTCATAAATTACCTACAACAACATCTATCATATGGAAAAACAACTTATGATAGCATTTTTTAGACTTAACGGGGATACTATAAAATCTAAGCAAAAATCAAGCAGATCAACTTCTTTTGTTGTACACCTTTACGACGACTGGACAATTGATATCTACTTTAATATCTTCAAGTTTAGAAAATCTTTGCACTTTATACAACGACCAAGTACCAGCAAAAGTGGAAAGCAGTGTAACCTCTTTGTCATACCATTGTACAGCTCTTATCTGTTGGTTTTTACATTTTTCTCCTTCTCCGTTTAAAGGGGACTATTTCTTCATTGTAAGAAAAAAATTTTTTGATTGGAATTTTGCTACACACCGACTGGATGTGGTCAATAACAAGCTGACTTTTTTTTGTTTTATTTTGCATTTTCATATTATCATTGAAATGCAGATTTTGTTTTATTTCCTCAAAGCGGTTTACCATCATAACATCGGCAACTTGGGTAACTTGCATACTTGCAGACCAATACTGTCTTATACTATGCATACACAGTAAAATGCCAATAAATTTTTGTATTTTGTTAGTTGTAGTGACAAAAGGCAGTTTGAATTGGTTTGAACAAAATAGAGCATCTTCTGAATACTGCATAAAGCGTAACTAATTCTAAAACGTCTTCTGGTAAAGCAGTGTTACCACAAAACTGGACATTATTCTTCTCTGTCAAAGTTTCTTCCTTTCTCCACAATAGCTTTTCACCTTTAGATATTCCAGATAATGTGACAGTTACGAATTTCCTCCCAGAGTCGAAGGGATGTTCCCAACTTCATAATTTATAAACAAATATTCATAGAAAATCAAACAGTACATACCTTTATTAGGATATTATGGAGTCTCAGTTCTGTGATCAAACTCTCTCTTGGTGTCACGAATCATTCGGACAATATAATATCTTGGTAATTTATCAAAGCTACTAAATATTCTTCATAAATTTTTGTATCAATAAAATCCTCTATATTTCTTTTACTTTCGTTAACCCATACATTAATTAATGTATCAAAAAGGTACTTTTCTAAATCGTCGTTTTTAGTTGGTTCTGCAGTAAATTTAAATTAGTTATTACTTATCCATTTTGTGAAAATTCATTTTTTAACAAACTTATTTGTGACGTTGTTTTTGATCTTTTGTTTTGTTTTCTTTCGGTCAGAATCTTTCTATTAATTCTTCTATTATTCTATTAATCTGCTATTTTTGACTGCACTATTAACTAATCGTTTGCAAGGGCATTAATTTTAAATTGCTGTTGTTTAATAGTTTTCAATAACTTTCATGAAAGTTTAACAACATGTATTTATTTGAGATTGGTGTGTTGTACAAGTGTTGAACTTTCATGATGGTGGTAGAAAGATGACAAAGTCCGTACAGGGTCATTACGTAAAAATGGATCACTACGTGTATTTTTAAACTTTTTTAAATCTACGTGTCTTTTTAATTTCAAATATACAGGGTGTGTCTCGACAATATCATGTTAGACCAATAATGAGAACGAAAAAACCGATTCAGCTGAAAACCAGTAACTTTATATAGGGTCTTTCAAATAGAGCGGGTCGATGTTAATAATCTGTGGCGGCCATTTTGTTTTGACGGCATCTGTCAAATCTGTTTTTTCTTATTCAGTCACTGATGCCAAATCACCATGGCAAGTTACACGGTTGAGCAGCATGTGCAAATGATAAAACTTTATTATCAAAATGAGTGTTCGTTAGTGCAAACGTTGCGCGTATTGCGCCCATTTTACGGCAGAGGCGGTGGCCCTTCAAAGTCTACTCTCCAACGATTGGTGACTAAATTTGAGACAACCGGTTCGGTAAACAACAAACCAACACTTTTTACGTCAAAGGAACGCCAGATCGGCCGAGAACATCGCCGCTGTACGTGAAAGTGTTTAAGAGACTCCGAGGCAGTCGATTTCTCGCCGTGCACAAGAACTCGGCCTTTCGCAGACTTCAACTTGGAGAATTTTGCGTCAGTACTTGGGTCTGCATCCGTACAAGATCCAACTGACCCAAGAGCTCAAAGTTAATGACCATAGACAACGCCGTGTGTTCGCTCAATGGGCTTCGGAACGCTTGGAAGAGGACCCCGATTTTGGCCGAAAAATAATCTTTAGCGACGAGGCACATTTTTGGATGAATGGTTTTGTTAAAAAGCAAAATTGCCGTATATGGGATGACCACAACCTACATGAGGTTCACCAGGTGGCAATGCATCCACAAAAAGTTACTGTTTGGTGCGGATTTTGGTCTGGCGGCGTCATTGGTCCGTACTTCTTCGAAAACGACGTTGGTGAAGCCATCACCGTCAATGGTGAGCGCTACAGATCAATGATAAACAATTTATTTTGGCTTAAATTGAACAATATGAACGTGAACGACATGTGGTTCCAGCAAGATGGCGCTACTTGCCACACAGCGAACGACACAATCAACATTCTGCATGAACGGTTTGAGGGTAGGGTTATCTTTCACAGAGGTGACGTGAATTGGCCACCAAGATCGTGTGATTTGACTCCGCTAGACTTTTTTTGTGAGGTTTTCTGAAGTCGCAGGTCTATGCCAATAAACCACATTCGACCGTTGCCCTGAAAGCCAACATAACGTAGGCCATCGCTCAGATTCAGCCGGATCTATGCAGCAGAGTCATTAAAAATTGGACATCTCGGATCCGTGCCACCATACGAAGCCGCGGCGGACATTTGAACGATGTCATATTCTATCCATAGTGGCATAAATGTGCCTTTCAAATAAAAAATAAATTTTGTTAATATCTCACACACATCTTGTTTTATTCAATTTTAACATCGACCCGTCCTTGTTGAAAGACCCTTTATAAATGAACATGTTCTACTTACTGAAAATGTTTTCATAGTGGTATCACTTCCAGTCATACTGGAAGTAGATACCAACTCAGTTATATTAAATACTATGCTACAATTTTTAGTTTTCTTCTACAACTAGTTTTGGTAAAAAATAAATTAGGAAAATTTGAATCTACTGAAAAATTAATATTTTATAAAACATAAAAGGCAGATAAGCAAAACTTGTACAACGGTTAGACAAGATATTGGACTATGTTAAGTTAAGTTCAGTTAAGAAAACTCAAATTAATAAAGAGTAATTGTTTTAAACTGCAACTGGGATTTTTTATATTCTCATTCTATGCATAATTTAATTACTTATCTGCTAATATATCATGTTCCTATACCTAAACTAAATGATTTTCTTATTATCTGCGATTTTTCTACTTTCTGTTCTTTCGTGTTAACAATTATTGTCACGTGATTATTATATCTCACTAATTACCTATCGGATCAGAAAATAGTTTAAACAAAAGTTGTATATAATTAAATTATAAATAACTTTTATTTGAAACAAAAATGTGTAAAACGAATGTTTTTCTGAATATTAAAAAATTTAAAAATCTGAGTTGGTTAACGGTCCTTTGGGCGACATAAAATATGCCCAAAATCTAATCAAATTGGCAAAATTATAAATAAGCTCCTTGTACAAAATTTCATTAAAAATGTTCATTTATATAAGGTTACAAGTTTTTAGCTGAATCGGTTTTTCCGTTCTCATTATTCATCAAGACGTCGAGACACACCTTGTATATATTAAAAATCTAAAAATATACATAATGTTCCATTAAAAAACAAACGTTTACCGCAGAACTCCACATCGCCCTGTTAAGCAAAAATAATATTGCGTTTTAGAAAAAAATAGTTCAAACAAAAGCTATAGACAATAAAATTTTCAACAACTTTTTTTCCTCAACTTTTTTTGTAAAATTGATATTGGTGGAGATATTGTTACAATAATTAGTGTCACGTAATTGTTATATCTCAGCAATTACTATCGGTTCAAAATAATTTAATCAAAAGTTGTGTATAATTATAAACAACTTTTATTTGAAACAAAAATGTGTAAAATGAACATTTGCCAAATATTTCAAAAGTTCGGAAAATCTGTGTAGGTTGACCGCCCTTTTGGCTTCATAAATTATGCCCAAAATCTAATTAGATCTTTAAAATTATAAATAAGGTCTTTGTACAAAGATTCTTAAAAATCGGAGGGCTGGTTTTCTTGGAATCTTGTTTACATACAACGGACGGTCGGCCGTCAGGCATAAAATTAATTTATTTCATAAGATGTGGAATAAAAACAATGTTTTGTTCATATTTCTAAAATACGATATTCGATTGTTTTTGTTCATTGAAATCACGGAAAAATTTTGTGTAATTTTTCTTTAAATTTACTAAAACATAACTAAGTTAGGGAGTGTGCAATCTTGCGTGATATCTCTATACATGTACTGTAATGGTTTTTAGAGTTGGAGGTAAGTACGTAGGCTTTGTTTAGTTGATCTACTAAAAATTTTCAAAGTGCTTAGTACTTTTTCTAGTGAGGGTCTTGTTGAGTGTGGCATTTATGCTCATGGTTTTTGTTTTGATTGCAATTGGCATTCTAGGTAACAGTGCCCCATGTATGTATTTTAAATTTATAATTGACTAACTCGACAAACTTCTTTTTGCCCAAAATAAATTTTTGACTAAATTAATTTGGAACATTCACGATTTCACCAAAATTTGTAAATGTAAATTATTTCACTCTAAAAATCAATTGAAACTGATAAAACACCACCTGTTTAATAAATATTTTTTTTTTTTTTTTTTCCCATACACCCCCGAGGAAAAAAAACAAAAAACCAAAAAAAAGATTAAATTTTGTTCTTTTTTTTTTAGATTTTAAACTTTCAAAAAAACCCCCCTTTTTTTTTTTTTTTTTTTTTTTTTTTTAAAAAAAATTTTTTTCTATTATACATCCTCAAAAATCGAATTGAGTAGATGTAATGTGATTGCTTGCAATTCAAGTCAATTTCAATCACAACGTTCTTGATCTGGTTTTGAAAAAAGTGGTTATTCTATCCTCTAGGGTGGATGTAGTCACGAATGTGTCAGACCCAAGAAAATAATATGATAAACAACTTCAAAACTTGTACAACGGAAAATAAAAAAATAATTTAGAAAATTTTCCTTGGTTGAACCAATGAAAGTCGTTAATTGGACTCCGTTAATTTGGAAATCGATCAGAAAAAATATTAATACGTATTTTAGGGCAAAATTCAAAAATCCCTTTCTTCGCTTTTTCTCGTTCGTGCATACACGCACTAAAAAACATAATATTGCAAATTAGTGTAATTACGTAATACATATAAACGCCAACATGGCTGCTACGGGCAAGTAAACACCACACAGCGGTCGCCTTGGTGGACGTCTGGCTCCGGAGGCTACAAGAAGCTCGAGGAACCAAAAGAAGGTTGAGAAGCTGGAGGAGGAGAACACCGACCGAAGAAACAACTGCAAGTAAGCAATACCGCTTCGAACCGCCGCCGCTGCCGCCTCGAAAATCGACAGCCACGCTATATAGCCAGATCGCCAAGACCGGTACGTCGCAAATCGACTCGCACGAGTCGCAAGTGAAGAGGCGCAGCAAGCTGAACATGCCATGCAGCACACCAAGTGCCATGACGGACGACGACGCCAGGCAACTGTGCGAGGTTCTCGAACGTGCCGGCGTGGTGCAGGCGAGCGAAGCCGAAAAAGGATCAAGCGACTGCACGTCTGCGACCAAGCGACAAATCACCAGCCAATGCGCCGCCGCTGTCAGTTTGATTCTGCTAGTTTTAGAGATGAAGTCCTCAAAACTCAAATAGTAACAACGCAACAAAGACACTACATACGCCCGGAACGAACGTCTGGACAAAGGTTCTACACTGCACCGTGAAGGACCGGAACATGAAAACGACAGGTTAAAGGCTAATAACACCTTTTGCTCGCCCTTTCGTTTTATCATTGCTTGGGACGAGTCGATGCACTGACGCCAGAAAGCCATTCACCCAAAACGGCACCACAAGCGGCAAGTTCTGCGGCGACAAGACCGCATTCGAGTTCGTCAAATCAACACAAATGCGCCAGCAAGCTCGACCGCAGCAGCCGCTGAAACACACCAACTCAAAAGAAACTGCAGTCGCAGGCGAAGTCAAAGCCCGTCCGCCTGCATCCACGCGCCCCCAAACAAACCTTTTATCTTTCTTTCTACTTTCCCAACCTTCTCCAACCCCACATCACAACACCATACAATTACAAATTCAATACAACACATTTAATATAAAACTAAAAACAAAAATTAAAAAAAAAAAAAAAAAATTCCTTTTTTTTTTTTCTCTCCCACCACACCAAAAAAAAAAAAAAAAAAACACCCAAAAAAAAAAAAAAAAAACTTCAACCTTTTTTTAATAAAAAAAACTTGGTTTGACCACAAACCCCCACAAAAATTCACAAACACAAGGTCCATCGACGCGACAGACCAGACCGCTCAGGGGCGGGGATTTGCAAATGAAAAAACTATGCCTCACACACGACCTGTCGAGTACGAGCAGCTAACCGCAATATCCGCCGAGCATCTGTGGCTTGAGGTTGTAGTGAACGAGGAGAAATACCTTGTTGGCTGCATCTATCGGCCTGGCAGCTGTTCCAACGCAATCAACAACGAAGTCTTCAAGTCCATCCGGTTTGCCAGAAGCCTAATCGACGACAAGCAATTCGATGGACTGGTCATCGCTGGAGATTTCAATTTCCCTGGCATTCAGTGGCTTCGGCGGCGCCGCGATTGTGTCCGGTGAGAGAATGGCGCCCACTTTGCCGACCTGCTAGCCGACAAGCATCTGCACCAACACGTGTTCATGCCTACCTTTCAATGCGCCGGCAGAGCCGAGAAACACGCTCGACCTAGTCATCTCCGACTCGTCAAACCGCGTTGAAATAGATGAGCAGCTCGGCCTCCACTGCACACCAGATCAAGACCAAGGACACCTCGTGATCAACTTTCACGTCAATGTCAAATCAAGCCATATCCGCAAGTTCTCAAGCCGAGATTTCGACTACCGACGTGGCAACTACGATCGCATCAACGCTATACTGTCGAGTATTGACTGGACATCGCTATTCAACAATAAATCAGTGCAACAATGCTATGACGCTTTAAGAAGATCTACATCAAGCTGTGCAACGACCACATCCCAAAGAAGTCAGCAAAAAAAAGCACAACGTCCGCCATGGTCAACTGCAGAACTCCACAAGCTAGTCCAGAAGAAGCGTGATCTCTACTTCATGAACAAGGCCGCCAAGTGGAGACACCCGCAGATGATCAAGGACTACAAACTGGCTAAAATCGCTGTTAAAAAGTGCACAAGGCATACGATCAGGTCATATGAGCACGCCCTTGCCAATGACAAGTACAATCCTAAACGTCTTTTCAACTATGTCAACTACCAGCGTCCGCCAGCAGCTCGCATTTCGGCCATGCGCGACAAGTTCAACAAGGTCTACACCGACGGCAAGTCAATCACCAACATCATCGGCACTCAGTACAAGTCAGTTTTCATCGAGGAATCGCCCACCGACCAGCTACCTGAGTTTGCAAGTAGAACAAACGCATCTATCAACAGCATCATCTTCACGCTTGACGAAGTGCGCAATGAACTCGCTGGGCTCGATCCGAACAGATCATGCGGCGTCGATAAAATCAGCCCACATGTTCTCAAGCACTGCGCCCACTTGCTCGCCTACCCGTTTCTACACTTGTTTCAGCTGTCTCACGACAGCGGTGAACTTCCAACGGAATGGCTAGAAGCAAATGTCACGCCAATATATAAAGCGGCAGCACCACAGACCCTGCTAACTATCGTCCGATATCGCTCACATCAGTTCCCTGCAAGATCATGGAGAAGCTCATCAGAAACAAGATTGTGGAGCATTTGGAGACTAATAATCTAATCTCCAATTCGCAACACGGTTTTGTGCGGCGCAAAGCGTGCGTCACAAATCTGCTCGAAACCCTGGACTTCCTAACAGCGGCCAAAGCGAACAAGCAAGTCGTCGACCTCATCCTACTTGACTTTGCCAAAGCCTTCGACGTGGTGGCTCATCGTCGACTGCTTCTCAAGCTTACGCGCTACGGCATCTCTGGTCACCTGCTCAACTGGATAAAGGCGTTCCTAACCAACAGGAAGCAGCGAGTGGTACTCGGTGAGCATGTCTCCGACTGGTATAATGTGACCAGTGGTGTACCTCAAGGCAGTGTGCTCGGCCCGCTACTGTTCGTCACTTTTATAAATGACTTACCTGACTGCGTCAGCGCCGACACGCTCGTCAAGATGTACGCCGACGACACGAAGCTCCTCACGAAGATCAACGGCAAAGAACCGAGTCCGACTCAAGCTGATGCACGCGATCGCGCAACCATCGTACAATGTGCCGACCACCTACTTTATGGAGGACCTCGGCGCGGCGCACTGTGCTTAGAAGGCCCCTCGAAATCAGCAACTCGGAGCGCGACCTAGGCATACAGATCACCACCGACCTAAAACAACACGAACAAGCCATCAAAGCAAGTTCAAAACAAACAATATGCTTGGCATACTCACCCGTGCCTTCACCTCGCGCGACCCACTGCTATGGAAGAAGCTCTATACTACATATGTGCGCCCGCACCTGGAGTATGCCATCCAACCTGGAACCCGCACCACGCCATGGACATCAACCGGCTCGAACAAGTCCAGCACCGCGCCACTCGTGTGCCACACAGCCTAAAGCGACACAAGTATGGCGAGCGCTGCCGGCTGCTCGGCATCACGTCACTAAAAGAGAGAAGGACACGAGGAGATCTTATCCAGAAGTTTAAGTTTGAACAGAACATCGACCTGATTACCTGGCACTCGCAGCTCATGCGCTGCGGCCGCACCGGCCTGCGTCGCACATGTCTCCGCCGCGAACTAATCAAGCACTGCAACGAGCGCTTCTTCTTCTCAACAACCGAGTCGTCAACGAATGGAATGCATTAGCTGAAGACGACGTTACACCGCCACCGCACGTTCACCCAGTCAACTGGTTTAAGTCGCGCCTCGATTCGCGTGTCACGCCGCATAGATCACATTCACGCTCTTATAGTTATTATAGCTCGCTACATACCGCGCTTGCGCGACAACACATTACTCACACGACAAACATAATTTTCTTTTTATCTGCTTATACTATTGTCTAGTTTAATGTATGCTGGTACTTGCTCTGAACATTTTTATTTAATTATGTTTAAAACTCTGCATTTCTTATTTTAAATTTGATACTTAACATTACACGAACTATTAAACACTTTTATATCTATGTTTTATAACTCAATAAACTAACTAACTAATTGACTCCAAAACCAAATTTCTGGTATTACATAAAATAATTTTAAATCCCCCAAGTTGTATAACCAATAATGGAATACACTCAGAAAGACAATCTGTAAACCGTCCGTAAGTTAGAATTTTTTTTCTGAAGAGGAATATGTACTAGTAGTGCGCCATCACTAAACCATGCAGTATAAGTGTCCTTAAAACAGCTTTTAATTTTAAATATTTGAAGTAAAATTTAATGTTTTTTGAAAGACAAAACTTGGGGCTTTGTTGCTGTAGTATTAGTATTTTTTCAAAATGCTTACTTTTTGTTTCTTTTATGTTTGAATTTGTACATATTATAGCATTTTTAACACCATAATTTTAATAGAAATAAATACAAAATCAAAATTCTACCATAAGCAAGACAAAGTCTATTCTTATATCTACCAATTTAAATTAAAACATTGCTAATAACTTGAAAATTTTATCCAATACTATAGGTACTTTAAGACAATTCAACTCATTAAAATGCTTTCTTATAGTGCATGATTTAACGATGGCGCGCTGCTAGTATGAACAAACTTTAATTTGCTAAAAACTAAAAATCATGAAGAATTGAAATTTTGGTTTAAAAATCTACAGGGCGAGTTCTTTTAGATTCTTAGTAAAGGTATCTCCGAAATTATAAAAAATACATAGTCAGTCAAATTAATTGCAAAATTTATTGCTCATCTAAAATCAATTCTAATAGATTTGTGCTTTAAGATAACTTTGTATCTTTGTACTAAATATAAAATATCCATCCAGTATAAAGCTTAGAATAAAATGGGATAATTTTAGAATACCATTATTATTGGTTTGCATAAAACAACAAAAACAGAAAAGGACCCGTTGTTACTACACAAATAAGAGTGAAATATGTATAATATTATTTTCTTATTGAAAATTGAATAGTTGTCGATATTAGTAACTAGGTCATTGCACGTTATTACGTAGAAACTATAGAATTAAATTTTTCATTAACAACTTTGTATCTATTTTCATTGTAATTATAAGTGACAAACATTTAATTAAAACTTCAAGTTTTGGTTTAAGTTTATTCTTGAATAGTGGAATATGGTATAGTTGGTTTAATATAATGTTTGACAATGAGCGTGTTTGATGAGCTTATGGGAAGCCTTATTATAGTGATAAATATAAGTACAAGATATAAGTTAGTTATGTCCTGTAATAAAACGTATAAATACTAAACTTCATTAGGTCCTAAAATTTAATTACTCCAAAATTTTGTCTCAAGTACAATTTTAGTGAAGCAGTTGTGCATATATACTTTAGAGGAAATATTTTTTATGTGATTGCATTTGGTTGAATATTATAGGCGGGAAATATGTTTTATCCAAATTTTCATGTATTACTCATGTAAAGTTTAAGGCGGGTCAGGTACCGAGTTGGTGAAAACCACAATGTGTTCACGCTCTTTAAACTTAAAATGTTGCTCGAAAAATTGAGTTTTAAAGTAATAGTTTAAATAAATGTTATAGGTAATGAAATATCGAACAACTTTTCTTTCATAACTTTAACATACTGTTAAAAGAATTGCGTGATTGTTATATCTCAGTAATTATTTATCAGTAATATAAATATAGATTGCAAATTATATCAATTATCCGCATATGGCTAATAAATTTAACAACATATTTGTTAATTTGTGTCCGTAAGTTCTTTAAATACATATTACAGTGATTTATAAATTATTTAAAACCAAAAAAAAAATTAGCAATAAAACTTTTAATTTTAATTAAAATCTCTAGGGCTTGAGTTCATTAAACAATTCAAATAAATTATAAAAAAAACAAATTTAATCTACACACAAAAAAATATATTTTTTCTGATTAACACAATATTGACTATTACACCTTAGTTACAATATGTCATAACACATTTATATTTCCCTAGGGAAATATTTCTCATATTTCCCTAGGGTAATATGTAGCGTTCTGATTTTTAATTAAAACAAAAACAAAATGAAATATTTATTCATTAATAATCATTTTTAACAGTGCAGCTTTAATTTTTAGTAGTTATGTAAAATTGCAATTTTCAAAATTTCCGCTGAAAAGAACAGAAACTTCAATAAAAATGATATTTACAAATTTTAGTAACGTAACTTACTAAGCAACGTCACATTTATTCTTATAATTTTTGCAGTTTTTACAAAAATATCTGGTCAATCAGAAAAAAAATTATTGATTACAACACGAGCAATATAAATATGTTACACGCTTGCCGATACATCCTCGGACTTCGCCCTCAGGCGAGGCAACCTCGGAAAATATTTTATTCATATTACCTTAGTTTTAATAATAACTGTAAGTTATTGGTGAGTACTTTGATCTTTTTAAGTTATTTAAACAAAAGCGGAAAATTTTTGGGAAAGTGACAAGTTATTTGTCATGATTAAGATAAAATTTATTTTCTTAAAACTCGATATTTTGCATATTAATTATATGCTTCATCAGAAGATTTAAAAATCTTAATGCAATGTACAACTTATAGATGAATGACTCTGTGAATGGTAAATTGAACAATATTCATTAAAAATAGTTAATAAAGCCATAAAACTCTGGACATGGTATGCTTTGGAGTTAAAAGCAACAACCTTGTAACTTTATTTTCAAAATAGTTCCTCCTTGATTTTTTTATCCTAACGGATGTTTGGCCTTCACTAAGTAGTGTGCCGAAGTATTCTAATTCAAAGACATTCAAGTATCCTCTTATCCAACGTTTCGGTTGCTAGTGTGTTCAACATTTTTCGAAGTATCGCAGAATTAGGATGTCAATGTCCGTTATTGACATCCTAATTCTAAGACGATACTTAAATGTCTTTAAATTAGAATCCTTTGGCACACTTCATAGTGAAGGCCTAACATCCGGTAGGAAACTACATAGAACTTATAACTTTAAATGTTTCCTTACGCAGGTGCACGCAAATGGAATTTTAAATCAACTAAATAAATTTTAAAAATACGAACCGACCTTTTGGAGCTCGTTGATCTCATTGATGATAAGGTGTTAGTGACGTCAGCAAATACGAAATGTTTTGGCAGTTTTCGGTGTAATTGTATCAATCAAAATTTACGATTGTATACAGAGGAATTTATCGATTGACTTCGACTTAACCGTTGATTGAAATATTGGTAAAGATAGTCAACCTTACGGGATTATGCGACCCCGAAATTTGTTCTAAACATCAGAGGTCGGTAGTATCGCTTTGTGCTAAGAAAATACGTCAATTGTATTGTAGAATTTACAGAACAGTATTGCCGATAAATGTGAAATAGAAAACTGTAATTTTGCTGATAGTTTATGCTAAGGCACGACATTGTTGCCAATGCATCATGCCGTTGATTGAAATATTGGTGCATTGAGTCAATGTTGACAAACAAACAAAACATGCGTTCTACAATATACAAGAATTTATTGATTTTTGTCGACGTACTAATTAAATGTGTGTCCTTTGTTATATATTTTTTCTATTGTCTGTTAATTGTTCAATGTAATAATATTTATTTGTATCTTTCTTACGTAAGGTTATAACAATGGTTATACCATCATGACAAACACATATATGTACAAAGATTGTATACATACACATGTGAATAAAGTTTATTATTATGAAAAAAAACCTGCAGATTTAAAAGTATTAATTTCGTAAAGAAATCGTTGAAAAACGTTCTCCCAAAAAAAACAATTTCTTTAAATACTTTTGAAAATTTCCATACTCATATATTTATTACATTAACATCGTTTATCCGTTGAAAATGTTTTAAAATCTATTAGGCTTACGCAAGTAAATTTCTAAATTTTGGTCATTGAAATTAAAATTTTTTAACATAGAAACGCTATCCCTTTTATGTTGGAACGAATGTTGAATTTTCTTATATTACAATCTAACGTACTCAACTGTTTGCATCTAAACAATATTATAACAAGCCTACTCATTTACTAAAGGTGTTGCTAAAAGTATGCAATTGTAGAATTTCTGACTAAGCCGATAAGGAATGTGACTCATAAACGATAATCCGAAGACTCAACAGCAGTGTGAATTCATGGTTCAGAGAATGCGACACTCATAAACTGTTAATTATCGATCAGTTGGTTAAAATAAAACTATATCGAACCTTAAAGTGGGAGGCTAATAAACATATTTCTAATAGCTATAATTACAGTGATGTCACAAAACCACACCGTAAAATAAGAATATTATCTGCATAAATAAGTGTAAATGTTTGGATATGTTTTATGTATAGCATTGTATTAGGTACGTTATTATTTATGTGTAAATTGTTTGTAAATTATTACTATTATTTTAGATCAGTTGGAATTGTAATTTTGAAACAATGTTTATAATTAATGAGCTATTTTACTTTAATTAAACTATTTTAATTCGAAACCATGATATTTTGATACAGTTTCAAAGAGTAAAATCCTAACTTTTATTTCTACTAACAGATAACAAAGTGTCACTTTTCGTAAATTATTTTTTCCCTCGGGAAAAAAGTGAGTACTATTTTTAACACCAAATTTCTCTCAATAATTTTCTAATTCTATTGTAATATGATTTTTCAATATTAAATCGTCATTTATTTCGTCACAGAAAAGAATAGTGTATTATACACGTATTATCCGCACCGCGTCGGGGAGACAACACACCTCAAGCTAAAATCTAGTACTTTTATTTTTAGAAGTAATAGGAATAGGTTTTATTACCAAGTGAATTTAAATTTGAAGGTCTAGTGGAACCCACTTTCCTAAAAAACACGGTAACTTGTTGCCTTTTGAATTGAAAAATTTGAAAACCAATTTTTATTTAAAATCCTTTTCAACTGAACACGTAAAACAAGTAGATACAAAAACCAATAATTTTGCGTTTCTGAACTCTAGTGGTATTTCTCCCAGTATGTTCTACTTTATTCCTAACGAAGTTATTAAATGACAAACAAATGTCAACATTATTATTTGCAAGTTAAAAAATAAAGTGCAAGCATAATTTGTAAAATAATTGTTTCTTATTTATCTAACACCGACCAAACCAAACTGTTTTAACAAATAACGCTTCGCATGTATTTTAGTAAATTATTAAAAAAAACATTGTCATTAAAATCCAAGATATGTATCATCAATGGTATTATTCATAAATGAAAAATTCGTCACTTTTAATTACTAGTTAATACGTTTACTAAATATTTGAAAACGTTGCAACATTGTATTGACAAAAGTAAATTTTACGGATTGTATGTTGCGCCATTTTTACAACGGTGGAATAAATTGAACTATTCTATTTCAAGAATCGACCAAAATCTCAATTTCATGTTTACAGTTCTATTTCTCATTGCCGATTTTTACTCGTCACACTACTGAATACTCTTTTCTTCCACTACTTAAAACATTTGTCCTTTTTTATAATCGTTTGCTTTCTTTTCCATTACATACAAAAATGTTTTTACCTTTGACATTTAATATTGTTAGTCTAAACAGAAACTTTAACATTCACAATTTTTTAATACGTGACTGTCTGCATCGACATGGCATGAATTATTCGTTATCAGTATAAACATTTTTTAAACATTGTTTCACACGTAATGTCAATTTTGCATTTATGCATGCTATACAGGGTGTTTCTTAAGTAATCTAAAATATTATATGGGGCGCTTCGTCACTCAGTTTGAAGACGAAAAGTTCATATAAACATGTGTGATAAGTCTTGTCGTTAATGAGATACAGGGTGTTTTATTATTTTATTATGTAGCTTAGTAAACGTATCTGAACATGGTAAACGATTATTAGGATAACGCTGGGCATACATACTTAGCTTCTAAGGCATTACCATTCGCTAATCCATACAAAAGTGCATGTTAGCCATTTCGGCATTAGTAAACACAGGCATCGTTGTTAACTTAACACAAAAAGATCGTATTATTAACAATTTATTGTTCGTTGTTTGCGTTAGTTTTTAGGTTTGACACAGTTGTCAACGTTATTCCAAAGGCCACTTAGAATAAGCATGTTTTTCGAAAACCAGTAGCGTCACTACGAAAAATTAATTTCAAATACAATCAGAGCTGATTTATTATAAACAATTTAACATTCTGTATCTCATTAACGACAAGACTTATCACACATGTTTATATGAAATTTTCGTCTTAAAATTGAGTAACGAAACGCCCCATATAATATTTTAGATTACTTAGGAAACACCCTGTATATAACAACTTAATCTACTTAATATTATTTTAATTAAATAAACGAAATAATTTATTTATACAACACACATCAAATTCTTTTCTTAAATAAAATATAGATCGATTTTCAGACGTTTGATTTAAAATAAAACATTTACTGTACATTTCAATATTAATGCAAAATCGATTTAAATTATTGAAAATAATTCAATCAGTGCAATATGTACGTACATATATTACCCCCATCATCAACTAATCGGTATCTCAGTAATGAAGATGCTTTTAACGTAAACGAAGTTCGGTACGAGGGGAGGTAAAAATCTCATTTCGTTTATTCAACTGTTTCCAAAAAAAACGCGTTCAAAATTACTCTACTTAAAGTGAGGTAAGAACATCCGAGATTTTTGACAAAAGCAAAGAAACTAATTTCATTCTTTATTTTTTATTGATCTGGTGATTCTTTGTCGAAAAATAATGTGGGTCTTTTATATAAAAAAATGCATGAGAGCAACCTCGGCTTAGTTACAGCCCCTTAAAGATGGCGCAAAAAAAGTAATTAATTTTTTTCTTGAAAACAAAATTTAATATTATTGAACATTTCTTGCTATTTAAAAAGCATTAAACTAATATTTTTGTAGTATTCTCGCATAAAATCAAGAGGGACAAAATGCCACCCCTAAAATTTATTTTTTTAAACTTTTTTCCTGTTTCTGATTCTTGTTAAGCAAATAAGTTTTTTCGTATATTTGTTGCAGAATTGATTTTTGAGAAAAAAATGTTTTTTGGTCATCCGTCCATAATCACTGAGTTTGCATCACTCAAAAGCAGCCAGAAACGCCCCTCTTAGCCTCGGCTCATGACACTGAAATCAGTACAATCCTCATGCTAGAACATGTCGATAATCGGTTGCAATACTCTTTTACATCTTACTTTGAAGGATTTTATAGGCCTTTTAAATGCAAACATTGAAAAAAACACGTTATTTAATTTATGCCAAAATTACAACGTGTTGACAGCTGCTGCCAAACCGAAAATGTTTTGGCATATACCTAGTAATATTTGAAAATTTAAGTTTTAAGAAATTTGACCATATGTCGGCCCAAAAAATCGTGTGTATCACGTGGCCAGAAACTGTTTTTGCGAGTGCTCGCCCCGGTGAATCGATTGGCCTGCAAATCATCCTCGCACTCGCAAAAGTCAGTTTCTGGTTTAGTGATACAAAATAACTATTATCAAGCACATCGTATGAATCATGTAGGTTAGAATTTCCATGTTTTGCTATCTAGATCCATGTATAATAGCTAAATGTGACTATTTTAAATATTTAATTTGATTGTATTTAATAATTTATCTATTTTACGTTTCCATTAAAAATATTAACATGACAACCACTTAATTAATAAATTCGACTAAAATTCTAACCTACATTATTTATTAAAATCGTCGATCTTACGAAAACAACACAAGAGACCTTATTTGTTTAGAAAAAATCTGAAATAAAATTTTAAATAATGAAATATGAAACAGAAAGAAAATTCATAAAAAAACAAATCCCTCTTGAAATTATACAAGAATACCACAAAAATATCTTTAAGGGGCTGTATTCTGATGAGATTTACCAATGATATTTGTTCCATTTAAATGATATTTGTCCCATTAGTTTACTTCCTGTCCGATCAAAGGTCTTGGAAAACAGTTATAAATAAGCAGATATGTAATTATCCAGACATTAATATCTTACTGTCCTTTGATCAATTTGGGTTTAGACGTAGATATAATTGTCTAACTGATTTATTAAATGTAATTGATGATGTAATTACTGGTAAGGATAAAATCAAAGTCACTGCTTTAGCTCTATTTGACTTCTCAAAAGCTTTTGGCACTATCCATCATAAAATATTGATAAGCATTCTACACTATCTAGGATTTGACAGATCTGCTCTCTTTTATTAAATAGTTATTTACGTAATCGTCGTCAAGCTGTGAAACTAGGAGAAACCATTTCTAATCGTCGTCATGGAGTTTCTCAAGGTTCAATATTGGGACCATTGCTATACATAATGTATACTACAAAACTTTGTAATTGTTTGAAGCATTCTAAGTATCATCAATATGCTGATGACACAAAAGTTATATTTCTGCTTACCCTAAACATGCAGTCCAGGCATCTCAATTACTGATTAAGGATTTAAATATTCTGACAAACTACGCAAATTCTTATTCCTTACCATGAGCAAGCAAAAAATCTTGGGGTTATAGCTACAATTTTTGAAATACATAAACATGTGTATAAATAAGTCGTACAGAAAACTGAAATTACTAAATTCACAAAGCCACGTATTGATTAAAAATGTAAAGAAAATGCTTTGGGATTTCTTGCTGTTATCCAGTTTTAATTACTCTGACGTTTTCTATGACAAAGAGAAAAAATCGTCGTGAACATATTAGTCATAAGTTGGTAAAAACTGATTGGCTAAGCATTGAAAATCGGCATTATGTACACACTTGTGTTTTGTTTCATAAATTATTGTTACAAATAAACCACTTCACTTAACAAATATTTTTTTTATTTTATTATTTTTTTTTATTGGAACTAAATATTTATATGTGCATCCTGTTTTACCTACATTGCTTGTTTTTATTTTTTCTTTTCTATATATATGTTTATTAATTAATATTTAAAAAAATTACACAGGGGTCATCTGATTACCATCACAATTCCAAAATTATTTTATTATTTAGTTACATTGGCATTTGTAGAATTACGTATTTTTGAAAATAAACGCTATTATTATTATATTATTATAAAAATAGTAAGGCATGACTGTTAATAACATCAATCACAGTCTGACAACATAAATTTTAATTGATAATAGACACCACAAATTTATTTAGGCATCTGAAGTTAAATTACTAAACCATAGATATAAGAGTGTAGTAGATATGCCAATATGTTGTTAATTTTTCGTTTGTGTTTAGTTACTATATTTTAAATTATTATTAAACTTAAGTAGTAATAGTAATTTCAATAATGTTTCATATATGCATAAAAACCACGTTAGGAAGATAACGGTGGTCTCACCGTACTATGAATACAGATCAACACTTAGATTCTAAACTTATCTGCCGTATATCGACAACAGTTTCACAATAATAGATGTATATTCTCACTACATATGACCAAATATCGGACAGCCTTCCTAGAGTAATGTCACGGGTATCGGTGTTAAGGAAAGCACTAGGTCAAAATTCCATTTAAGCAGCAGCAATGAAGTTGAAAGGTATAGAACGTACACCACTCGGTGATCGACAAATATTTTCATTCCTTAAGAGAGAAATCCATTAAGAGGAAGTGATTTTGAATCCTACGGGTAGAAATTCTAAAAATATATAAAACGGCGATATAGCCATCTGTTGTACTACTAATAACAGTCACTTACGGTTTTTTCCAAACGTTGTTGGATTAACGGGTCTTACAAAATATGTTACGGACATTTTTAACAACTAATAAAAACACATTAGCGGATTAATTAGAAGAAACAATTTAATTAATTAAAGGAATTTATCTCCCACTCATATGCGTTTGAATTCGCCAACCTTTACAATGGAAATCAATACTTTAATTTGGTACGCGTACGAATCTAGACAAGCACGTTTGTTGCTTGTCGCCAGGGGCCCCAAGTACCGGAAATAACTGTAATTCCAAAAAATAGTTTTGACATGGAAGACGTAATACGATTTTGTGTTTAAAAACGATGATCCTAAAAATATTAGACGTCCCAACCTAAATTCTTGAAGGCAATTTTCAAAATAAAATGTTTAATAGAAACTAACCAAGTGAACAGCTTTTTCTCTTCTCTTCTTTTTAAAACCAACTGACAGAATATTTAACAATTTAAGCAAATGTAACTCAGTTACATAAAAAATAGTATGGTGGTGAGAAAACATATGCAATAATAGGAAAACTACATTATCGAAGATACACTGTTAGAAATCGATGAAAGATACTAAAAAGTCACATGTGGCGTTTGGTTTCTTCCAGATAAGAAAATTATATAATCATAAATAGACCCAAAACCTGGAACTCAAAGCAGGTACTAATGAAAAAATCAACGTAACCGCTTACCACGAAAATTAAATTTGAACATCAACAAAAAAGAAGGAAACTGATAGAATAGTGAAAGCTAACTCCAAGGACAAACGCATTCCCAAAAATCAAATAAAAGCTCAACTTGGAAATAAAAAACTTTTATAGAAAAAAAAAAGAATGCAGCATAGGATTAATTGATCTTCAACCTATCACGTCTAAAGATTTGGAAGTTATCTCCTTCCGACCATCCTAACTCTTCAAAATAAAAATAAGTGAGTAAAAGTAGGATATATAAAATGATATCTACTTGAAGAGAAACATCAAGTCAAATATAGGTTTATATTTGTACCGCATTCTAAAACAAAGAGAGGAGACCCACTAGAACTAATCAACCAGTAAAGAAAACAAGCATATTGTTACGTAACCTACACGGAGAAAATAAATACAAGAGAAGAAAATTGATTTCAAAGAAACGGAATATCAAACAATTTTAATAATTGATTTTTTATTTTATACAAATAAACTCTTTTATGTACTCATTTGTTCATCAACTCTTGACTGCTCAGTTACTTTAAAATTTTAAATTGTTACAGATAGACGCTGTAGTTTAGAGTTTGTTACGATAAAAATTCACATTTCTAGCTTTTACTTTTCTAACGTTAAAATTTTTCTGCATACGTATTCCTTTGTTTATTACGGCTCTATCTACTTTTACTGCAAGTTTAATAGGACAAGGTCAACGTCTAAATTCAATTGCGCTGGTTTTACGTTCTTTCTTTTTGTGTTGGACTGGTAACAAGAACTGTCGTATTTTGTAAAAAAAAAATGCGAGAGGAAATTCTAAACACAAGTGATAAATTAATCCAAAGTTGTTATGATCATCCGCCTGTTGTGAAAGTAAATTACACCGGATATGTAATGAGAAATAAACCGGAATGTTGTTTAGAATGAACGTTTGCAGGTGAGCTTACTGACCTATATTTCACCGAGTGGCGAGTAGTCACTGCATTTGGTTTCTCTACTTATTACAGTTTTTTTTTGTCCGTTCGTATTTTCTGCAATTACTTTGCTTGATGTCTGCTGATATTTGATTACGGCCAGAAATTGTGGGTTGTCTTCTGGAAGATTGGAAGGATTAACCTCTCGATCTTTACTTGTACTCTAGGAAGTGATATGCAAAAATAAACCTATGTTGTTAGCACTTTGCAGCTATTTTAATTTTAGCGTGTGTATTCGAACAATTCAATTACCAGTACCAAACAATTTCTTAACTATAACTGAGAACTGTTGAACGCTCCAAAAGGACGCCTTAATGAACGATACACGTATGTGATCTTAGTTAAGTAACTTATCTCCAGGTAACTATATGTTTAATGTCGAAGAACTTTGTTCGTATTACTATCAAAGTAACCTTGACTGCTTTGATAAAGTACGTTTTAAGTCAAGGTGGCGCTTATAATTAATTTACTCATTGTTACACTTGAATCCACACGCTCTGTGTGCGTAGCTAGCGGGATAAGTTCGACGCTCAAAGAGGATAAGAACCCGTTTCACCCAATAGCAACGGCTATCAAGTTTTGTCTATTACCTGTTTGCTGTATCGCTAATCAATTTATATTTATATGTGTGAATATCACCGAGAAAGTACGATATTCTGTATTGTTACTGATATATTTTTTTTGTATGACGTGTTATGTGTGTAACCTATTAAATAGCTTTTAAACCAATGCAACTATGTTTTTAATTGCCCATTAACCAAAGTTATTGAAAAAAGTTTCATTCCTTTGTTCAAATTGGTGTTTAAATGGATGTGTTATGCCACTAGTGTGCAACGCGTGGTAAGTTGTTAATTTTCGTTCATGTTGCATAGTATGCTAGAATGCGTACACTTATATGAACATGTTCAAATTGTCTTTAATTTGGTTTTTGACAATAAGTTATATCTAATAATTACTCGAAAGATAAATAAAATTGGGAGGCAAGTGGTTGCTTTAGTAATGTGATGTTGAATCATTTTAGGGAAGTTTTTAGTATCGTCTCTAAATAAGAATACGATGTTTGTTATTGTTTAATGTTAGGGCGAAGAGCGGAAAATTTATAATTTGAAAATTTTAAGCTGTACATCACGTTACTTTGTTTTTTTATGAGTTATATAAGAACAATGATTTACGCTAAAAACTAACTGGTGTTAGTATACTATTTCTTCTGCTTCCGGAGTATTATTTTTGCATATGTATTTACTCATAATCTAAAACAAAACTACAATGTGAACAATCAACCACATTTTACGTAACAATTGTTTGTGAGCTTAATTTAGTTGCTTTAAATTCAGAGACTTGTGTAGGTATTAAATAGGGAGGTGTATATTTGCTCTTCTAAAAGTGGTTAAATTATGGTCCTAAAGGAGGGAATTAATCTAAATGAAATACAGCGGTTTAGAAGATAATTGAATTTAGTACTATACAATAATAATTTCGGAAAACATAAATGGTGAATATAAATTAGAAGATAAGAACAAACAAAATCTTTAAGTTTAGTTGAAGTTTAGAAACTTTTTGAGCTACTTAGCTACAGCAAATCAAGTAATGAGTGAGCAAATACTTTGCCTTATTAAATTAATGTTACATTCCCAACGAATAAAATGTCTTTTTCAACATTTCCTACTCATATTTGAGTTATCTACTGTGTGCGTTGAATGAAAGTAAAATTAAATTTCTACTACCTAATAGACTTTAAAATTAATAGTTAAAACCATTAAAGATTTTAATACGGTAGTTGTAACCAATAATGACAAAAGTTATTAATCGGTTAGAAAAGAACAGTTACGGCTTGTTATGATTCTGATCGAATCTACATTTTAATAATAATCATTTTTTCCGCTTATATTAATCTTATTACAATAAATTGGTAGTCAAATTTCTTTGACAACGACTGTGGAATTGGTTACCAACGCTCACATAACGTCATTATTTCAAAATTTTACTTTTTACTCTAGATCTTCTTTAAAGAAAAAAACTTTAAATATCAGGAGAATACAACGTAACATAACTTATATAAACATTTACATGAAATATTTAAATGCAAAAGTTGGAGATATAATAATTTTTAATGTAAATAATACTAATAAAATAGTAATAATAATAAAACGTCATATCTGATCAATTGGCCGACGCCGACGCAAAGGTACAATGAAAACATGCTCGATCTCAAAGATTGATTTAGACAGAGGCAGTAAAAGGAGCACAACTGCGCAGAAACAATGAACTCATCAGTTTGAGGAAGAAACAGAACGCAAGTTTTTAAAGGCATAAACAGAAATTCTATAGATCAGTCGGAGATCATTCACTGGGAACACATTCTCAACCACAGCAGCAAATATTTGAGAAGAATCGACGATCTGTTTGGACTAACTATGAATGATATAACAAAAATACCGAGTGGATAAGAGAAATTGAACAACAATCACACCTTCTCCAGAAATGTTGATCAACGACATCACAACTAACGCTTAACTTCTATATCGAGTCTCCATAACTGGAAGGCTGTTAGACTAGACAACATTTACAACTTCTAACTAAAGAAAGTATGTATGCCATCATTCTTGCCACAAAGTACTTAATATACTTTCCTGTACAAAAAAGGAAATGTAAACATACCTTGAAACTATTAACCTCTCATATATCTATCTTCCTACAATTTACAAATTATTTTCAGGAGTCCTAAACAATGTAATCTACAACCACTGCGCTCAACAGATAATTTTTGAAGTAAAGTAAAGAGGTTGCATTGGAGGTGTACTGGGGTGTAAAGAACGACTGACCATTGACGCTATTGTTTTCAAACAGACAAAAACAAACAAGCAAAACTTCAATATCTTGTACTTCGAGTACAGGAAAGCAAATCATTCTATCCCACATAATTGGATTTTTTGTCGCCAAACAAAACCAAACTGGAACCAACAAGTCTCCCTAAAAGATGACCTTGTCAATGTTGATAAATGAAATGTATTGGTTTGATACATAGCATAGCAATTAGCATTAAGTGTTTTAAGGTGGTGACATCGGAATGTCATTTATCGTGGACAAATGTGCCACAATGCACATCAAACGGGGAAAAGTCTGCTAATAAAACTTATAAATACTAAGTTGAATGGAAGAAACCTCATTATAGGAATCATACCAGCCCTATCATATTTCTTTGAAATACTGTAATGGTTAAACACCAATCTAGTGAATGTGGACATAGTCACAAAAACTATTATCACCAAATTCCGATTTTTTCATCGGAACTCTTCCATCAATATACTGTACTTGCCAAAAAAAACAACTCTTCAATTTAAAACAAATAATCCGAAATTGAGACAATACCCTTGCAGGAACGTAGACAAAATTGATACTAAAAGCCGATACTCGGACGGTACCCTAAATTCATGAACAACATCGCAATGAATAAAGCAAAATCGGTAAAGTGGATGGAAGGTGGTAATTCATGATAAAGTGATCCGTATTGTTGTAAAACAGTTATTGAATCCTTAGTTATTTGTTGTTGTTTCTATGAGATTTGTCAAATAAATAAATTATTAGTGTCAGCAGTTTATTTACGTGTGATACTGCCAGAGAGATGCGAGTGAAACTGCATTTGGTGTTTGAACAGCAGACTACGCAAGCTTCTCATACAGTACAAAGCGAGTTTTTTGGTTTTAAGAAAGACTAGTGTTATGTCATGATTTCACACATTGCGAAATTCAAGGGTCTTGTCTAAAGATGCAACAGCTGAATGTAAAGCCGGATGAATTATCCCTGCTAATCAAGTTACTGGACACTCTTCCTGAAAATTATAATAGCTTAAGACAAGCTTGGTGGGCAAGATCACCTGATTCACAAACTTTTGGAAATCTCGTCAATGTGTTAACATCGGAAGAGCAAAAAAGAACGTTAAGAAAACAAAGCTTTGCATCAAGAAGATTCAACTGCACTGGTGGCATCCTAGAAATACAAAAAAAATCAGGTGCAGAGCGAAAATGGCAACGAAAAAAGCGACGAAAAGAAAAAAGTTTTAAATGCTACGGCTGTAAAGAAAAAAATCATATTAGAAGAAATTGCCCAAAACGCAAGCAGAATAATTCCAGAGATGATGCTTTCGTGTCTGAAGTTTTAAACGTAGAACTTGATGACAATTCCTGGATTGTTGACTCTGGAGCTACAGATCATTTGACTTCTCATAGTGAATGGTTTTTGTCTTTGAAACTATTTGAAACACTTGTGAAAATCTATACAGAAGATAAGTCATCAATGGACGCTGTTGGTAAAGGTATCGTTAAGTTTAAAGCGTTTGTTGATGGTAATGTTGTTATTATGACATGGATGATGTAATGTATGTGCCTGCTCTGTTCTCGATAACGTCAGCCCTTGACATAAAATACAAGTTTACCTCTACTAAAACAAGGTGTGAATTTGTCAAAAACGGAATTGTTAAGGTTCGAGGCACACGTATTAGACAACTATTCAAGATAGTGTTTTGTGTAGAATTTCCAGAAAAGTCTTTAGAAGGCTTGTCAAAAGTAGTCCGTGAAGTAAACGTAAGTTTTAAAGAAATGACATTGCAACAATGGCATGAGATCATGGGTCATCAAAACAAACGTTTTGTTGAAAAAGTGTTAGAACACCATGACATCGGTTGTGTCAAAACTGATTTCTTCTGTTAAACCTGTGTAAGAAGGAAAACAACATCGTAACAGTTTTGAGCTGATACAACAACAGGCCGAAAAAGTTGGCGAGGTGATTCATGCAGATCTCTGCGGGCCCATAAAAGTTGCGTCATTTGGACAAGCAAAAATTCTTTGTGTGTGTTTTACGTGTGATTTTTCAAAGTTTGAATGTTGTATATCTTGAAAGAAAAATCACAAACTTTTGAGAAAATCGTCGAAAATGTTGGTTTTTTTTTTTTTTTTTTTTTTTTTTTTTTTTTTCTTTTTTTTTTTTTTTTTTTTATTTCCTTTCCCTTTCATTAATTTTTTTTAGTTCACCAGTAGCCCAATTTGGAAAACTACTTTTCTTCGACAGTATAAATTTAAAAGGAACAAACTGGTTGATGGCAGAATAAACAATATCATAAAATTTATCAACCGCATCATTAACTAGATCACAATTTAGGAGGACTCTCCAATTAATGCCGTTGAAAAAACAATTAATTGAACTATAGTCAGCATATTTATATAAGTACACTTTCTCGTACGTAGCAAAACTAGGCTGTGCAACAACAGGAAGTGAAATAGTATAGGCTGCGTGGTGCTCGGATGTAGTCAATAATACATCATAGGTAATTGACACCGATGCTTCCAAGTTTTGTGTAAAAACAAATCAAGAAATGTGCCTCTAGCGTTAGAATATAATTGATTTGTTTGAAGTTGCAGAGATTGTAACCAGTTATTAGAGTTAGAGATCGTTCGTCTGGATTTATATCGAAACAAATTTCACTATTGTGCCACCTAATGTTAGGTAGATTGAAGTCGCCACATATGAGAAATTCAGCTGATTGATGTTGATTGCACAAAGTTTCAATGACTTTACAGTGGTTAGTGTAGCTATCAATGGGTGAACGAGGGGTATATAAACAACCCCAATGACGTAATTGGTTTTATTAATGTTTAATAGCACAAACATATGTTCAGTGACATTACATTCAAGAATGGGTACTACTGAGTAACAGCTTTTTATAGCTATTAACAAGCCACCACCTCTTTTTTCCCCTTCAACAGACCTCTCACAACGAAAAATATTATAATTATTTAATTGCAAATTGGCATTTGAAATATCAGAGAAAAGCCATGTTTCACATAAAATGATAACATCAAAATCGGAACAGTTTACCGACAACATTAAATCTCTAAGTTTTGTTCGCACCCCTCCACAGTTTTGATAATATATATTTAAATCAGTTAGTAGTTTTTTGGACCTACATCAGATAGAGTGGGGTTTCGGCTAGTAATAAACGGTATATTATTTTTATATTTAATGAATAAGTTAGGTTCATTGTTCGCTTTACGATTATCCAGCTCGGTTTTAATTTTTTGAAATAGTCCGATTGACGTTTTGTTTTGTCTACGTGAAAAATGTTAGAATTATTTCCAGCATTACTTAACACAGCTAAAGCTTCATCTGAGGTTTTAAAGCTGATTCTAAGAGGTCTAGAGTTGTTATCCCGTTTCATTCCTAATCTTAAGACCTTGGTAGGTGGGGCTGATATCCCACGTGAGCTCAATATTTCAGTGACCACTTTGACGTCTGCATCAATTCTATCTTGAACATTATCAGAGTCACATTCATTTACGTCGTATAAAATAACATTCGTTTTTCTTAGTGCCCGCTCATTACACTCAGCAATCATAGTTTCCACAAGTGTATCGTTATCCATGTTATTAATTTCGACTTTGAGTTTATTTACTTCCAATTGCAAGACTTTGTTTGATTGTTCAAGTTCTAGGATTTTATTTTCCAGTTTATCAAAACGCGAATCATTATAGCTTTAATTTCCTCTTTGAAGGTGGAGAAATGGTTAGCGATTGTTTTAGTAATCATTTCTAGTGTAACGTCTGAGGTGGAATGCACAAATGCGCATTTTTGGCAATTCCATTTTGTTTTATTTGTATTTATAAATGCGATTTCCACATCAGTCAGATTACTACACTTGACATGATAAATATTTATTGCAGTTACCGCAACATTTAATATAACATGACTATCAAACAACATTATTTTTGTTGTGTGTATTAACACGGTTTGTAAAAGGAAAATTTTTTGTATTAATTTGTAGAGTAAGAAAGAAAGCTATAATTATTTAACAATACAACAATAATAATAATTAACTCTTATTTCAGATGAAAACTTAAAACAAACATTCTTTGTAGTAACTATATAGTGGAAAAATACCTATTTCTTATTTATAGTAATATTAAAGGTACAATTTTGTAATGTCGAGTTAATAATATTTAATCCACTACTTGCTGTTTTAGAACTGACATTGACGTCATTATAGTCGTGATGGATTTCATATTCACTTGACTGGGATATGCTCGATGTTGCGGTGGAAGTACTAGCCTGTTAAGATCACCTGATGTTACGGTAGATGTGTTACCTTCATCGCACCCTAATATTCTATTGGCAATTTCACGTTTGTTTGAAAGGGAGTCTTTGATGTATCCTCAGCTACATTGTTAGATTTCCATCCACCGTGTCTTTTTAGAGTGGTAATGTCTCCACCATTGTCAACTAACAATGTAGCTGAGGTTCGTCGCAGTGTATGACCAGTGTATTCCTCTGGATTAGGTAGTTTTAAAAAAGTTGCCACTTGTTTTGGTATACCTGAAATTTTATGTATCCCCATAACGACACGGTGGCATCTACCATTTTGGTATTTTAAAAGAATCTTGTTATGTTGATGTCATTAGGTCAAGTGTCATATATTGTCTACATAAATTTAAATAAAAATCTCCAACTATGGTAAATGTCCGTGACTTATTCGTTTTAGTATTAGGAATTTTTACTAGTATTATACGTTCCAGGTCTTCGATATCCTGTATTCTTAAATTGACTAATTCGTCGCAACGACATGCCCCACTAACTCCGAATATTAATACGATCTAAGAAAATAGTATCTACTTTAGCGATTGAAAAAGTTATATTTGAAATTACCTTCATGGCCAAATATTCATTGTTTGGCGCATTTTGTAAAAGTTATTAAAATGTTCTTTTGAGAAAACTTTTGCTTTTTTGGTTGATACCCATCAGCTTGGCGCTTCAAGAAGGAAATTAATTTTGCGTAATTTTTAAGTTTATGTCATGTTTAATATTTAATTGGCACTTTAGCATGGAATATTGTGCCCATAATGACGAACTTTTATAGTTTCCGCCAAATGGGAAAAATACGCTAACATAACATTTTCTGTGTAATTGATTATATTATTTTCTTGCGCCCATTTCAAAAATTTATTGTAAGCAAAATCATATATTTTGCGCGATTTGTTGGGGATCAAATTTTCAACTAAGGCATCGGCGATTTGTTTTATTTTAGGTGGAGTTCCTTCAATTTGCGACATTTTTAAAAGTTTAAATTTTAAATGGCGTTTCTGCTTAAAAGTGCTAATACCTCTACCGGCAAACTAAGTTACTAATTGAGCGTAAAATAATAATATTATTGTACGCCGTAAAATAATGTAGTCGTTCTATATATTCAATGCGGTATAGTAAAATTCATATTTTAGCACGCTTGAAGAAAAAATTTTTTTTTTAACTACTAAATATTTGCAAAACTATGGGGTTTAGCTATAGGTCACCTTTAGTAAAAACTACAGAGGAAATAAAATGCTATTTTGTAGAGAAATCTAACAAGCTTTATTTTATTTTAAAAAATGACTTTTTGCCCTGTGAATTTTGAAAATTTGTCATGTTTTTTGCAAACACTCTGTAACACAAAATTTAAATTTCTAACTATTAAAATGTTGCTCTTCATCTGGTCTAACGTCCCTGTTAAAATTTATTTATTAAATTTACAAAACATAGTTGATATGTTTTTTAAAGTAAATCCTGTTTATGGATTTTTTTTAGAAAAACAGTTATAAGTTGGCAACACTGACAGAAAATCAAAAAATAATTAAAACACATCCCATCCCATAAAAATAGAACACTCTGTATCGTAAACAATTATTGACAAAGTAGATATTTTTAAACCAAGTTTGTTTAGTTTAAACTTTGTTTACCTATCTCGAAAAGGCTAACCGCTAAGAAAGAACGACGCACTAATGAAGAACCCTGTATACTTAAGTTAAGCGTTTTCCAGCATTATCTTTAAGAGGGGCGTGATTGAGTACAATTAGAGTGCGTGCTGAAACAATGGTTGAGGCGATTTTTTGCACCATGAGTGAGTGCTTCTTTTGGGCGGCGACTTCTTCAGGCCGGTGACGAATTATTATGCCCCAACTATAATCCAGAGTTTAATTCACCACAGATTCGGTACCTTTCATGAAGGGTCAAGGGGCCTAAATACGCTCCCTGGCTACATTTTTTTTAGAAACAATAGTATTTACTATTTGAGATAAATCTCGTTTTTTTTCTTATTTTCTTGATTCATCATTTCTTATATGAAGGAAATGTTAAACAAATATTTATTTATTTATTTGGCATGGTACATGATTTTTATTATTGTATTGTAATGTAAGTGTTATGTATGGTGCCCCAGAAGACCAGTATAAACATGTATAGTGTGGTGACGAAACAGTGTGCAATTGTGGATCGGTTTGTCTTGGCAAAGCATTTGCTTCAAGGTTTAAGAAAAATACTAAAACCTAAACATGCCAACTTATATCCACGTTAGGATTCATACGTAATAATTTTAAAAAATAAATAATTACAAAGGAGTCCACGGCAGGGTTGAAATCGTCACGTTAAAAAAATTTATATTAACAACATGTATTAACGTGTT
Organism: Abscondita cerata; assembly: GCA_030710515.1. Classification (NCBI taxonomy): domain Eukaryota; kingdom Metazoa; phylum Arthropoda; class Insecta; order Coleoptera; family Lampyridae; genus Abscondita; species Abscondita cerata. Next base: position 208,111 of record JALBCR010002510.1, on the reverse strand, counting down.
TCGGCAAAAATAAATTTATTCGATAGTTATGCTTCTCACTGTATAATATCACAAATGTTAACATTTTCTAAATACAATTAATTTTTAAGTTGTTACAAAAATTTGTTGCTTAGCAATTTGTCGAGTCACACTGTTAAAAAAATTACGAGTCGCTAGACGAGTGATTTTTAATCAATGTCACGAGATAAATTGCTAAAAAATTTCAGTAAATCAATTAAAAAGTTTTTTGACAAAAATTTCATCACATATGATTGAAATGTGTGTCTTACGACATCTCGTGTAATAGGAACACGTATAAATAGTACAAACTAAGTAATGCCAACCTATAACTATAATGACAATTGAATGTTTCCATGCAATCGTTGTCTAAGCGACAACTTCGAATGCATAACACTCGTGTCGATAAAGCCACAAATAATATTTGTGTGACCATTTTATAGGTAAACTAGTAGGTAATAGAAACTAGAAACAGAAGCTGCAATTGCTATCGAAATAATAAAACGTCATTTTTTTTCATTTTTAAAAGTTCACAAACAAAACGACACTTTCACTCATATTGGTTCAGAACATTAAGAATTGAATAGTCGCTGAAAAAAGTACAGACCGACATTGTTTTTACCATTACATTATTTTAGAAAAAGGTCTTTTTTTACAGCCGCGCCTTTGGTGTCGTAAAATAATAAATAATAATGCAATCATGACGGAGAGTAAAAGTAGGGTTATTTTTGTACTTCGCCTGATATTTCCAAAGCAGCCAAATTCGCAACTTTAAATTTACTCCCAGAAAAGTCGAGAAGTAAATATGAAAAACAATACCGACTGTTCAAAACTTGGTGCAATGAAAAAACTGTGACGAGTCTTTCTGAAAACGTATTGTTTGCCTATTTATCAGAAAAATCAAAGGTAATGAAGACACCTACGTTTTGATGCATATTTAAAACGGCATACTAATGGCTGCAAAGGTAAAAATTCTAAAATTTTTATCTAAGGAAACATAAAAAAGTTCTTACCAGAAGCGCCTGATAAGTGTTATCTACTAAAAAAAATTTTCTGATTTTTTGAATCGCTAGAGCTTGTCGACGAGACAAACTCGTTAAAATGACTATTTGAAGACGAAACAAAGTCGTGTTTTTATAATAACTAATATCGATAACTCCATACACTATTTGTCGATCTATAGGAAGTACTGCAACTTATAGCCAAAAAAAAAGGCCTAACGTCGACTTTTTCTAAAATATTTAAAAGGGAGTTGCCATAATCAAGTTATTGGGATGAATACTATTACAAACATTCACAGAGAGATCTTTACATATTTACCGAACATCGAATTATATACTGATCACTGCTTTACGCGAACATCAGCTACTATGTTCAGTAATAGAGGCGCCGATTTAATCCAACTAAAACGCCATGGAGAATGGAAAAGTTTAAGTGTCGCAGAAGAATATACAGGGTGTTGCTATATTCGATTGACAACGCTCTACACCAGAGAGGTCTTGTAAATTTTGATATAGGAACATAAGCCCTTAAACGGCTTAGTTGCTGACATACAGAGTGTTGAAAGTTTAAAATAAATAGAAAATTTAAAAAAATTATTTGATCCAGTAGCGTAAAAATACGAAGGTAAAAGCTGTCACGAACCTTTACTGGTGTAATTTTCTGAAAGTTAGTTTATGTCAAAATATGACTTTATTGAAGAGCGTATTGGTCACCAAATTTGAAAAAAATTTGAGTGCATTTGTGATTTATTCCAAATTTTTAATTATTATTTTAAACTTTTAAGACCCTGTATCTCAGCAACTAAGCCGTTTAAGGGTTTATTTTCTATATCAAAATTTACCAATTTACGGGACCTCTCTGGGGTAGAGCGTTGTCGGTCGAATACAGCAACACCCTGTATAGATGAGGCAATTAGCAATATAATTTACATAACCTAGAAGACTTTGAGTTCATCGTGTTCATCTACATGTTGACTCACCAAAAACTGATGAAACTATTAAATAAATAATTTTAATAATTGTTCATTTACTTTTAATACTTATAAATAAGTATAGATTATTACCAATTAATATGTCAGATATATGTACTCTTAAAACAGTAACCATTCTTGTTGTAACACAAGAAAAATAATGTTGTTTGATCTAATCGTTTAATAAAGATGCCAATTAAATTGTGAAATTTGTGCTATGACTTCAAATACTCAAAGCCTTTTAAAAACAATGACTTTCTCGATAAAAAACTGTTACCTTCACTCGTAGATAACTCGAAAATATAAATTTTACGAAAAAACTATAACACATGTTTTGCTTAGAATTAGTCTTTCTATCGATTCTTGTAGTCAAAATTAAAAAAAATTACTACTGTAATAGGGACGGTGAGCCGTGAACCTAGATAATAAAAAAACTTAAGAATCATGTTATTACGGAAAAATATTTCAGCACCGGCGGCTCAGCACATCATCATCATCATCAGCGACGTCTACATTATATAATTTTAAAAGAATAGAAAACTACCATACCGTATTGGAGTTATAACCCACAAATTAAAATCTCCTTGCCCCCTAAGTAATATTTTTGTCCCATCTATAGTTTTTACGCAAGAAGCAACTAATATACGCAAGACATGTAGCGCACGTAGCAGGAAATAGTTACTTAGGCAATAAGTGTGTAAAGTGTTTAATCAAGTGAGCCGAGAGCTCAAATTCTAGCACGAGCTTAAAAAATCCATATATATATACAACTAGCATAGGTTGTAAATGTTTTCTACAACCAAACGCATCATAATTTTTATCAATTGCTTTATTGATAATGGTACCTACTGACGTGGTTGATAGATTTACTGATCATGACGATGAACCTTGTCAAAATTCTTCTTTCGATTTTTTACATAACAGAAAGTTGTAACAATTACTATTCAAATTTATTTGTAGAAGTTGTTCTTAAATTGAATTAATTGCAATATAAAATAAGGTTATACATATAGGCAACCTAAAATACATTTTATTTTTGTGTATTAGTGTTCCTAAATAACTTTTATGAACGCCTTTTAAAAACTGATACTTTACAAACTAACTGACGCCTTTATAGTACATTATTATACGAGTTACACAAAAGGCCATTATTGCACGAGTTGTTTTAGAGCACGACGATCCGAGCTAGGAGTGATCTAATTATACAAGTGCAATAATAGCCGCTTATATAACCATTTTTTCCACTTTGCATCTTAAATCTAGAAAACATTAAAAAAAATGTTTAAACTTTGACATTTAGTATTTTTTTTACGAAGTTATAGACTTTCAATGACTATATAACGATACTGATATTGGTGTTGTTATAGACCTATTAACGTTGCAAAGTCGAAAAAAGTATTTACTTTATACACACGGTTGTAGAAAAAAGTAATATTATTGTGTGTATTGTTAAGATATTACATTTACGACGTATTATTTCATTCAGTTTATTGTGTGTTGTTCAATTTTTTTCTATTTATATTGAAATATTATTTACTTTTTAAATTAATCGAGTTTGCCTTAAGGCGAGTAAGATGAAATCCATAAATAAATATTCCTTTTGTACCTCCATCTGATTCTGTACGATTCTGCTTATACAAATGTTTAGTAATGATGTTTTTATGGTGTACATGTTTTGTTTCTAGACCTTACAATTATATAACCGTTAAAACAGGCGCTACATTTAAATATTACTTGTATATTATTATTATACCATTTTCTCAAATAAGTTTATTTTTTAATTTTTTTGGTTTAGTTAATGAATTACAGAAATTCGGTGGTTATACACCATTTTTTGTTTTAACAAAACCTTCAAAGATATTAATTATAGAATAAAAGTTGTGAAAGAAACTTTGTTGAAAATTACATCATCTATATTATCTTTGCTATTGTAGGATCTCTTGCAAATTTACAGCAAGCGATTCGAGACTGTTATTTTTGTGAACGCTTAGTTGGCAATAATAATTAAAGAATCGACTTATGTAACTGCTTACACATCTATCGATAAAGTTGCATTGGTGCAGAGATCACTTTTTGGGCGTGTTATGATATCACAAGGCGAGACTAGATGTTAATTTTAATTGTCTACAGCTTTGGTTTTTACAATTTTTCTCTAGAAAGCGTAATTATTTGTTATGGGGTGTCTTTTATTAACAAAATTTCTAAGAATATTTAGTACCTACACATTTAAAGTACCTAATAAAAGAAATTCCGTTATATATTTTTTCTGATACTCTATTTTTATCTAACTTTTTCTGGCTAAATATTTTGTTAGTATGTTTGGCAAAGATAAGCAAATTTAAGTAATCGAAAAAGAATGAAAGTAACCATGATTCATATATGATTTAGACTATAATAGTTTTTTTTTTTGATAAATATCGGTTGCGATGTGCAGTCATTTAATTAGTAAATGTAGTTTATTTATTACCAACGCCTTTTTAAAACAACTAATAAAGTATAATTAAGTATAATAAAACAATACCGATAGTTCGTTAACAGTAGTCAGTAATGACTACAGTTTTGCATTATACAATATGTTAACGGCAACAGGTGGGTAGTAATACTGACTTTATAATAACAAGGAAAAAATGCATGATACAGATCTGCTCTAAAATCCACATTTCCTTTTTTCTAAAAAACTGACAATTTAATGAACACCACGTTTTCACCTATTTGTATTTATTTAGTATATATGATAAAATCATAAATAAGATTTCCAGGGCTCCAAACATTTGAGCTTCTTAATAGATAGCTCGTTACTCTGCTTATAAGCGAAAATCTTATACCGTAAGTCATTACGTTCAATAAAATGTTATATGTCTTATAAGTGAATTACTCTTTGTTTCGGAGATACCAAAGTAACTCATTATACTGTAGTTTACTGATGCTCCAATATGGATTTCGTGTATGGTTTTCCCAATAAAAATAAATGTGCTGCTGAAGATCGCTTTGTTCCTCGCCACACAATATTGCCAAACGTTTTCCGTTGTTTGAGAAAGGGTTTTTTCCACGTCATCTTCTTCACAAGGCTTGAGTTGAGCAAAGTCTTTCTAAGTAAAATTATGCACCATGATGGTTTTATCCCATCGAGTAGGTATTGACAGTGGTGACAAAATAATTTAGAGGTTATTTCACACATACTTCGTTGTTCCGTTAACATCTTTCTTAAATAATTATCTTGTTGAACTTTATTTTATTTAAAGACTATTTTAAAAGAGTTGCTGAATTACATGGAAGATATTTCTCGACAAGCTTATCGTAGTTTTTGGATTTAGAAAGATGAGACACTATCACATTTTGGGAGACAAGTGACGGTATTTCCAAAACACGGAGAAATTCCCTTGCAGGTTACATAATATTATTTTAATGTATGACACTATTTTACTATTTGTTAACTGATTACTATGGAATACTGAAAGACCGTGCTCCGCTCAAAAGTGCACAATTATAAAAATGCACAAAATTATGGAAAAAGAAAATTGCACAGAAATTTACAAAGCCAATAAAAAATTCTTTATAAGAAGGTGTTTATCCGTTTATTTTTGTATTTACGTCATAAGATAATCGACAAATGATAATTGACTTTATCTTATAGAATTTCGTGTCACACTATTCTTAATAGCTTATTATCCTTGGCGTACGATATTGGATCATTCCACATTTTTCTGCGTTTCTTCATAAATCTTGTTATATTTGTTTTCTGATGGTTCTGTTTTGCACATTTTTTGCTCCAGCTCATTATAGCTCAAAGTAATAGTTTGTATTTCTAGTTTTACTTGTGTAATTTTAAGTCTCTGATATGTATACATTTAAGTATTTGTTTTTCTACATTGTATATGTTAAGTACTCTGATGTAATGTGCTTTGAACATATTGCTCTAATTGGTGGATTACTCATTCAATATACATTTAAATCTTTCAAATTATCAAATACTTATGCACAACTAGAAAAAATAATGCGAGGCTTAGTCAGTCTTTTTGTTGCAATTCTATAGTACCTTACATACGGTCCTGCAACCTATGCCCTTGGTTAAATTCTAACTGATTATAATGCATACTAGGGTAAATGCATTTTAAGGAACCAAGATAAGATATTCTTAGTCCGGATGTACTTTCGAAAGTAGTAATTTTATTTTTTTTAGATAAAATCTATAAGGTGATATTTGAACAGCATGCAAAGATGGTACCGATGTAAGAATACTTTTATAATAGGTATTTGCAATACAATGGTTAACTGGTATATTGGTTATATCATTAGTTATTCTTAATGTCTCTTGTAACCAGGATGTATGTTTCTTTCCTACTTTTTTAATTGTGAAACCCTAACAAACAGTGTGACTATAATCTCTGATATATTAGAATTACTATAGCTTTTTATAGCTCTCTCCGGCTCCGTTATACAACTTAACGGGAAAGCTCGTTCGCAGATTTTGGATTTGTGATTAAATAGCGGGTTGAAACTTAATTTCCGCAATTATTTGGTATTAAAGAAAAGCAACCGTCTTTAGTGAATTAAATTACAACCAGGTGTAAAATTAATTTATTTACTCCGTATCTGTTATTAAAAATAGAATCAATTAGTTTAATTTTCCGGAGATTAAGAAAATAACCATTATTAATTGAAAGCGTGCAGCCTCCGTTTGTCAAATACATTCATAGCTAATCTAAATACCACCGTTAAATAAACAATTTCGATTTAGATCGTAACCGTTTCAATTCGACAAAAATTAGTATTTTGTAAATTAGAAAAACATCGACACGGTTTGAACACTTGAACTCCGAAATATTGAGTCAACCTGCTTTTCTTTATTTAACAAAGTTGAAAATTATTCATCCGCCACAAACATTGTAAATAGTATTGTAAACAAACTCCAATTTCAGAACAAAGCTTGTGTATTAAGTTTTTTTTAACCGTGGGCATAAAAATTTAATTTTAATCTTAAGAAACATATTATTGAACAGCATAGCCTTTTATCTTAGAATTTTTATTCGTTCTAAAAAAACGCTTTTGTAGAAGAGACCGTCCTTGCGAAGGTACAATTTCACAACCACTTCCGTGAAAAAATAGGAACGTGGTAAGTGTAGGGCATCCCTAAACGAATTTTTCAACGGAAAAACTATTAATCGGACTGAGTTTGCAGAAATTGCGCAAGGTCAGCCTCATTTATAGTTTTGCCGTTGAAAAATGTGTTCCAAGTCTTCAAAACAGCTCGTGTATAGGAAAAACTTAATTAAACCAAAACCGGTACCATTGTATTTCAAGTGTTAAATAATAACACACCGTGCAAAGCGCGTAGTTTTTAACAAGTTGAATTCTTTTGTATCATTTTCCGTACCGTCAGAAAATAATATTTTACTTATATCGAGTGGATTGTATTGTAAATATTAGAGACCGACCAACCAGCAGGAAACTGTTTGTTTTATAGTCTTTAAAAATAAATAAAGAGCAAACCACAACTGAAGATACGGTATCCAGGAACTCTTTCCAACCCACTCCCGTTCCAAGTTGAGAAACTCCGTACGAACCTTAGTCTAGAGTGTTTCTGTTTATTGTGTTATATTTTTTTATTGTACCGTTCCGTTGTTAATTCCATTCTTTAGTCTATAGTTTGAGGTTGATTGTTAATACAGGGTAATTTTGTTTACTTTTCATTCGAGTTTTGGCAAACCAATGAAAAGATTAATTTCCAAAGTAGATACACCGTGTGTTAATAGTTATTTAGATTAGAATGTAGATAGTAGTATTTTACGGCGCTACTGCTTAGCTGGAGCGCCGTAAAACACTTTACACACGAAATTTGTTTTATATTTTTTGGCCGACTAATAAACCCACAATTGCAGCAATTTTACGAATAGAAACTACTAATTCTTAAAGAGCAATTATTTCCCCTCAGATTTTTAGTGTTGATTTCGGTTGACTTGGAGATCGATGCATGTTGCAACTCAGGAATACAAAACAATAATGTTTTTAAAGTCTGTCCAGAAACGAAGGAAGTAATAAATCAACATGTTTAACAGATTCCAATGGCGTACCGATGTATTAATACTTTTTAGAAAAGGGGTTAAAAATGTAGAAGATGTGTACCTCATTAATTAATTATTTTGATACATTTCATCTTATTAAATGTTCAAATTGACATCCACCTACTTCCATGCAATGGTATAAACTACTGACTGTAATAAACTGAAATTTGACACATGGGTTTATTTCAACATTTCGGTTTATTATAGTCACTAGTTTTTGAGGTATTCTAAAAAAATTAAAAATTTTTTTAAGTTCACCACCTTGTAACTTTTTAACAAAGCTTTTCTGTTAAAAACTTTATATGAAAAACCATTTTTATCAAATAATACGTGGGTTTATTTTGGCCACCACTAGTGAATCACCTTGTTTATCAGAAATTTCTAATATCATTATGGATCACATTTTTAGGAATTTTAACTAATTAATTACTAATAATTGAACTGGAAAGTTTGTACTGTATTTGGAATGACACTTTAATAGATTTCAATGTGTTCTTAATGATATAATTAGGGGAGAATATGGTATGTAATTATAACGATAGCCTCACTAATGATTACTGTCATATTATATCGGTATATCATAAGGTGTACTTACGCTGCAGTATTGAGTTTCATTGAAATGGCATCAGTCCTGAATTTATTCCAACGAAACGCGTGAAGAGGTCTGCGCTTTCTGCCAACCTAAAACTATTGTGCTCAATGTGTACAATTATTTGAAATTCCATAATCCGTTGAAAACAGTTCAAGAGACAGTTGATATGTGTTCACATACGACTGGCATTGGAAAAACAACATATTTAGACTTTTGCGCGAAAACAAAGTTTCTGTACGTAAAGACAAAGTTTCTGTGAAAAGGAGCCTCGTATATCTCATGGTAGAAAAAAAAAACTGAAATATCCAAATGTGAAAAGTACAATTAGAAGAATAGTGCATTTGTTTTTATTTTAAAAAGAAATACCCACATTAAATAAAATTGTGTCAGTTGTGAAAGAGGAAGGGGTATACCCAATTTTAAGGTAGAACAATGTTGTGCAAGTTTTGCAGAAATTGAATTTCTCATGGGAAAAAGTGAATAGGAAATCAGCTCTCATTGATAAGGAAGAAATTGTATGTTGGAGAAGGATTACCTACGAAATATTTCTAAAATTAAGTTCTGAAGGCAAGAAAATTTATTATTTAGACGAAACGTGGGTAAATGAAGGTTATACTGTGGGAAAAATGTAACAAATGGACGACAGGAAGGATTATCTAGAGGTTTAAGACCTCCTTCAGAAAATGGCGACAGCAATTATTCGCTATATAGAAAGTGACGAAGGCTTTGTAGAGGAGGTTTACTGCTATTTGAATCGAAAAATACCGGTTGATTACCAGGAGGATATGAATGGGGATGTTTGTGAGGAATATTTTCGAACAAATGTTAGATTTAAAACTCAAAGGGTTCCGTAATTGTTAGGACAATGCCAGCTACTATTTTAGACAAATCGAACGTTTACCTACACACTTCTGGAAAAAACACGTTATAATGGAATGGTTTCCTCAAAAATATTGCTTTCGAAAATGATATGGTAAAAAGAGAACTACTAAGTTTAGTACAAAGTGTTAGGACAAAGTTTAAAAGATATGCAGTTGACAAAATGGCAGCAAAACGTGATATTTTTGTTCTACGCTTACCGCCATACCATTGTGAATTAAACCCTATAGAATTAATATGGGCGCAGGTGAAGGGTGCAGTAGCGAGAAATAATACCACGTTTAAATTAAGTGACGTTCGACAACTTTTAATGACTTCTTTAACGTGATGTGACTGCGGAAAAATGGAAAAAGTGTATAGAACACGTAATGAAAGGGGAACAAAAATGTGGAACTTGACAATTTGATAGAAGTTACTATAGAGCCTATTGTAATTTCAATACGGTCAAATGATACTTCTTCCGAAGAAACAGATGAATTTTCAGAATAACTGTATTTTAAAATTATATATTTATTATTTTTCCTATAAATTTAGTTTGTTCTTGCTATATTTTATTATACCTTAAATTTTCAAACTCTATAAAATGGTTTCTAACAAACGATGTGTTTTATAATTACAATGATATGTTTAAAATTACTTTCAATAAAACGCAATTGTAATTTTTTGTCAGCAAAACCCATGTACACGCCTATGATCTTTAGTTTAGACCTCAAGAACAGGTACGTCTCATTGTTAACGGATTAAGAGCTATTCATAAATAACTTACGTTGTAACACTATAGTATGGAAGCGGTATATCCTAAAACTAGTTTTAAATAAATAAAAATGTGTTTCGCTAATTGGTAGTTTATTAGATTACATTGTCATTGAAAAAATACTAACTTGACCTATGGTTAAAATTCTTTTAATACCTTCATAATGATTAATCTAACGATAACAATTTTTTAAATATTTTCGTTTTCAGTGCAAATTACTGTTTTCTGTACAGAATTTTTTTATTAGTAAGTCGGTCTTCTTTAGCTCTCTTCTGATTATACACTATACATGGTTTTTCAAAAAGTGTAGTCAATTCCAAGTTGATTTTTTAAATACACTTAATAGAAGCCTGAGTGTTCAAATTTAAGGTAAACGCAGAAAAATAAAGAAGAGTTTCATTAAGGGTATCTATATACCACCCTTTGTACAAACACTTTTTATAATTTACTTGTTTATGCCTACGAATATATTTTATTAAAAATCGAATATTTCTTTTTCAGATTTGGGTTTAGAAGAGGGGATTCGTATCATCCACGTTCGAGGACAAGCCCGAAGTGGACATTCGTCTTTGATCCAGCTGGTAGATTGTGCTACTATTGGTCTATGGTAGTATCCTTAGCATTCCTTTACAATTTTTGGGTTATCATCTATCGTTTCGCATTTCAAGAAATTAACAGTAAGAATTTTATTTATTAAATAAAGTTGTAATGAATGTTTCTAATTTTTCAGAAGACACAATCTTGGTGTGGTTCTGTTTGGACTATTTCTCCGATTTTTTATATTTAGCCGATATCATGTTTCATTTTCGTACGGGTTACTTAGAAGACGGTGTTTTGCAGACGGACGCCACAAAACTTCGTCAACACTACATGAATTCAACAACATTTTACATTGACTGTTTGTGCCTACTACCTCTAGATTTCCTTTACCTATCAATAGGTTTTAACTCAATCCTTAGATCGTTTCGTTTAGTGAAAATATATCGGTTTTGGGCGTTCATGGATCGTACCGAACGCCATACGAATTATCCTAACCTGTTTAGGTCGACCAGTTTAATCCACTACCTCTTAGTTATATTTCATTGGAACGGTTGTTTGTTTCATATTATACATAAAAATAATGGATTCGGTTCTAAAAATTGGGTGTACAGTGATTCGGAAAATGCCGACGTGGTTAAACAATATTTACAAAGTTACTACTGGTGTACTTTAGCTTTAACGACTATTGGGGATCTTCCGAGACCTAGAAATAAAGGAGAATATCTATTTGTCATTCTGCAGTTGTTGTTCGGGCTGATGCTGTTTGCTACCGTATTGGGTCACGTTGCGAACATCGTTACATCGGTTTCTGCGGCTCGGAAGGAGTTTCAAGGTAGGAAATTCTATTTTTTTAAATTTATTTTGAAACCAATGCTTCTACTGATTTTAATTTTTATTTACGTCTTCCACAAGGATCTTTCTTTTCGATTTACCGAAGTATTTTCTTTTACTCGGATTTGTGTATATACATTACGAGTGCTTTGTTAACTTTTTTCAGCTGAAATTTATGACCGCAGTTAAAAACGTAAAAGTGTTAAGCGGGTTTTTAAATTACGAACGCGTCACGTTTTCGTTAATTGATTTTTTTACGTTGTGCCACGTTACGATCACTTTTGCAATGCAGTTTTCGTAAAATTACTTTCTTATAAAAAAAACGTCGCATACGTATTTGAATTTAAAATTTTTAGTTGAAAATCATAAGTTTCATTTCTGCTGTAGGTATCGATTATATTTCTTATCTACAATGCTTGAATGGTTTATTTAATGTTGTGAAATTATTTTTAAAGGTTTCCAATAGCGTGAAAAGGAATTTCTTAACTAGTAGTAGTACTTTTTATTTTATTAAGTAATAGTAAACAACAATCTGTTGAAATCGTTTATTTAGATTTTAAGCATCTAAACAAACCTTGTCTGCAACATTTAACTCTAACCTTAAAAACTCAGTTATGTGAAAAAATAATAGGAGACTTTGTACAAACGTTTAGTTCTATGTTCAAACAAATATACAATATCACTCACATTGAAGTCGGCACTTAAGGAAGACTTGTACATAAAATTTTAAAAGGAATATATGAGATTCAAACATAAAACTTAAAAATACGTTGCACCCTAACACTTCGTCTCAAAATATTTTAATAACTAACACTCTTAATAGGGTAAAGTGGGGTGAGATGGCCACCATTTTGCATAGTAGGCGCCTGTAAATTTTTTTAAGGGTTAGGATTATGACATATTTTTTTGTAATAGCTTAACTATCATCCCACCAGGTTGATAAATAAATAGGGGTAAAATACTTTTACAACAAATGTTTTATTATTTATAAAAATAAGTTGCATGTGGCCATCTATCCCAGTTCAGTGGGGTTAGTTGGCCAATGAAATAAGGGAAAGACGGCCACAAAATAAAAATGAAAATAAAATAAAAAAAACCTAATATAACAATTTCTTATATAGACAAACTGAAAAATTCTTCCTAACATTAGTTTTTCTTCTTTTTAAACGCGGTTTTGCCACAATTTTGACAAGTGTTTGAAAAAGCAGAGCAATTTTCATGAAACCACATCTGGCATATTACACATTGCAACCAATCGTCTTTTTTTCGGGTGCTGTTGTAGCTTTTGCCACATCCTGTACATTCGGTTTCATCGACCTCGGAAATGGTATCACTTTCCTCTTCATATTGAACGTCTAAATTCTCCTCCTCCTCATCAGAACTTGGCGAAGGTGAGCGTTTTTTTTTCGTGCAATTGTTTTTACTAACATTTTCTTTTCTGAAGCGTTCTTCTTTGCCTGTTTGGTTCTCTTTGCTGTTCTATCTTTTACGGTCGCAATGTGTTCAGGAGAAGTTAATAGGGTAGCAACGGACTTTGCTCGTTTTTTTGCAGAAATGACTAGTTTGGGTGTAGGATTAATCTGCTCTAGCAGTTTTCCAGGTGTCAAATCTGGAACAGATGTTCCTTCTCTTGGAGGTGTAGTACATCGAGGTCCTGTTTGTGCATGGCTACAGGATGGCACTGCATCATCGATCACATTGATCGGGCGTCTCACTTCTTGTATTACTTCGGCGTTGTCAACTTGAGATGTCGAATGTTGAATGTTCGTTGCTTGTGTGGGTGTACCCTGGCTTTCTCTTGTTTCATTGTTTACTATTCGATCAGAAACAGTGTAAGCATGATCAGGTACGGAATCAGGGTTCCAGGGAAATATTCCGGTGGCTCTGAAGCCGGACATTGCATTTCCAGCAGTTGCTGACTTTCCCCAGCTTTTGGTTAGAAGTTCACCAAATTGGAGTCGCCCTAGTTTTCTTCCGGGGTGACTCTGCATCCATTCTCTGCAAGCTTGATAGTAGAAGGTTTTTAAAGACTTAAAAAGCCCTATCGAGAGGTTGCAAATAATGAGTGGTATGCGGAGGTAGGCACAACAGAACGACATTGTTAGCTTCAGCTGTTTCTAGAAGTTCAACAGAGGAACAATGAGATGCATGTCCGTCAAGGATTAGTAGGATCTTCCCTTCCCCTTTACGTGTCAAGAAGTGGTTCTTGAACCAACTTAAAAAATTGTTGCAGTAACATACGCTGATTTTTGAGACATCACAATATGTGAACCAGGCGGCATGGAATCAGTCCACTCGGTCTTTAAATTCTTGCCCTTAAATATGCAGACCGGCGGAAGAAAAAAACCCTCGGCATTACAGCAAGCGATGCACGAGATTGTCTCACCCTTTTCACCTGATGTCACTGTAACAACATCTTTGCTCCTTTTCGGCTATAACATGCCCAGGTCGATTATTTAATTGAAGGCCTGTTTCATCGACATTATAGATGCTCCCAGGTTTGTCGAAAAGCTCATTGCTTTCCAGAATATCTTGCAGAAGTGTAAAATAGTTTCCCACATCTACACGGTTCATGCCTTCACCTCGTCCTAGAGATACACCCTCAGCTTTCCGAATAGTCAAGTCGGGTGTCTTCTGAGGAAAGACCTAAACCAATCGGAACCGGCAATTCCCTTGTCTCTATTAAACTTATGATTAAGTCGTAGACTTTCAGCGAAATTATAGGCAAGCTTTCGAACATCTGATACCGTCATAGGAAAACCGCATTTTTGTGCCTTTTAATGTGTAGCACTAATTTATTTTCATTTGCTTTCCCCAACATGCTGTCAGGTCCCATTTTACCAGTCGTGGAAACATCGTTCTTCACTTTCCTTTCAAGGGTCTTCCTAGGAATGCCATAAGTTTTCGAGGCTCCGTTTACAGAAGAACCGTTTTTGACAGCTTCAAATGCTAGCCTTAGATTTTCTTGAGTATAGTTTCCACGATTTGAGTTCTTTCTGTTGTACTTCGTCGGCATTTTTCCGCAGTAAACTTGAAAGGACGCCAAACTGTAAATAAATAGACGCAAAACATAAATGGCCATCTATCCTCTACACTTGTTGGCCATCTTTCCCAATTGCTTGGGAGAGATGGCCAACGTGAAAACAAAATCAACTACATGCTTTTAACGGTTTTTAGAGGTTAGAATTATAGAATGAACTTCGTACTTACCTAATATATTAAAAACACCGGTAAATTTATTTCCGCAAATTCACAATAGAAGGTAGTACGAAACTTATATATAATTTTACCAGGAAGCGATTGTGTCTGTATTTTCCGAGTGCTTTAATGTCACCTTGACAAGACGAAAACACACTGGCCGTGCTCACATAAACGTTTGTTGCCCGGTAGGGCACACAGCGCCATCGAACAACGTTTCATCGAGTTTAAGTTGTTGGTCATCTCCTTCCCTCTTTTTTTTTCTTTTTTTTTTTTTTTTTTTTTTTTTTTTTTTTTTTTTTTTTTTTTTTTTTTTTTTTTTTTTTTTTTTTTTTTTTTTTTTTTTTTTTTTTTTTTTTTTTTTTTTTTTTTTTTTTTTTTTTTTTTTTTTTTTTTTTTTTTTTTTTTTTTTTTTTTTTTTTTTTTTTTTTTTTTTTTTTTTTTTTTTTTTTTTTTTTTTTTTTTTTTTTTTTTTTTTTTTTTTTTTTTTTTTTTTTTTTTTTTTTTTTTTTTTTTTTTTTTTTTAACCCTTTTTTTTTTTTTTTTTTTTTTTCCTTTTTTTTTTTTTTTTTTTTTTTTTTTTTTTTTTTTTTTTATTTTTTTTTTTTTTTTTTTTTTTATTATACATTATTTTTATTTTCTTCTTTCTATATACCGGGTGGGTTTTTGAAAACGAAACAGATACGTTTTTGGGCCTTTAGCTATTTTTTTTCAAAAAACCCTCGGACAGGTCAATTTTATTTTCGAAGGGGACAATTGACTAGACTAGTTTGACATTTGTCAATTCAACCCCTAGGCGGGGGCGTCATGCGCCCTAAAAATTTTAAATAGCACCAGGGGTCAAGTGACATATCATTTTAAAGCCCATCAAATTATCTTTCTAACGGCATATTATTTTTTAAATTTGAACGATTAGTATTCAAATTATGACGTTTCTAAGGTTTTGTTTCAATGCATTTGTTGTGCCTATTTCAATTTCTGATAAAGATCGTGCTACCTGTTAATAATTGATATTTTTTGCTACTAGTGTCATCGATTAGACATTTCTCATTGTAATCTGTAACAAAAATTCTGACATAATTTGCGTTAGTGTTTGTAGTTAATCGAACATAAAAAAACCTCTATTTTGACTACGTTATCAGCTTATTGTTGCTTGTGCAATTGAACAACATTATGGTTTACTCCATTGCCGAGAGGGTGACAATTATTTCACTTTTCTATGGAAATAATCAGTGTGCTAATAGAACAGCAGAGCAATTTAATCAACAGCACTTGGATAAACATGTTAATCGGAAGTACGTCTTGGAGTTAGTGGCAAAGTATCAAGAGACTGGATCTGTTTGTAATATGAAGCGACAGTCCGATAGAAATGAAGCAGTAGATGTGGCGGTTCTTGGACATGTTGCTTTGAATTCTCGAACGAGTACGAGGAAATTGGCAGCTGAATCTGGTTTTGGGCGAAGCATCATTCGAAATGTTTTGAAACAGCATAAATTCCACCCTTACAAAGTTCATCTCGTACAAGAACTGAATGAAGATGACTTTGACCGCCGCCTACAATTTTGCGAAGTGATGAGTGAACGAGCTATTAACAATCCTGATTTTATTTTCAATATCTGCTTTTCGGACGAGTGCACTTTTTCCATTAATGATACTGTCAATCGCCATAACTGTCGTTATTGGTGTGATTCTAATCCCAGGGTATTTAATGACAGTCATACGCAACATCAAGAAAAATTAAATGTGTGGGCCGGAATTTTTGGTGACCGTATTGTTGGTCCTTTTTTCTTACCAGGTAACCTGACCGGGGAGATGTACTTGGATTTGTTGGAAAATAGCATTGATCCTATGTTGACTGACATTATTGAAAATAATGAGCATTTTATCGTAGACCAATTGGTTTTCCAGCAGGATGGAGCTCCTCCACATTATGCCCTGCCTGTTCGACAGTATCTTGATAATAGATTTACGAATCAGTGGATTGGAAGAAGGGGCCCCATAGAATGGCCCGCACGGTCGCCAGATTTGTCGCCCCTTGATTTCTTTTTGTGGGGCCACTTAAAGTCTAAAATTTATGATACTAAACCGACTTCCTTACAAGACCTACGCGAACGGATTGTCAACGAATGCCACCAAATTACACCGGAAATCTTGCATAATGTGCGTGAACGCTTTCAACAAAACTTGTACTACTGTATGGATGCTGGTGGTCATCAATTTGAACATTTAATTAAGTGACATGTAATTAATCATTAAAAAGAATTTCACTTTACAGGTAGCACGATCTTTATCAGAAATTAAAATAGGCACAACAAATGCATTGAAACAAAACCTTAGAAACGTCATTTGACCCCTGGTGCTATTTAAAACTTTTAGGGCGCATGACGCCCCCGCCTAGGGGTTGAATTGACAAATGTCAAAATAGGCTAGTCAATTGTCCCCTTCGGAAATAAAATTGACTTGTCCGATGGTTTTTTGAAATATTATAGCTAAAGGCCCAAAAACGTATCAGTTTCGTTTTCCAAAACCCACCCGGTATATTATATAATTGTACATCTCACCTTTTTCTTATTATACATATACTCATAAACAGTTATTTTTATTGTAGAATTTTAATTAACAAGAAATAAGTGGTCTGTGGAAACAAATGTTATACTAAGTTGGACATCGAATTTGTCGATATAAAAAAATTCTCTTTGGGTAATATACTGATGATTAAAACTTGTTTAAAAATTTACGAAAATTTAGATATTTCTAACTACACTAAATTGATAGCATATTTAAAAGTAAAAAACTAAAAATCACAAACTGAAAAAAAGTAAAATTTTAGAGGATGACCAAGTAACAACTTTTTTAAACACTGCCTGCGATGATGATTTTCTTCTTATGAAAGTAAGTAAATATTTATATTATGATTGGTAAATATTATTAATTACAGACAGCTTTGATAATAGGTATTAGTGGTGCCTGCCGAAGGAATGAGTTATACACTCTAAAAACTGAAAATGTTAAAATTAAAGATATCATATTTATTGAATTAACTGAAACTAAAAATAATATATACAGAACATTAGCAATTACAAAACCAGATTGGATAGAAATTGTCAAGAATTATATAAAGATACGTTTAAATTTAACTGAAAACCTGAAAAACTTTTTTATGAAATACCAAAAAGGTCGATGTGTTAATTCACCAGTAGGTCTCAACATAATTGGTGGGATTCCTTCCAAAATTGCTGCTTTTCTAAAACTTGAATGTGCTGCAGGTTACACAGGGCACTGCTTCCGCAGAACTTCAGCCACGTTGTTAGCGAATCGAGGTGGAAATCTTGTTGGTATCAAAAAACAGAAAAGTTGAAGTTGCAAAAATTATCGGTGAATATTCTGCACAGGATTCCAGTATGATTAATGTAAATTTACAAAACAATACTCTACAATCAAATAATTTAATACCAGGACTATTCTCTAATCTAGAAAACTGCAACATTACCGTTAATATTTTCAACAATTGCAATGTTGATAAATAATTTCTGGTACCCACAATTTCTTTGTTTGTAGTAATCGTTGTAACCCAAATTTCTATTAAATGAATTGTTGTATTTAAAGTACTATGTTCAACTGCATTATTACGGGTATTATAATATTAGGTTATGTCGATGATGCAAGCAGAGCTGCCAACCTCCGAATTATGAATCAGTTGTTTTATTATTTTTAAATACTTGTTTTTTTAAACGTACACAAACAATATCTATGAATAAATATCGGTAAATTTGATTTTTATAAACAATTTACAATATGAGTAACATGTTTTAATTTTTACGCCACAACTAAACGTAAAATTTTACGGTGCACGCTACCGCATCGGTTCAGTAAATCGAACATACTTTGACTGACACTGACAGGTAATACTAAATTTATAGTAGACGAGGCCAAAAAATATATTTACAGATTTTTATTACCATATCCAAAAACTTCCATCGTACATTCTGAATATTTTCGAAAAAATGTAAACCGAGCAAAACGGGAATATAAAACCGAGTAACAAAAATTGCAAAAATGAAATGATGTTCAGCATGTTCTTAGAATCAGTTGCAGTTAATAATAAATATTTTATTAGTTTTTGCTAGAATCTTAAAGAGATTTCTTTATTATTTGCAAATATTCTGCAAAGTATGTAATTATTTCTTACCCGGTTTTATATTTACATTTTGCTCGGTTTTAACATGGTTTTACATTCATGTTTTGTCTTTCGCAAATTTTTGGGAACATTTCCAAACAATCATAAAAAGCTTTAAAGACTCCAGTGAAAAGTAGTAAAAACTTGCATTACTAATGCCAGTCAATTCAGAAATAGAGCATTTTTTAATTATTTTTTACTCGGTTTTATATCCTCGGTTTTGTAGTACAACGATTTTTGAGAATTTTTGCACAGAAACCTCAAATTCTTTAAAGATTTTAGTAAAAAGAAACAAAAATCATTATTAAGGTCTATTTATCCCGAGCAAATAATGTGTTATCAATTAAGAGGTATTTTTTTAAATGGAAAATAACACAAAAATCAAATAAATCGTGAAATCTACATTACCAATCTAAAGAACTATTCTTGACATTTACTTTTTAAAGATTGTTTCTTTTAAATATTGTTCGTAACTGCGCCGTAGCTCGACCATGCGGAAGTTCCAATTCTCGATGAGGTAGGTATTCAAGCATAATAGTCGGTATCTTGCAAATAACACGGGTAATGTTATCCTCCAATGGTTCAATCGCTTTGCCAAAGGAAGAAATCTAACGGTGTGATGTCGCAAGATCTTGGGGCCCAGTTCACTGGCCCGAAGCGTAAAATTAATTTTTCCCCGATGCGATTTCTCAATATGTTTATTATTTCACGAGCTGTGTAGCAAGTAGCGCCGTCGTGTTGGAACCAAAAATTGTCGATATCTCGGGCTTCAATTTTAGGCAACAAATAGTCCGTTATCATTGCTCGATAATGAGCTCCATTCACAGTAACGTTGGCACCGGGTTCATTTTTAAAGAAATATGGACCGATGATTCCACCACACCACACGGTTGTTTTGAGTGGATGTAACGGCAGCTCTTCGGGTTGTTTTCCAGCCCATATTCGGCAATTTTCTTATTGACATAACCATTTAGCCAGAAATGGGCTTCGTCGAAGAACAAAATGTTGGTAAAAAAAATGGATTTGTAGCAAGTCTCTCGAAATCCCAATCACTAAAACAACGACGCAACGACAGGTAAGTTTGCTTCAATTCTTGCAACAGTTGGATTTGGTATGCTTTCAAACCAAGATCTTTGTGTAGAATCGCCCATGTTGTTCCATATGACAGGCCAAGTTATTGAGAACTGCGCCAAATCGATTTATTCCGATACTCGCTTACACTGTCAGCTACAGCCGCTATATTTCCAACATTACGCGCTAGACGAGGCCTATTCGGTCGAGCGTTATCCAATAGTGAATATTGGGTTTCCAATTTATTGATGGTATCGCGAATAGTTGCTTCAGTAGGACGATTATGAACACCATAAGTCTCCGAAGCATTCCTCACAGAACGTGAATTTTTGTAATATAATTGAATAATTTGTAAACGTTGTTTGAGTGTAAGTCTTTCCATGATGAATTGTCAATTAACACTGAATAAAAGACACAAAGCAACTTGATCCGACTCACGCGTTAAATGTCAAAAAAACCGTACTAATAAAATTACCTCTTGATTGATCCCCCATTATTTATTAACATCAAGCACTGTTGCAATTTTTTTATTACTTGGTTTTATATTCATGTTTTCATTGGTTTGTCTCAGTTTTTTATTCACGTTTTGACTTACGCAATTTTCGAACATATTCGGAATGTACGATGGAAGTCTTTGGATATGGTAATAAAAATTTGTAAATATATTATCACTATGAAGCATTTTTGCGACTTTCTCTTACTCGGTTTTATATACACGTTTTGTTCGGTTTCATATTCACGTTTTGTCTAACGCGTATTTTGAGGAATATGGACCATAATCTTCAAATTTGTTGAAGATTTCAGTGAACGAGAGTAAAAAATCATAATTAAGGTCCATTTATCCCTGACAAACACTTAACATCAATCGTTGTTGCATTTTTTTCTACTCGGTTTTAAATTCACGTTTTGTTTGGTTTTGTCTCGGTTTTATATTCACGTTTTTCCTTGCTTCGTTGTTGCTCGATTTTGGTTGGGTTTCATTATGGTTCAAATGTTCAAATTTAACTAGACAGAATAACACATAAATTATTTTGTATAATGAAAATTCTAGTCAGCATATATTTCTTTATGGTCAACTAGCTAATTTCGTGCTATTTATGATACACTTTTTTGGATATAACGTGCCTCTTTGTGGACTAGTCTTTTTTTGTTACTTTATGAACGGCTGTCAATGATTTGAATGTCAGAATAAATGTGTGGATTTTAAGAGTAAAAACTGTTAATTTATAAACACAAGTAAAAATGACTAGATATACGTCGCTATGATAAATCCTTTCTGCAGTTTTAGTTTTAGTGCTCAAAATAGCAAACTGTCATGTCGCTTTAAAGTTGATGATATTTCTCAGAGAACGAACTTTCAACATTTAGACAGGATGCAAATCGGCCTCGGGAATAAAGTGAGAACCAAGGAATCTCTATTTTTATGGGACGCGGTAAGTCACAGATGGCGAGACATGATTATCGAATGTAGTTTATGGTGCACAATGCGATTTACACCAAAAATGGTTAAAACCTTGCAAACTAAGGGTGTTGATGTAGAAAACTTGCACTTGCAACGTTAAATTTTCATTTAATTACAATTTCCGTGATGCTACTGAAAGCTCAATTGCATTTTACAACCATAGGTAACAGAAGATTTAGAACTGTCACCAACAGCCACTTTATACTCCGCGTAAGGTGATTGCTTATCGAATAGTCATTTTAGAAATTCTATTCCTCTTGGAATTTTTCTATTATGACCGCACTAGCGTTTAATTGTCAGTCAGAATTGCATTAAATGAATTTCTGCTGTTAGCTGTAAGTCTAATTATTTTACTTTAATGTCCTTGTTTTAAAGTCTTTTTTTTTGCAAGAGTGCTGATAAATCAATGTATAACAGTGATCAACGCATTTGGCATAATTCTGTCTATTTGTAAATAGATGGCTTAATGCAGGTTTGCGACACTGGCTTAGTTTTTTTAGTTTCATCTAATTTTCTAACGCTACGCACATAAGTTCTATTTCAAACAGTCAATCCTAATCTGTGACTTATCAAAACTAAACCCGACCAGCAAATCAAAATCTGAAAACGTCTGATAGAATTCGTTTTCTTGTCGGACACTGATGCAGCTGCAAGCAATCTTGAATCAATTGGAGAATTGTCAGTGCAGTGTCGACTTTCAAATTACTTGAATTCTACTTATTGTCAGGGTACCTATTTTTTTATTGTTTAGGATAGCTGATTGTAAGCAAAATTTCTGTTGCAATTTAGTGAATGTGTAGGAAAACAATCTTTTTAACACATTACCAATATACGACAACATTATGAACCTACCAGCTTGCCATTTGAAATAGACTGACACAAAAAAAACTTGTGAGTTAAAAACAAGCCTCAAAAAAGTAGCATAATGGACTTGAAGGTATACCAAAAAACTACAAAAAGTTGGGTTGCAATTGCATGCATTATACCTGTGGACACTAAACTAAATTAGGTAATTAATTTCAAAAAAACTATTGAAAGACTTGTAACTTTCAACTATTTTTATTGGTCCATTTAAAAATTTTTTTAAATAATTTAACTTTAAATGTAATTAGTTTTAAACACAAACTAACTTTAGAATAACCATGTGTTCGATTCATAATTCGTATAATAAAATTTAACTTTGTAATTGCAATACTAGTGTGTTATCATAATTCATTTCCAATAAGCATAAATAATATTCTAGAACAAAGATAATTAAACGTTTTTGCGTTATTATTCTGTGATATCAATTTTGTTTATAGAAAACTAATTATTTACCAGTGTAGTATTGGTTGCATTAACCAGTTTGAATTTTTTAAATCAATCATAACAAATTACAGTGTAACCTATTTAACATAAACAAAAAACCACACGAACTATTAACATAACGAAAATAAGTTAATTCTAATTACAATTAAGATTTATAAATGTAAAAAAATTACTACATGTGAACATGATGTGAACTACAACAGGGAAACTCAACTAAAAAAATTAAGGTTAGGAACAACAAAGAACTCAAGTCTAAACCAACACGTCTAAAAAAGTCTAAGTCGGAAAAGTATTGATGGTATACCGTATTGATTGTTCACGGTTTATGACTACCTATTTAAATTTAAAATTTATGGTACAATTTTGTAAGTTTGGCAAATTGCCATCATTTAATTTAATTTCCAGATTTTAAGTAGAAGAGGATTTACTTAAAATTTGTTGAAATTAGTCGATGCCATTGAAGATGATTGATTGATGTATTATATTGACTTAATTTCCTGATTGAAACTTCATTTTTGGTAGAGCTGGTAGAGGTTTGTTGTATTGAAGAGCTGGTAGATGGTTGTGATTCGAATGAACTAGTACTTGGTTGACTACTTGATTGCTTTGCAATTTCTATTCTAGCTCCTAGAGACTCTTTAATATAGCTTTTTGCAACTGAAGTGCTTTTCCAGCCCCCATGCCGTTTAATAGTTGTAATGTCGGCTCCACTTCCTGCCAAAACTGTCGCACTACTTCGCCGAAAGCAATGACCGGTGTATTGCGTTTTTCTAAGTTTACGTAAGTTGCAATTTTTGACGGCATGCTTCCAAATGAATGGATTCCCACTGCTTGCTTTGTGCATTTGCCCTTTGCATAGATTAAAAAAAACCGAGCACTTTTTACATATTTTGGCCTTATGGAGATGTACTTTTTTACTATGCTGACCCATTGTGGCTCCGTTATGCAGGAAGTCCGAGACTTTTTCGTCTTTGTGTCTAGGATTAGTATGATTATAATGTCACCTCGCTCTTCGACATTCTGTATTGTCATGTCTGTAAGTTCATGTCTGCGACATGCTGCACATACTCCAATTATTAATGCAGTCTAAAAATTGTTTTTATTATAACAAAAGCTTATAACAAGAAACTTCGTATGAATCTGTACCCAAAGTTACTTATGTTGCATAATCTTAGGTTTCTTTAAGGAGACTATATTTTTTATATTGTTATCATTAACTGAACCCTGCTTTAAACTTAACAATCTGCATAACTTTGAATTAATTAGAAATAATTAAAGATTTGTTACAAGTAAGGGGGTCAACCTGTTTATGTATCTGTTAAAGATGTTAAAAACACATTAAAACAGTTGCATTTTTAATTAATCTTTTCTGAAAAATATTGTTCTTGTTGAGAAACTTTTCTTTTTCCAAAAAATTAACAAATATAGTGGGTTGAATTTTTGTAGCTGTGTTTTTAAATGATGAGAATTTAAGTCAGAGTGCAAGCTGCGTCCAATGAGCCTTTTACTTAATGTTCAGTAAAGCATTACTTTTAAAAATGTTAATGTAAATTACATACAGGTAGGTTTTTTTTTCAATGAAACTACTTTGTTTACATGACATGCACTTTTTAAAATTTAATGAATATAATCATTGACAAAACTCAGACACAACATTCTCTGTAGAATGTATTAGCATATGTTCAATTCGAAAAAAATCATGTCTAAGGTAAAATCTTTGATCGAAGAAAACCGAATGGTATGTGTTACATTTTATGTTTTAAACACTTCATGACTGGGTATCACGCATAATAAGGCTGAAAACAAAAATAACCGTTGTGATGCAGATTGGTAGTAGAACGAACATAATCAAACATGGATTTCAATAGAATGAATTCACTTGGAAGTTCTCTCCTTATGTTTGGATGTAACAATTTACTTTGGGTTTGGGTTCAGAAGAAGTTTCTATTAGAATAGTCTACTTATTTTGATCAGGAGATAATCTTCATTTGGAGCTTGACTTATAAATTTTTGAAGGTCTTCCATCTCTAACACTTTTGATTTTTTTTGTCACGTAGGCGTCTTTCTGTCGCTTTAAAAATACTCTCAATTTAGTGTAGCTTCCAATATTAATGTTGTGTTTAACATTCAATGTAGATTTAAGCATTGAAAATACCGACCACAAACTGGATGATTTCAATTTTTCTGATAGCGCATCAAAACATGCTAACAAAACTGATACATTGTAAGTAGTCACCGAGTTATCGGCGTACCATTTACGAAAAATTTCGTATTGTTTCCAATATCTATTTGATGATTTCTATGGCAATAACTTAAGAATCACTTTGGTTACCACTTTTTTTATGTGTGCCGGTGTATTATCTTCCATTTTTTTGATTAAAAAATACAAATACCAATATAGAATGATTCTGATATTGAATTATGTCTACTGTATTACCTACTTGATTTTTGAATTTAAATTAAAAATAAAATTTGATGATACAAACAACAAAAAAAAATTTTTTTTGGTGTTCGAGAACTAACCATAAAAATACGAGGATTTTGGAAATTCAAAGGGTTTATTCAATTTTGGGCTACAGATGAGTCAAGTCCTGAATATCGATTTAGCCTTACGTATGTAAGTGATTCAGTAAAACATAATATTTTGATCAGGAGATAGTTAGACTTTTGATTTTTATGGCACGTAGGCGTCTTTCTGTCGCTTTAAAATGCTATCAATTTTGTATAGCTTCCAATATTAATGTTATGACCATAAGCTAGATGACTTACTTTTCTGATTGTGCAACAAAATATCTTAATGAAACCGATTTATTGTAAATGGTCACCAAGTTATCGGCGCACCATTTACGAAAAATTTAATATTGTTTCTAATTATTCAAAGAATTCTCTGGCAGTAACTTAATAAAACTCTTTATTTGCCAGTTCTTTTTATGTATGGCGGTGTATTACTATCCATCTTCTATTTTTTTTTTAATAAAAATACGAATACTAATATAAAATGGTTTTACTTACTTAATTTTTAAATTTAATTTAAAAAATAAATTCCGATATACCAACAACAAAAATTATTATTTAATGTCCAATAACTACATAGTAAAAATACGATAATTTTGGAAATTCAAAACTGCATAGATATGAAGGTATCAGCATTCATATTGTTAACTTTGAACTTACATATTTTTCTATAAAAATAATTTTTTAAAATAGGTAAACAATTGTATTTGTTATTTATATAAGTTTTAAACCTTCAAAATTTACTAGGAAATTATTTTCAGTATAGAACCGATTTGTTTCTTTTAATATCCCTATCTTTGTTTTTTAGAAATCAAACCCATACATTTTATGTAAAGTTTCTTTTGTGTGAGTTTTATGTGCTAAAAAACAGGCCAAAGAATTATTTTAAGTGAATTGATATGATAAAGAGACAAGGAGGTATCTAATACAAACGACTTTTTGTAAGGGACCAAAACTTAAGACCCATTTTGACAAACTTAAGACCCATCTTAACATGATAACAGAACTGATATGATCTATTCCGAAAATGATATTGTACCTAAATATAAACGTAACACATGATTAATCTCAACAAAATTGAAGCGATTTAGGATTTTAATTAAAACTGCTTTTAGGTTCCCAACAATTAGATTGCCAATGTTGTTGCTGTATTTATCCTAAAATACAATACTCAGTATAATAATTAAAGTTAAACTTTTTTCGCTTTTATTTATAAAAGAAATAAATCACAATGAAGTATAAGGTTATGTTACTTTGAAGGATTTCGATTGAACGTGACGGTAATTCATAGCTACTCTGTTTGTGATTTCGATTTTACGACACTATTTTGTTGTGATTTTAGTTACTGAGTGACAATTTCAATGCATCTGATTGATTACGATTCTATTTTGCCTAATTTTTATTCTATTTTGGGCTATAGATAAATTATAAGTTTTGAATGTCGATTTGACCTAGTAGCAATGTAGTAGTCAGTACATTTGTATAAGTTAATATTGGGTAAATTCCCATAATTTAATTTGATGTGTCTCACTGCAAGAATAACTACCTTGAATTTGACGATTAGGTAATTGTGAAAAGCACTGAAAATTTTGAACATCAATGAATAGAATGAAGTCGGTGTAAAGGAGAGCTGGACTTACTAACTAACTACAGTGCTTTTCAAGCCCCCATGTCGGTTTAATCAGAAGAGCTTCCTATGTGCACAAATGTTAACGATGCTAAAAGCCATTATACTTTTCCATTGTCCATGGTGTTACAACTTCTGAATTTGTGTTTAAAGTTATTTATATTGCAGGTTCAGTTAGTGTAGGATACTTAAGTTACACTCCTAGGTTACGTTTAGGGTAGTAGCACTGAACTGTTCAGTCGGTAGTAGGTACGAATTTAGACTAGGTTATGTTAATTATAATTTAGTTTTAACCATTTATTTGTGTGAGACACAATAGAATTATTATCAGGAGATAATTTATTAGGTTCTTCACTTATAAGTTTTTGAAAATGTCAACAAAATCGGTACGTTATAAAGTTACGAACCATATTGTGTGCCACATCTTTAAGTGTACTGATGTATTATCTTTCATTTTTATTTATAAGAATAGAAAGCCAACAATAACTACTACATTTTTGAATTTAAATATTAGAAAACAAATTCGACTGATACCAACAAAAAAAAATTCTTTAGTGTCAAAATTTTACACAAAAGATTTACCTATTTTTAAACTTTTAATATTTGTCGACCTAAAAAATTTTGTGTGACACACGTCCAGAAACTGTTTTGCGAGTATTCGCACAACATTGTGTTTACACTCGCAAAAAGGCAGTTTCTGGCGTAGTGACACAAATAACTATAGTTTAAGGCCATTCACGCTGATAATGAAACCGCCTATTCTCAACTGCAGATTAGATATCAAAAGTGAAAATCAGTGGAAGTAGAAAAAAACCTGCAAAAAGTACATTAATAATCAAAATTGTACAAGTATTGTCGGGAGCGATTCCTCTAATAAAGTAAAAAATGGTAAAGAAAGCCGCAATAAGATTACACAAGATCGAAACGATATCTTATATTTCAAAAAAATTTTTAATTTCAATTAATATTTTAGTTTTGCAAATAAAACTACCATAATTAATCTTAATTATGAAATTTACAGTTGACAGATAATTTTTAAACTGTTGCGAGATTTTCTACATTAATAGCACAGAATACATCTACAAATGCAGTGGTTGCACTGCATACAACGAATGCTCTGCATGTTCCCGGAAATTTTTGTCAATCAAATTACGAGTAACTGTTGCAATAACAATCACTATAAGCGCTTTAGCACTAATGGTGATTGTTCAAGAGTTACAGCTACGAGTCTATCCGAACGACAAAAATTACCAAAAGATTTAGGTCACGAGTTGTATTTGATAAGACAATCTAAAGAATTTCTCTTTAATTCGTAGAGTGAATGCTATGAACAAGTAAAGAGCAGGAGCTTTGGTTCTGATTTAGATTAGAATTAGAGTATTGTGATTGGTGAGTTATTTATGAACTAGTCTTTAAGCGTCCTACGGACGTATAAATTTTGACCTATAACTTATGACCTTAAGGTGTAGGTCAAAATGATGTATACAAAAATGATTGTCTGTCAAAACAAACATATATGGTAATAAAAACAAAAATTAATTTTAGTCTCCCAAGGAGTTAAGTTAGAGTTTCAAAAACCCTTGCATCCAGACCTCCTTAAAATCCTATATCGAAATGTGTTATTTAGATTTCTCGGAAGAGGAGGAGACAGACAGACAGAGATTTCAAGGAAATTAATAAGGTGAATTGTATTCAGAAAATTAAATACCTTACTGTCGTAGGTACGTTGTATATCATTTCTCCGGTTGTATTGTCCTTAAAATAATTCGCGCAAGTTACTGCGCATTTGTTAAAATCATTGTACTTTCTCAGTAATCTAAGGTTTCAAAAGCTAAAATGTATCTTTAAGTAGGGATCTAAATTTACAGTTTTTCTCATCTAATTAATGTTGTGAATTAACATAAATTAGAACCAAGTGATCGCTCTTTTCACATTACTTATTCTGATTCACACCCGATCGATCTAAATTCTAAGACAATTTTGCTTTAGGTACACCATTGGGTAGTGGTCTAACCTACAATTTTTTAAAAATAAGTTAGTAATTTTGCCGCAATTTTCCCTCCTATAAATTAATCATGTGTGAAATTTACTCTCTTTTTCATACATAAAGTTACAGTTTAAAAGAACAAATTTTATAGTTCAAATGTAATTCCTTCCTGAGTTGTCTTCTGAGATCCTCTAGGACTATCTTATTGTAATTGCTTAAAATTAATTATCGGCAATTAACCGCATGATATCTGACTCCAAATTATTCTCTTACTGACCACCGTTAAAAAAGATCCTGTCTTTAGATTTGATTCTTTACGCAGGTTGTGTAATAAAAATATTCTAATTTTTATAACCTTTTTCCTGCACTTGTTTTCATATTTTTTTTTTTTTTTTTTTTTTTTTTTTTTTTTTTTTTTTTTTTTTTAAAAATTTAAATATTTTTTTTTTTTTTTTTTTTTTTTTTTTTTTTTTTTTTTTTTTTTTTTTTTTTTTTTAAATTTTTTTTTTTTTTTTTTTTTTTTTTTATTTTTTTTTTTTTTTTTTTTTTTTTTTTTTTTTTTTTTTTTATTTTTTTTTTTTTTTTTTTTTTTTTTTTTTTTTTTTTTTTTTTTTTTTTTTTTTTTTTTTTTTTTTTTTTTTTTTTTTTTTTTTTTTTTTTTTTTTTTTTTTTTTTTTTTTTTTTTTTTTTTTTTTTTTTTTTTTTTTTTTTTTTTTTTTTTTTTTTTTTTTTTTTTTTTTTTTTTTTATTTTTTTTTTTTTTTTTTTTTTTTTTTTTTTTTTTTTTTTTTTTTTTTTTTTTTTTTTTTTTTTTTTTTTTTTTTTTTTTTTTTTTTTTTTTTTTTTTTTTTTTTTTTTTTTTTTTTTTTTTTTTTTTTTTTTTTTTTTTTTTTTTTTTTTTTTTTTTTTTTTTTTTTTTTTTTTTTTTTTTTTTTTTTTTTTTTTTTTTTTTTTTTTTTTTTTTTTTTTTTTTTTTTTTTTTTTTTTTTTTTTTTTTTTTTTTTTTTTTTTTTTTTTTTTTTTTTTTTTTTTTTTTTTTTTTTTTTTTTTTTTTTTAATTTTTTTTTTTTATTTTTTTAAATTTTTTATTTAAAATTTTATGTGGGATAGTTATACAGTGTGTCCAAAATTCGATGCTCACCATTGGTATTTTGGAAACGGTAGGAGTTACAGGGTCGGTTAAATGGAACAATATGGAGGTATTTATCTTACCTCTTCAGACCTTCTCTTGTTTTTCCAAAGAAATGCGTTGCCTACTAGATATTGCAAAAAGTGAAAATCGGCATTTTCTTTAAACTTGCGTAGAATCCACACTATTTATCCTATCAAAAATATGTAAATATAAAAGTTGTAGACATTTAGATATTGAATAATATGCGTCATTAAAATATTTTTTGCTTGCATCAGTAGCGAAATATGACCCAAAGTTGCATTTTTTAAATGGAAATGATAATTTATTTTATACAGTTGAATTACTTGATTTTTTTCCTTTTCAACGATATAAGGTTCGAGCTATTTATCTTGTGTACTTTAGAAGATATAAAGAAAAATCGTTTTGAGATCTGTAGATGTATTTTAAAGCACATCACACTATCCATGATTGCAAATTTTTAAGAAACAAACAACTGCACATCAAATCTGTCAATAATATTGTTACAGTAGTATCGTGTCAGAACTTGTAGTTGTTGTAGTAAGCTATTCATATTCAAAATTGATGATGCAGTTTTCAAACCATGAAAAAACGGACATGTTTGTTGTCTACATAAGATGCCATCGTAATTCAACTGCGGCAGCAAATGAATATCACAACTTATACCCCGAAAGAAGGCAACCTCACAGAACTTTGTTTTCCCGACTCGAGCAAAATCTTCGACAAGGTGGATCCTTCACCGCCATTCGTCCTACAACCTATCAAAAGACAATGAGGATGCTGAAATAGCTGTTCTAGCCGCTGTTAATGTTGAGCCTTCCGTTTCAGTAAGAAAAATTTCGAATGACAGTGGTATGGCAAGAAGTTCAGTACATTATGTTTTAAAAAGAAGAAATTTCATCCTTATAAGCCAATGATATGCCATCATATCAAAGAGAATGATTATGCTCGAAGAGTTACATTTTGTAGATGGTACCTGGATGAAGTTACAAACGATAATTCTTTTTCTAAAAAATTCTTTGGAGCGATGAAAGTAGATTCACAAACAACGGCATTTACAATCGGCATAATTATCATTATTGGAATAATGAAAATCCGAAAATAGTTCGAGAATCGCGTTTCCAAGAACGATTCGGATTTAACGTGTGGTGCGGTATTTTGGGAAATCGTTTGATAGGTCCATTTATTTATAATCAAACGCTTAATTCGACTAGATATCTTCAACTGCTGCAAGCCGAAGTCGAAGATGCATTGGACGAGCTACCTATTCAAGAAGAAAGAAGTATTTTGTTTCAGCAAGACGGCGCCCCGGCCCATAATTCCAGGATCGTCACTGAATATTTATCAGCAAGATTTGGAAACCGTTGGATTGGAACAAACGGTCCCATACGTTGGCCTGCGCGATCACCAGATTTGTCCATACTAGATTTTTTCCTGTGGGGACACATAAAAATTTAGTATACGTTGTCAATTATGAGAACGTTAATGATTTGCAACAGAGCGTCATGCAGGCCTTTAATTCAGTTAGCGTCCGTCAATTAATGAATTGCCGAATAAATATTGAAAAACGCTATACAAAATGTTTAGAAGTCAATGGCCGCACTATTGAGAATCTTTTATAGGAAAACTCATTCGTTTTACGATGTTATCCACCCGTTATGTTTTTGTTATTATTGCTTACAACTTGGTAACATTATAAATCTGCCTCAAAAATGATTTTTCTTTATATCTTCTAAAGTACACAAGATAAATAGCTCGAACCTTATATCGTTGAAAAGGAAAAAATCAAGTAATTCAACTGTATAAAAATAAATTATCATTTCCATTTAAAAAAATGCAACTTTGGGTCATATTTCGCTACTGATGCAAGCAAAAAATATTTTAATGACGCATATTATTCAATATCTAAATGTCTACAACTTTTATATTTACATATTTTTGATAGGATAAATAGTGTGGATTCTACGCAAGTTTAAAGAAAATGCCGATTTTCACTTTTTTGCAATATCTAGTAGGCAACGCATTTCTTTGGAAAAACAAGAGAAGGTCTGAAGAGGTAAGATAAATACCTCCATATTGTTCCATTTAACCGACCCTGTAACTCTTACCGTTTCCAAAATACCAATGGTGAGCATCGAATTTTGGACACACTGTATAATCTTTTCCTTATCAATGCTCTTTACCTGAAAAAAACGAAACTGCAATAATAATCTTTTTGTACAGTTATTTTTAACCTTCGACATTTATTTTTAAAAGTACGCCTTTCTTTAAATAGAAAAAACAGATATGTATTTACAAAACAAACATTCATAATTATTTTATGGAGTATAAGGAAAAAAAAAAAAAAAAAAGAAAGATTATGTGGGTTCCCCCAGGGTCGCAAAAAACGCTATAAAAAACCTAATACATAATATTATAATAAAAAAACAATTGTTGTAAATACATAACATAATTGAATTGAAATCATTTTAAAGATATAGGATCAAAATAGACTAATTAAATACTATTACTTTTTTTACTCCCAATTTTTCTTTTGCGTGCTTCTAAAATATACGTCGGTTCTCGTATGTCCATGTTTCTACAATGCCGTGGGTCTACGAGTTCCGGCAATAAAGAGTGCATGTAAAATTTTTGGAGTTTACACACCATGTTTTTCTCCCAAAATAAATCACATTTTCTAATGTACGCTGTTTTTAAAGGAAATTGTTCTCCGGTCCAAACAGCAAACAAACAACCTTTTCTCCCTGTAACTCGCAACTGCCCTTGAACCTGATAGTACCATTGATTTTTTATGTTGACTTCAAAAGTACTAGTAGTCTCATCAAATGTCCAAAATCTAATTTTTTTTTGTTTGATGGCATCTTCTGGACACATGTTGTATGCGGATGAAGGACATTTAATTTCCACAATTAAATTTTCATTTACTACCCCGTCAGGTGAGGCCCCAAGGTAAAAATGTTCTTTGTCTATGAATAGTCCACAAGGATGTACAACTATGTTTTCCTGTTGTTCCAACTGCCTTTTTGCACGACTTTCATTGTCTCTACCATGACGCAAAGGAAATATATTTAATGATTTTGACTGATACAATAATTCTATGACAAGATTTTTGCATAAAGTGTTTGGTCGTCTTGTACACACTTTATAAAACATCGAGGCAGTTAAACGTTTCCTCCTCTCCTCCAGCCATTTTCCACTACTTGCCTGTGCAACGGTGCCACTTTGTAAGGCGTCTCTTTCATCTTCGGTTTTTCTTAACGATTTAAGGAAATTTTCCTTTTCTACCATATAAATGTCGTCCGGTAAATCTGGTTTTTGGCAGTTCTCCCGTAATCAACACGTACACTTTTGGACTTAGGTTGATTCTTCTTATGTCGTCGTGGAGAACTTTGTCGTAACTTTGAAGGCGGTTTTAATTTTTTATCTCGTTTCAACTCAAACTGAACTAGTTGTTTTGGTGCATCTGTGTCGCATATTGTTTTATATAGTTCACTAAGCGGTTGTCGTGTGTTAAATCGTACAACGGCAGCTGCACAGCGCGCTTCATAGGAACCTTTTGAGAGAAGTTAACTCTTTTTCCGCCAACATGCTTGGCTATAGTGCTATTAAATTGTTCGACAATATTACTATCAACATCATTAATAAGACTACGAGCATTTATCCAGACGCACTTGACGTGCTCCTGTAGCCTTACATATAATTCTGTGCAGTTTTGCAACTCAGGTAGATAGTCTTCATTTTCGGATTTTCTTTGACAAAAATAATTGTCACAATTTTTGTGTTGTCCGAAAACATGACAAACACTGTTCTGTATATCCTTTTGAAGTAGTTCTACTAATTCTGTTTGTGGATAATTGTGGTCTTGATTCTTACGAAATTTAATTGAAGAAACTACTGCAGTTCTCAGTCTCATGATATTGGAAGATATAAGTCTTCGTAATTTTAAAGGAAATCGCGTATCTTGTGACAATGCACGTAATTTATTGCAATAATTTCGTAAGATATGGTTTCTACATTCGATTTTTTCAACTGTAATGTTCTGATATGGACGACTTTCCAAAATTTTTTATAAGTGCTACTGTCACCATCCGCAATAAATTTGTTATATTTGACACCATATGTTTCCTCGCTCTTTTAAAGGCTTCTACTAAAATTGTTGCTTCCATAGCACTAGACGATCCTTCATAGTTCTTATAACAGGTGTGATTTTTAGATTTATTTTTTCATCAGTTCTAGCACAAACAGTGCAGTACTTATTTTTAACTCCTAAATAAAGCACTTTCCCAGAGTGTTGTCCAACAACAGCCGCTGCACCGGAAAGAGCATTATAGTTTGATTTGTAGGACCTCTTCGACCAGCAACCATCGACAACTACAGTTAGTAGTGGCACTCCTTTTCGTCAATTTGCCCTATAGCTCTGGCAAAGTCGGCTTCATTTGTCGCAGCTTTTGCATTTGAACTTGTGCAGTGGTTATCCAAGCCTTATTAACAACTTCTGCATACTTGACGTATGTCTTTGTTGACATGAAGGGTATACCTAAAGTTATAAAAGTTCTTCAGTATTGGAGAATCCAATTCCAATAGCGATACCCGCAGCCACAACTCCGGTGGTAATGTCCATAGATGAAGGTTTGCTAATACTTGTAAATATTTTAAAATTACCATTGCACATGTTGCAATGAAAATGTATTGTGGACTGTAACCCAGACAAGCTTTCCTTGTAGGGAAAGACATTGTTGATTGTGCATCCAAACTTACTACAATGTCGATTTAATTGTTGGATTTGTTCCAGGAAATAGTTGATGTCAACAATTCTTCTCCCCTCCAAAAACAATTCTGTATAATTTTTTGAAAATCGCCTGCAATCGTGTTATCCTGTGATTGAAACAACAAAATTTACCATTACTTCAAAAATCAGTAATTCCATTTACCTCAATTTTCATATGAACAGGCTCCTCGGCAGATGATTTATTATTATTAGTCACCACCTGACCTACTAAAAATTTAAATGACTAACCATTTATTACAAAAACATGTAAAAACACATTTTAATTTGCATTATACGATAATGCATCAAGAAATATTCTGTACCAAGTTCTATTTTGTATATACGTGTTCTATAAGACTATATTTCTTGACGTGAATTTAAAAATAAATATGTTTTTACAGCCGTTTTTTTTTGGTTCTTCGTATTTGTCAATTTCATTTTCTTATTTTTTTGCCAATATTCCGTACGTCAAAAGCGTGTGGCGAATGGAACTCATTTACTATAGAAATGAAATTGGCAAACGCGGGAAACCAATACAAAATAATAGAATTGTAAAGATTTATTTACCGGCTTCGTTTGTAGCTTTACGCAATCCTCGAAAGTTTGATATATTTCCACGTAGGCGTTTTTCGAAGTAACTTTTCGACGCTCACTATTTGGTTTACCCATATTGTAAATGTACGTACAAAACAAAGAGATTTCACTAAACACTTCCAACCCGTCGCAAAGATGAAGTAATTATAAGAAAAAGGTTTCATTACCAATAATCTTTACAATTAGTCATCTACCCTGGTTCGTTGCAAATCCTTTAGAATTCAATACAATACAAACAATAAGCATTAGTCATTTTGCTAATAGCAGGTACACATTCCGATGATGAAAAGAAATGTTCATTTAAAAAAAGACAGAAGAGTTTAAAAGTCGGTTTTACACAAATTCGTAGCGTCAATGTAGAAACATAATTATATATCGTACAAAATTAATTGTTGGCTTAAAATCATTGCATTAATTATGTCTACAAAAACTCCGCGTAATTTTTTTAAATTCGATTTCTAATACGATTTATTGCGTATTAAATATTTTTTTCAAATAGGTATCCTTTAAGCCAAAAATCTCCCTTATTTTTAGGTTTTTCAAAAACTGTTCGAGATTTTGTAGAACATGTTTTGATATACGAATAAATCAAAACAAATTAGAAATAAAACGACAAATTATGATTTTATAGTGGCGGGCAATTTACATTACAATGTATAGGACACAGATCACTCCAGCAGAGCCTTAAACAAATGGCATTGTATCACTCCTACTTCTTGTAAAGGTGTAAATTCACATTTGAGTTCTCATTCTCCTTATAAGCGTTTGTACTTTTTGAGAAAATAATTTTAATTGGTAACAAAGATAATGAATTTAATTAACGGCATATGAATCAACATCCTGCTATATTCTGTCTTTTCACAAATACCTAATTTAATAGCGACCGTAGAAAATTACTGAAACATGAACCAAAAAACCTTAAAGATCGACATAATTTAGCAATTGTAATCTACAACTATTATACACCTATTTTAGCACAAGCGAATGAATACGTTAGTTGCCAGGAAACGTTCATTGGGTTAGAAGGTTAAAATACAAAGTTGTTGACGTCGGTATTGGACATGAATAGCATACTTTGTAACTGTGTTTAATCGAATATTTCAATCAACGGTTCAATGCATCATCACAAACCGATTGGTTTACATTTACATAATTATTATTACTTTCTATTTTTTTAATTCATTTCCACATGTGAATTTAATCCAAATTTATTCTAATTACAAATTTTGTGTATTACAATTAATAAAAATAATATTGTATTACAAGTTTGTTTTAAGTAAAATTTAGAACCTAATTTAAACTTTTACTATATTACACTTGATTAATGACATTATGTAAATATGGTAGCAGTTGTCGCTATGCAGTAATTGAATTTTCCCGGTTGCAGTCATACTACTTAATTCAATATACTGACCACTGTGCACAAAATATATATATAAATTTTGACACATAGCATGGAGCAATTGCAAATAACATTTCTGAATTATAATAGTTCCACTATAAAATTAAATCCGGTTCAATAAAACCATGTATGTAACTTTATAAATCATTTTATTTAGATGTACAGTATGGACGTAAATAGACCCCACTCCCTTCTAAATTTGAAACGGTTTAATATATCCATTTGAAGTTTGGAGGGCTATAGTAAGGCATAAAATACCAAAATTTGACATAAAACTGATAGTTGTAAGTTTCAAGATAGCGACTGGGCGCCATCTTAATTTTTTTAAAGGAAATGGTGTCAAGTGATACCTCTTTGGAAAGGTCTTTTTATCCTCAATTCATCACCCAAATTTGAAGTCTTTACTGTCACCTCTGCCAAGGCGGCGTTTTGTAAAATTTATTAGATTTCAAATGGAAGTATTCCGAAAAGAGTTTGAAATTTTACAAAAAATTTAAAAGCAAAATAATTTTGGTACGCCACGCCGCGCTGTTCCAAAACTATTAACTGTCCAAAACCAAATTTTAAATCAATATCTTAAACCGTTTCAAATTTAGAAGGACTTGGGATTATTTACGTCCGGACGGTACATACAAATAAAATAAATTGTAGATCGCAATCCTTCTATAGGAGACAGGGAAAATAAAACTCTTTCAACTTCTAGTTACTTCGCGACGTTTCAAATAAAATAAACTCCACTGGAAAAAAATTGGTTATCAAAGTTCAAATTAACAACTCGTTTATTTTAAATACAAATAAAACAAAATTATTTTGTTATTATTACCACACTTTCAGCTGTTTAATGATTTTTGTTAGAAATGATATATAATGGTAAGAATAGTAGAAAAAAGAAATCTGTAAATTTATTTGCAGAATATTTTTGTCGATGTAGAATTATAATATTAATGTATCTATTTAACCTAATTCTGTGAGTTATAGTTCAATTGATGTGACTTTTTGTTTTTGGGAAAATGCATCTAAATAGTTCAGCTTCGTGTTGTCAAGACACGATTCCAGTCTCATTTGTAAAGAATTGCGATTGTACAACGTCTGATTATTTGACACTTATTCATAAGATCCATAATGGAATTGTACTTCTTCGAATAATGGAAAACCAGTTTTCTGTATCCAATTTATAGGTTTGGAGATGATCTGATGTTTGTAACTATAGAATTATACTTTTATTGTTCAGTATCGCAAAATTTTTTAATAAACTTTTAACACCCCAATTAATGTGATATGATTTTTGCTAAACTTCATGGTTTCATCTCAAGCAAATCAACGATCATAAGTTTACTGCTATTTTACAATGATATAGCTACAGCACTGTAGAAAAATTCCGAAATTGATTCCACGAATTTTCACTGACTTTTAATAGTGTAATTATTTAAAATTTAAAAACAAAAGATTATTAGAACACTAAAAGTTTATTATGGTTTATATCTGAGTGTGTACAAATAGTAAATATAGATGGTGTTTAGTCTAAATCTAGCCTGATCCTTTTAGGAATACCCCAAAATTTCGACATAGATCCATTGCTATTTTCACTGTTTATAAATGATGTTGGTGATGTTATATCTCTATGCTGAAGTTACTAACCAAGGTGACACTTTAAAAACCCAAAATGGCAGCAATAAGTTAATTGAATGGTGTAAGTGTAATGTGTTAATGTTAAATTCCAACAAATGTATTTGTATTTTGTTTACAAAATCTATAATTTTACCCACATTTCTTATATTAAAAATAGAGCATTTAAGATGCTGTGTTTTATGTTGAAAGTTGATAAGAATCACTTTGTTCTTTCTCTTGAACGTATACAACATAAATTTGTTAAACGTATACATATACACTTGGTATCAGGTTTGCAAAAGTAACTACGCCTGCATAACTCTTCCATATAAGCACTCTTTTTAAAGACTATTTAACTTTGCCCGTTGATTATCTACTAGTGTCTTTCCTTATACGAAAACAAAATAAATACTCAGTTATATTTTATAGATCAGAATCTAATGTCAAAAGCTATGTGTGACCTTTGTTGGTAATTTTGATTTAAAATACTCAATAAGTCTTTGTGTTGCATAATTGAATTGCGTTGAAATTCGGTCAAACGGAAATGTTGTTTATTTTTTGTTTTGTATGTACGTGACTTACCTTATCTCGCAGCTGTAAACTGTTCGTCTGTTTCACCTTGACACAAAATTTCTGCTGAATCATGGTATTCTTTTTAGGGTATTTCGTGAAGTCGTTGCTTAAAAAGTTTTTTCAGTTTACATTAAGCGCTTCAGTACTCACATACAAAATAAAACGAAAAATTAAATAAATATTTTGGGTTTTGAAGATTAGTTATGTGTGTTTTTCCCAACTTCGCAATTGCAGCTAATAGAATTTCTTTAGGCCAAAATAATCAGTTTTTGACGTTTTGGAGGAATTCAGTTTTTGGGCCCTATTTTCGTATAATGCAAATTTATAATTGCTCCCGTACTACTAATGTAATTACCTACACAGGGTAGGTTTTCTTCATAACGAATTTTACCGTAACGACATGCCAGTTTCGGACGTTTGCTAAATAGTTATTTATGTAACAACTCCGCAAAATAGAGTTTTAGTGGACAAATCGGATTAAAAATAAGGCGACGAAGGAGTCGAGTGCTTAATGAGATGAGTCCGTTATAACTATTTTGCCGAAGTTTTGCATACAACTTTTTTTGGTACCAGCTCTCTAAAACATAAAAATTCTAAAATTATTTAGATTTCTAATCCACTCTTATCATAAGTGCAGTCGATTGATAGTCAACGACTGATTTATTGAAACAATTACACATCAATTGAAAAACTTATTAATTGTACGCGTTGTGTGAAATGGAGAATCTTCTAGAAGGAATTATCATTCGCTTTCTATTTGAAGTGTGAAAGAAGTAATGGAAGATAGATTGTTCTTTTCAGAAAGAAGCTTTTCAGATTCAAAGTGTGAAAAATGTGACGGGTCGTTTTCAGGAAGTTCTTTCACTAATTGTAATTTTTCATTTCCAAATAAACGTTATTAATATTTTGTTTTATAATAATTATTTTCTCAAATAATAAATTAATTAGAGTCCGCAAAGTGTTGATATGACGACTTTAAGAACTGGTCCTTTAAAATGACATTTTACGGAGTCAAAGCAGTTTCCAAAGTAACAATTTTAGAGAGCGAGTACCAAAAAAAATTTGCTTATTTTTGGGTGTTTATTAAGACGAATGATTGTGATTCACTTTTACGTCTTTAATTGCTGAATCATTTTCGAAATACACCACCGTTTCCATAGTCGATACGTCCTCACAGCAGCTGCCATTACACCGGAAGTGAGTTCTTCAGGTATTTATCTACGTTATTTCAATAAATATTTAAACATTATCAAAATTAAAAATAGCTTGACAATACTCGTAAATTTTCAAACTGTCGCGGTGTGTTTACGTATTTATGCGTAAGTTTACATTATTTGCTTTAATACGAATTACAATTATTATCGTTTTACGCATTTTTATTCAATAAGTGGACATTTTGTAGGTGTACATTTAATCTTTTATGGGGAGTCACGTAAGATTATAATTTATTACGTTTGATTTATTTTGTATTCATTCTTAAGAATCCAATACACATTTCATTTAATTTAATTAAGTAAATGTTTTTCAATGAAAATTACCGATCACACAATCAATTAGATTTCCATTTAATAATGTTAAACACATATTGACCATATTTATTAAGTAGTTGTTTTTATGTTTTAAATTCAATAAATCTTGTTAAAATTACATTGTAACGGGCATTTTTAATTTATGTTATTTATTTATTTGTGTGTTACATTTCAAATATTGTATTGTGTGGTAAGTGTTATGTATGGTGTCCCAGAACATCAGTATAAACCTGTATAGTGTGGTGACGAAATCGTGTGCAATTGTGGATTGGTTCGTCTTGGC
The DNA here is from genome assembly GCA_030710515.1 of Abscondita cerata. Taxonomy (NCBI): domain Eukaryota; kingdom Metazoa; phylum Arthropoda; class Insecta; order Coleoptera; family Lampyridae; genus Abscondita; species Abscondita cerata. The sequence continues at coordinate 167,234 of JALBCR010002510.1, read as the reverse complement.
AAAGCATTTGCTTAAGCTTTAGAAAAACCACTAAAACCTAAACATGACAACCTTTACCCACCTTAGTATTCATATGTAATGATATCAATTAAGTGTGTAAACATTATAGAAGGTAAATAAGAACATAAAATATAACAGCACAGTCATTGCATTACGACATATAACAGACCGGTTAAACAGTAAGTTAAACAAATAGCACAACGAAATGATTAAAAAACGGATAATCAGGACAGAGAATACAAAATATTGCTAATTATATTATTTGTTGATTTTGTTTTTGTGCGGTTAGTGATAACTTTTACAGATTTATGTGACTACTTTCTTAAAGTAAATCTATAAGAAAGTATCTTCTTGGACAAGTTTCCGGTGAACAGGGGCTGGAAGCTATTTTACGTCGTGACCTTGTTTGGCGCCAACTTAAGTTTCACGAATTCATCGATTTTTATTTCACGAAAGCAAATCATCTTGCGAGTCACCCCCTTCTCGCTGAGGTACGATGCAACCCCTATTTATATTACGTTTTTAATTCAAAATTGCCGTTAACCGTTGGTTGAAAACTCCGTTAACTTATTTTTGTATGTAACATATGAGATAGTGTATCACAGAATTTCTTACCTATTTCATTGAAATCTATGGATTTTGAAAAAACACTTCGTTAGTATGTCATAATTTTGCAATAACTTTTTATTTTTACGCCAATATGTGTCAGCCAATTAGTAAGTTTATTAAGTATTTTGCTACAATGGATTTTTATTCTCTTTTTTTGTTGAATATATAGGTGTGCATGTGACTAAATTATAAAAAATTATTAAATTTCTGTTTCTATATTACACTTCCAAATAACAATTGTAAATAAGAAATACAACAGCACAGCCATACTGCATGAGGACATACAATGGACCTCTCCAAGCGCTAGTCGCCACAACAGAATAGTAGGGTAATGAAATAGCAAACAGTTAACATAATAGAAAAACAGATAATCAGGAAATGATATTAATCAAGATAATTTTACAAAAACACATTTATGACTTATAAAAATTAATTGACTTTTGATATTTATTGTATGACTAGAGTGACTGCTGTTGTTATTTTGTCGCTCAAACACAACGACTGCGATGTATAGCACGTCCTGAACAAACAATAATTAAAAACTTCAAACAACATTTACGTGTAGGTATAAAAATTTTAATTTAATTAATTTAATAATAAAAAAATAAATAAATTTTTAAAGTACCAACGAAACACGTACATTGCTATAAAATAATAAAATGAAACTAAGCACTTTTAAATTTATTTAACTGAAACCGAAAATTATCCGCAGTTTAATCTGTACATAACTATAAAACTCTTAATTGCTTGGAGTTAAATGATCCAAAAAACGTATAGACAAACGTTAGTGTAAACGTAAAGGTAAAAATGCTACTTTCTTAAGTAAGTAAACCTATAAAAATTCGACATAAAATTACTCATGTACTAGTTTTATGGGGTACAGTATAAATTTCTTTTATCTTTTATCAATAAAAGTAGGTATTACTGTTTTAGTTTAATTAAAATAATATTGATAGTAACTTGACAAAAAGTGTCTCTGAGATGTTACGCATTCAAATTGTACCGATTGCAATACATGATGTAATGACAGCTGTCCAACTGAATTTATGCTGTAAAATCGGAAATGATCTTTCACCTTTATTGAATAGGTTTGCATCTAAATACTGAAACTATTTACACTGATAAAGTTCATACACACACAGAATTCACTAATCAAATGTATAAAGATTAGACGTTAATACAAGTAAAGCTTACGGCCTCTTTCATAACAAACTATTTAAAGTGACTTTAACTAAAGTCACTTTAAAATTAAAGTCTAAAATTAAAGTAAACGGTTTTCATAACAAATTTACTAGTAACTTTAACTAAAGTCAAATTTTGTTTTATCCAAAATAATTTAGCATAACTGATGTACAAAGTTGGTTCGTGCTTGACTTGTGTTTGTCTAGCTACTATCAATATAAAATAATTTTTTTTCAAAATTAACATTATGAAAACTCCAGGCTTAAAACGTGATAGATCACGCAATTTTGCAAAGGAAGAAAATCTTCACTTTCCTAAAGTTTGAAATATAAGGATTTGATAGAAAGTAAAATCCAGCAAAAGTAGTTCCTAGTCATATAATAATCAGTGTTATAATCTGCTCAACGGTTGAATTGTACTGGTAGAGGTCTAAGTGTGCCAGTAGAAGACATTATTTATTTTAAATTTAAACATTTTAAAATGATTTATATAAGTTAAAATGCTGTTGAATAAATATAGCTCTATAATTCTGTCCATTCGGGTTAAATTGTTGTTGATTGTTATAATTGTTATCAATCAAATCCGGATCCATTTGAGGTTCTTCTGGTAGCTCAACTTCATTCATTTCAATAGTTAAATTGTAAAGAACAGCTGTAGCAACTATCAAAGTCATCGTCGTGTGAAGGTTAATGGTTATGCCCAAAGATAAAATGGGAAATATCCTTTTCCAAACACTATACTATCTTTCAACAGCATTCCTGGTTCGTATCAATGATTTATTGTCCATTTGTTTGTTGTAGGGGTGTTAAAAGATATGGCCATATCCAGCATCACCAATTAGATGATATTTTTGAAATTTTCCATTTAAAAATCTTCTTTTAAAAGACTGTTATTAAAAATTGTTTGGTCATGAGTAGTACCCGGCCACCTAGCCTCTTCATTGCGAATTTTTAGGTCAGCATCAGAAACAGTCTGAACATTCAATGAATAAAACCCTTTACAATTTTTATAAATAAGTTTTTCCATCGGCTGTAAAAATTTATTTTAATTTCATGCCTTACTGGAGATAAAGGTAGAAAATGCTGCTAAATTGTAGAATTTTCACGCAGCTTCTTTAAGTTTCAACGGCGTATTTAGCTTATAAATAAAGTCAGGTCTTAATGCATCATTGGCTTTGCTGATTTCTTTAACAATTCAAAACTCAGATGTTTTTGAGACGCCAACCATGTCAGCAGCACTTAAAAGAAAGGATCCTGTTGCATAGCATCTTAACGTTAGCAGCAATCTTGTTTCAGCAAGAATGGCACCTCCTCTGCAAATGTATCTAGCATCAATAAACTACAATATCTACCAGTTCATGTTGTGTTCTTATTGTGTATTCTGAGAAGTTATGGTTGGTCTTATATGTTCAAATGTCTTCCACCTATTTCCATACAATGGTACAGCCAAAGTTTCTACAGTTCTTATTACATACTAAATGACTTCTGGTATGGCAGTTCCTCTATAGGTGTTATGTCCTTGAGTTCCTCTCAAGGTCTTTCAAAATATGAAAAAAGTTCTAAAAGTTCAATTGTACTATTGCATGAAAGTTTATGGAGGACTTTTAGACATTCAATTTAATTGTTAAATTAATTTTTGAAAAAAAATTTATTGGTTAATGAAAAAAAATTTGAAGAATTGTCAGTCAAATTATGAAATTAGTTAATAATTAAAAAGACTTACAAAATGAAGAGTAAATTGACCTCCTTTGCCATTTAAAATTTTTGGAGTGGAGCTGTACGGGACAGGGCGTTGACGTTTTGAAGTCAAATTTAACATTATAAACAAAAATTGCCATTCAGGGTGACTTGTTTTAGTTAGAATGCACTGTATATTTGAAAAGTCACGTCGTGCCAACATGGGTCTAGGACTTTTCAGTAACGCCGGTTTATCCCCGCCAGTGTAATGCTGCTGTTTCATCGCTGAACTTTTTCATCGCCGTCCTGTTCTTCGCCAAGACGTTTCGTCGTTGCCTTTTCAACGTCGACTATTGATATTGTCGCATAGTCACTTATTGATTGTGATGATAGATACCATGTTTTCATTGCTTTGTGATAATTGGTTGGGTTATTTTCAATTAAAATTTGTATTTCATATTTGTTTAAAATGTATGTTTCTATTTATACACAGAAAAGTAGGCTTGTGGTTGCCATAATGTAAAAACCATTCTTATCAAAATTTGCATTAAAATTGATGGAAATTTTATTACCGACTTAATTTGTGTCATTTTCACTTAGTTAAATTTATTTCAAACAGTAATATGTTTCCACGTATTTCCATTATTTTATTTTTAGTAAAAATTAAATATATTCCTCTAAACTTATATTTTCAGTATTTGATAGTGTATTTAGTGGGAGGTAAGAAGCAATAAAACACTCGTCCAAGTTTTAATTGGCTGACGTTTCGCTTAAATGTAAGCTTCTTTGGAGCGGCTTAAAATTAGAGAGTGTTAAAACTTGGAAGAGTTTTTTATTGCTCCTTACCTCCACTATAGGGATATAATATCGAATACTGAGAATTTTATTTTCAATTAGCAGAAAAATAGTATTTATTATTCAAGTTGAATTTAGTGTTTTTAATTCGAGAGATTAATCACTCACTATCGTTAGTGCGCCCATTTTTGTCTCACACACAACCGAACTTTCATCTTTTATAACAAAATAAATAATAAATTAATAATAAAAAAGATGATAAAAAGGCGATTAAAAACCGTACGCTAAATAAACAACGGCGATGAAATATCCGGTGATGAAACGGCGGCGATGAAACGATCCGGCGATTAAACAGCAAAAAAAGGCAATAAACTGGCGACACTCAAACGTTTTATCCCCTACCAACATATGCCGTAACTTTATTTAAAGATGAAAGTAGAAAAAATATATTTATAGAAAATTTCCAAATATAATTCGATTATATATTTGTTTGTTGATTGCTTATTCTTCAAAATTTTATTCTCTGTTACTCGTTTTGTTTGTTTATATCCTTATAGCTTTGAAAAAAGTCAGGCCAACTGACTGGAACGTCGGCATTTAAAGTACATGGAGTCATAATTTGGCCCTCCACTTCCACTATTAGCAGAAAACCCCACAATTTTTGGGAAAAAGAAGATTAATACTAAAAAATGTTTATCAACGCACGCAAAATGATAAAATGTAAAAAAATGTATGTTGCATTTCAAAATTAAAGTTGCTATCATGTCAACGTTTTAACTTTTAAAATTACTCTAGAAAGTTTGTGGTTTTGTCTGTAGATACGTCTTCCAACTTTAAAATTATTATTAAAATTTATTAAACAGTTACATACGGTACCCACGTTTTATTGTCACCCGGTACTACAAAGAAGATAAAAGTTTGATAAAACGAAAAACCTTCAATCATTATTTTAAAATTTTTTGAACAATTAAATACTACTTTTAGTTTATTTTCTATCAAATTAATTACTATTATGAAAATACCTAAAAATAACTTGAAAAATTATCAACTACGTCAACTTTTAGCGATACAGATTATTTGCAAGGTTCTGGTCGAGTTTTAATTTTTGCATAACAAATTCAATTAAAACGAGATAATTAAGTATTCGGAAAAAAATAAACCAAATAATTTGTACAGCCCTGAATTATTAAAATTACTTGATAACGTTCACTGGCTAAGTAAAGTCACAAAACCCTTAAATTAAATACTATTAAATATAAAAATTTAAAACTAAATTATAGGCGTGAAATAAACAATACTCGTCCATAATATTAATGACAGAAAATTTGAATTTCTCGAATCATATATACCATACAATGACAATGGTTCAGTCTGCTATCATAATCAGAATCTTGCAATACTTGGTGTAAAACAATGTGGTAGGGATACAAACTATTCTCTTGAAGAATTTTGTGGACAACTGTTTTTAGAATTTGCAGTTCGTTCTGATGCTTAAAGTAGAATTGTAATGCATATAGGCCAAAACGTTAGTAATGTTTTTCTCCGTACGTCTTTTACGACTTCTTACATCTGCTTGAATGGACTGCACATTGCCAGTCTCCCTTAATCGCCTAGTTAATCTTGAAAACACTTCTCGAGAAAAATGTCTTCTTCGTGGAAATTGTATTACATATTGTCGGGCCGCAATTGCAGCATTTTCGAAACATTAAAAATATATTTGTAACATATCATACGCTTCCGCGTTAGTAAATGTCATATTGTTTCAAAAAATTGAATTAAGAGGTAATCTAAGTGACAGAAACTATTAGACTTAACTTTTGACAAATGTCAAATATATTTAGAGTAGCGTTACCATAGTAACGGTATGTATTTCTTGCTAAGGTAACTTTATCCGATTGATATCGCCATGCGGTTTTTACTAAAATATAGCTGACTACATAACGGCTAAGAATCTGTGAATAAAACACTACCGTTCTATTGAACTTTTTCCCAAAAATCACAAAAATATGTATTTGTTGTTGATAACGCTCTCTAGTTTGTATGTTTCAAACTAGATGACTCAACAAAAATATTTTCTTAAAAGACCATAAAATTCTCTTTCAAACGATATCAAAATATTTCAATATCTTCAATAGTTCAGAAGATATTGCAATTCAAACACTAAAAAATGATTTGACCTCCCCCACCCTTATCATGACAGATACGAAAAAATGTCATGAGAGAAGATGATGCCGTATAGCACAAGCAATAAAACTTTATCGTCAAAGTTGGGGCTTATTGTCCAACTTTCCGAGATAGCATAAAGTTTATGTCCCTTCATAGCATTTGCGCCCCCTTGCGGTCGATTGACGAACTTCAAAATAATTTCCAGCCTTACCATTGTCGAAATACGGACACTCCGTATCCCTATCGTGACACCCTGTACAATAATAAATAAATAAAACTTCTTGATAATAGATTGTGTCTACAGTTGTTTAGAAGTGAAGAGACAAACATGTGGTTTGATTGACTAACGTAAGTGAACCTTACTTGCATCATGCAATTTTTATAACATTCTACAATAATGAAGTTTGGAACGATGATTATTTGTAATATTTCCAACTTCAGTTCAATAATTTCCCTGTAGGGAACAAGGGCGGATTCATCATCTTTGTCGCGGCAATAAGACATATTTGAATAGACAAAAAAGGTAATATACAGTTTTTTGAATATTTTTTTAAACAGGTACGGCAAATTGCGCTTAATTGGGTTGAAATAACGTAAGCTAATGTATTTACACCCTTCTAGTGTGTTCAAATACCTCTATTTTGTTTAGAATTCTCAAAACACGTTTTTCGACTATAACTCAAAACCGTGGTTATGGCGTTATCGTCCTTTTGGCAAAACACCATCGATCTGATAAATTTGCTTATTCCCAGCTTTTCTTTATTGTACTGAATAATATGAGTATTTGTGTATTTTGGTGGTAAATTATTTAATACCATTCCATTTTTTGTTTAATGTTTCTCATTTACTAAGAAAAATATTTTCATATTATGAGAGTCATACGTCCAAGTACTTTTGCTACCTGCTTAGATGAATTTAATTCTAAATATTGTGGTATTTTGGTAATTGTAGTGTGTATTTTTTCTAAAGATTTGGATATGTTAAAAAGTCTGTTTTATACTTTCTAATTTTGATTTGAAGGATTGTGTATTTGAAAATTTTGATATTATTATTATTATTATTAGAATTGTCGAAGAATATGGATTCCAGATGATACAAACCTTGTTGCATCTGATTTAAAGTTTTCTGTCACGAGATTGTACTTTGTTTATAATGTGATTGGTACGCCTCGTGCATTTCATCAATTTGCTTATGCATTTGTTGCCATTTAGATTAATTTTTGTCCAGCAAATCATATGTTCCTGTTATTGTTGGTAGAGAGTTTTTTTTATCATTAAACCTATAAATTCAAAATTATTAAGAGAAATTTGATTTTGAACGATTTGAGAGTCACCTTATTGTGAAGATATTTAAGATTGCGAGATTCCCAAAGAATACAGAAGTAACGCAACCTTTGACACTTTTGCAGAACCAACATGTTTAATTACACGTCGGCACTCACCACTACACTTTAATTTATATTTGTCCATAAGTTCAGGGTATTCTCGTCTACAACAGTCACATTTGGCCATTTTTTGGAAAAAATTTTAGTTTATGAAAAAAAAATTGTAGGTTTCCAAATAAAAAATTGTTTCTACTTCGTCAAAAATTTTATACAAAATAATAACAATTACGAAATATGAAATCAAAATGAAATTCTAAATTGTCAGCTCTTTACGTTATTGTCAGCTAGACGCAACTAACGCAGCTAGAGCGATCACAAAAAAAGCACGTCCAAACTGCAAAACAACTAAACTAGTACTGAAAAGTTTAATATTAATTTGTCCATATTCATTAGAAGATTTTAAAGTGGAAATTTACAATGCAGCATAATACACACTGTGATAGAAATTTAGAATTTTATTCGTTTACTGAACTGAGTATATGTATATTTCTTGGCACGGATTTATGTACTTAATATGTATGAAATAATTTTTAAAATATATCTTCAATAAAAGTTAGTAAAGTAAAAATTAAAAAACATTTCTATGTAATTTCATTAATTTTTATTTAGAAATCATTTCATTGAATATAGAAAATAATTCGCTTGCAAAACGATAGACGAAGAATAATCGAAACTTGAGAACAGATGTTTTAGATATACGTTCAGTCTAGTCTTGAAGATACTACTAATTGTATTTCAATCAACCTTTGAACTACTGCTTAAAAGCAGGTTCTTTGTTTGCAAAAACCTCTAGTTTTAATTATTACTCACAGAAAGTATTAAAAAGTAACTGTTCAGATTTAACTCTTTTGTAAAGAAAAAAAACCATCTCTAACTTTGTAGACAGAATTGTAAACAGTTACATAGTCAATTCTTTATTTATTTATTACCAACTAAGCATTGGCATAAAATTGCCTGCTTTAATTTTGCAAGAGATTGTACAATAGATAACAAACCCGAGAATCACTCAACCTAATAAGAAAACAATGATTACTAAGCTGCTAAGTAATAATATTAAAGCAAACAAAATTTTGTGCAATTGTGATAAATGAGCAGTGCATGCAATTTGACTAAATATAAATATATTATAAGCTGTGTACGAAGGGATGGCTAGAAACATATAGTGTATATTGTAGTTAAAATTGTAGAATTGAATGAAAAAAATTAATAGTTAATAATCGGGATCTCATCCCTAACTAAACAAACTTTAAAAATTTTACACTTTTAATTAGAATACAGTCATAACAACCTTTGGAAAATTTTGTATGTGTATTAATAACTAAATTTTAGTGAAAAAATGTATAAAACTTACTAAATACCAAAAATATTATTTTAGGTATTTACTTTTAGAGTTTTATTACAGCATAATAAACACCCAGCAGCGCACCTATATCTATATTATCCAAATGGCCGTTACTAGTTTTAATTGTTAATAAATAGACGCCTTGGGAATCATCTGCCGATACTAATACTAAAAAAAACTCGTCCACAGTTAGGAACAATGAAGTGACATAAAGCGATCTTGCAGAATTAATGCGAGTGGAATGTTCTCAGTACAATAAAATAGAAAAGATTTACATATTGTGTGCTAAGCAATCCGAATGCATTGTAAGTTAAATAGTAACAAATATGTAATAAACAATTAAGTTGCTTTGTTTAATGATCGACCAGATACATGTACGGATATCTTTGTGTTTTTTGCAATGTTGTTTCAAATTCATTTTCAAATTTGCATGGCAATAACGAGATCAGAAAAGTTTGGTTAAAGTGACATTAAAGCTTTAAAAACATAAAGATCGTTCTTGGGAAGTTCTAATTAAACTAAAAGTATGAATTAAATTCTGAAAGCTTGAGGTAAGTATGACGAATTCGGATATGCCAAATTGATATAAAATATTTAGAACACCATACTAATGTGGATATGTCAAAAGTGAGTAGTGACTTAGTGTTTTATTTAAAGATTTCTCAATTTCCTTAAATAGATAACCCTGTATATTATAGTATTGTTTAAACGAACAATTATTAAACTGTAAGTATTATTAGCGTTATAATATACAGGGTGATCAACTTAGGAAAATTGAGAATTCTTTAAATTTGCATTTTGAATCAACCTATACAATCATAATTACTTGATTAACAAATATAATTTTGCTGAATATAAGGATTAAATTCTTTTGTTTAAGCAAACACCAACCTTGCCCATTATTTTGACTACAAATTTGTTTTATATGTATCATTTAATACATATAATTTTTTAGAAAATAATTATTACAATCAATGTACAGAGTGAGTTTTTCATTGAGTTAATTGGAAATTACTCTTTTTATACAAGATAGAGAAATTCCGATGGCAGTGTCAATATTTAGTTCCAAAAATAAAATTTGGTACGTCTAAGTATTCTAGAGTTATAAAAACAAAATTTAAATTTTGGATTTTTAAAAATTTTGAATAACACTATCCAGAACTAACGAACCTATTTCCACGGTTTTGCATTTGTTGGAAAGGTCTTGGGCTCCGTGAGGTTTATAGCAAAAAAAATTTAGGAAAAATGTAAACAGAAAAGCGGGAAAATCTTTTTTCACATACAGCGCCATCTCTGATACATAGCATGTACTACAAACCAATATTTTAAGTAGATGGCGCCGGTGTGTCGCAATGACAATTAACAAGTCGCAAGGCCAATCGCTTAGTGTTTGCGGGATAAATTTAGAAAATCATTGTTTTTCACATGGGCAGTTATACGTTGCGTGTTCACGAGTTGGGAAACCATCCGCTTTGTTTGTGTTAACGTCAGACCAAAAAACAAAAAATGTGGTTTACCAAACTGCACTTCAATGAAATAATTTGCGGACACGTATAACGCTTCGATTCAGTATTTACTTTGGATTCACTTTTTTTTCTTTATCTTTTAATCGAAGCCATCTGGTGGCGAAACGGAGTTCGCCGGGTTTGCTATTTGTTTATAAAGATATTCAAAATAGGTAAAAAGTTCTTCAGACACATTTTAATCAAAATCCGTTGCTCATATCGTCATTACGTTGCATTTTACTTAAAATAATCTCTTCCTTAAGTGAATATAAATGTAAGTATAAGTTTAAAGTCTTCTTTTCAATTTTCAATAAACTTATACATATCCTACTACACAAAACGTGTACACCCATATATAAAATAAAAATATTATAACATTACCAAATTAAATGTAACAATGTAGTTAATTAAGGAAGTATTCATAAATGTAATACAATAACAAGCTATCTAAGTATATACCTTTAGAAAGGCTTATATATGATTACCATATTTCAAATAGACAACGATGTAGGCATATAACCATGAAAAGCATTTTATTAATGTGATTAGGGTTAGAGTTATTAGAATGTTTCACAGTTGTCTGATTTTATAGGTTTGGTGCGGTGTTGGAAGAGGCTCATATGTAATAATTTTACTATTTAAATTTAATGGAATTTTCGGTTCAGTTTGTTTGTCTATGTTGAACAAAATAGGTTAGCAATACAGAAAGACCCTTATTATGCGTTAATTCAGGTGTAATATTCCAGTTCGTAGGTCTACACAAAATTAACAGGCAAACGGTCTTTGTTTCGCTAAACAATACCTAATATTTTTAGAATTTTGTTTGTTGTTGTTTTTTCTGTTAACTTGTATGATATTTGCCAGATACATTGTTATACCTCTAAAAAGTATTCGTATTAACTTAACTTGATTGATTCAGAAATATACAAAATTTCTAGTACCTACTAATAATTACATTTAATACAAAAAAACTAAATTATTTTGTTTTAAACATTCTGTCAATAAGTTAATAAGCATTACAAATCACACAAACCCATTCGTATTAGAAATCGATATAACGTTTACGAATTCTTTTAACAGAAATCTCTACAAAGTGTCCTTTTTGTTTTCTTATGGAAATAAGAATATATTAAATAACATACTTAATATGGAAAGCAGTAGTTCATCTCAGTCTATTATAAAACAACCAATTACAAAAAAAGTCTACTGAAGATTGAGAAAACTTAAGCAAGATTGATAATCTTAAAAACCTCAAAAAACTATCAAATTTTATAATTTAATGGTAAAAATAGAATTGAATTATGAGCTAAACAAAACAAAGCGTGGGTATTATAGTAACTCACTGTACAATTTTCCAAATAAAACAAAAATTCAAGAGAAACCTGAGAAACTATTCTTCGACGTTGTGAATAGTATTTGTTAATAAATTGTATTATTAAGATCTTTGTCTCGCTTTAAATTTCTGAACGAAAACTTCATCGTTTCACAAACATTGTTGTAGCTAGGGCAATGTATTTTTGGTCTTTGAATAAAAATATTTTTCGGACGACAAAAAACTATTAAAATGACTAAATTTGTTTAGTTCTATATTATTTGAAACAATTAATTAACATGAAGAGCCATAGAATCAACAATACCAATTTTAACGAGTATGGTGACAATAATTAACTAACCATCTAATATGTGAATTAGTAGAACCTATGTAAAAAAATTCATGTCATCTCGATTACAATGAAATTTTTATGATTAATTTAGGACGTCAATTAACCTTATTTTTCGGTTTAGGACAAAAAATACGTTCCCCTAGCTACCACAATGTTTAACGAAAAGATCAACTTTTTGTCCAGAGATTTTAAACCAAGAAAGGGTTGTCGATGATACAATTGAATAAAATAGTATTGTATGTTACAGGGACGAAAAATAAAATATTTCGGACAAAATGTTATTATTGCCAGTTTTTCAGTTTTTCTTATCATCAATTTTGCTAACCGTAATGCCTTTGCAGCTGATGAATAGGTCTTTAGCTAAGAGTAAAGGCTGTTCAACAAATCGCTGTTTAACTTTTAATCACAGCATTATTTTTGGTACCTTGGCAGCAGACTTATGACTAACAAAATCACTTCTAATTTTAACTAGACATATTATATTACATTCAATTTTAACCCTCTACAGCCCAAATTAAAACAAAAGTAAAAAAGTGAAGTACATTGTTTAGTAAAACTATTGTACTAACATCACATACAATACACACTTATGTGTTTTAAGGGTATGCTACTTACATGTCACAATGGGGAATAAAATGTCATATTGTTGGAAAACTTTATTGTGTGGGAAAATTGACAAAACAATTCTGATTGAGTGTGAAACATTAATGTACTTTACAATTGACACAGCATTGTATCTTGGAAATTTAGACCTTCTCTTTTTCTTGCAATGTAGGCCAGTGCCGGACTCCATCTCTTCTAGTATCCAAAGTGAACATTTCTGCAGGTTTTCCTCTCATCTGTTGGTGTTTAATTTCATGTTTGGTACTAGAAGAACTTGGACGATCTCTTTTTTTATTTTGTCTTTTTGTTGGTCACCAATAGTGCAAAATGTATCAGCAAAGTCCGCTTTAAATTGTAACAAGTTCAACTGATTTTTCATGGCAATTTTTCAGCTGGAACAATTTCTTCAATGCAAAAGCCAGCTATTCACTACGTACAAATCCATAAAGTAAAAATAAATTTTGTGATACCTATCACTTTTTTCTTCACTTCCTTATCGTTTAGAAATGGACAACTAAGCGATTATAAAACACAGTACCCAAACTGTGTAATTTTAGAGTGTAATTCTATTTATAATTATTGTAAGCTATTGAACCAAGTGTTGTAAGAAACCGAAAATTATATAATTAATTTTGCCGCATAGATAACACTATCTCGCAACATTAAATTACATTTCTCATACTAAGAGCGTCGCGCGCACCGCCTCTCTTAAAATTTCCCCCCTATTAACGGTACCCCACTATTTCCTGTATGATAAGATCCCCTTTAAAAGAGCGAACGCGATGCTAAGAACTTCACTTGAGTTAACTTCTAGACTTCTCTCCTGAGATTCCTAGCTCCAATACCCTTCCGCAAGCAATCCGAACCGTAATCCGCAAACCAAACCTTAAATTTTAAACTTAAGCTATCCGCTCTTTTATCTTCTGGCGTCTGCAAAGATCCCGGTGATTAAAATCGTTCGCGATCAAGAAACAGAGCCATTATTTTCACTAACAAAAGACCATTTCAAAGGCTGATTCGATTTGCTACGTATTGTGGCAAAGATTACTAACCGCTGTGTATATACCTGAAACAAAACCAACGCATTAAACCGCTTTAAACACCATCCCTTACCTGCAACCCCTAAAGTGGCCGATTGCTTTGATAACCGAGAGTCCGATACTAAACCCGTTCTTGTCCTAACCGAGATAACACCAACAAACTTCCCCTGTCTAACGTGTGGCCGACCACTCGGTAACACCCTATACATAATCCGCTTTGCTTATAGGCGACGTCAACCACTGAGAAGCATTAACTTGTACGACTTAAATCCGACACCCCATCTTTTGTGTTAAAACGGTTGAAGCCCCTTTTAGAGTAGCTAAGGATTCGGCAACATCTAAAAAAAGGTGCGTTCTTAACCGCTGGCTAGAACAATTCAACATAACTAACCGCAAAGTCGAAAGCCACATTGGGTGCACCAAAATCGTCCGAACACCAGGCTCCGACACATTAGTAAGACCGTGGTGCACCGACACGCAGAAAGCCGCAAATACACACCGTCGTACCGTCTCAATTAAGGGCGAACCTTACCGGACCGAAGATTAACCTAACACAGCAATTGTGGTTTTACGCCACAAATACCGATAATTACACCCCTTACCTGTTTCAGAGACTACACAGACACCCTAAAATAAGAACTGCCCGTTTGCAAACGCCGTTACAAGATCCGTTATACCGCTACAACACGTTCCAAAACCAAAAGTGACAGCGTGGCCGTGTCTCCACTACCGCCATTTTCAACCGAAGAACGGCACGCAATTTGAATTTGTCAACTTATTGTAAATATTCACATCCATTGTAAATATAATCGCCCAAACATTGTACATAATTTTATATACCGATAAAACGAACCCTGGGTTATTTAATCTCGCTGGAAGCTACTTGTGTTGCAAAAATAAATTTTGTTTTGTTCCGCCCATTCGAATCTATCTGCAACCGAAGCAGGGACTCGAAGGGGTAGAGCTTTACAGTGTCAATGTAGATATTTTGCTAAATAAACAAAGAAAAAATTTTTGCTAACACCAACATCTGAATCTGTGGATCATGATCCCAGTTATAGCGTCAGATCCACATAACACAAAAACTTTAAATCCCCATTTTTTTTGCTTTTGTTTTTATGTACTGCTTGACAGAATGATGGCTCTTGTGTGGTATCATTAAAATATATGTATTGTTATTATTATCATTATTTTTTTTTAAAGAAACGTCAACTGCTAAGGTCACTGGCTTCCATCTTGATAAATCAAGATATGTTTCATCTAGTAAGTATTCAATATATTTTTGAACATATTAATTCTTTTTAGAAACGTCAAGGTATTGCAGATTGCATCGAGATAGGTTAAATTATCTTCAAGTACTAGCTTCACTTCATACAGTCGTCTCTGGACACTAAACTGTGGACAGTCACAAATTATAGTTGAGATCGTAAAGTTTACGTTATACATTTGGCACTGAGGCCAGTTTTCTCCCTACAACATATGCTAATGTGTAATCGCAACATGCCCTATACGCAACCTGTGAGTTGCTACCATTTCTTGCCTGGGTAACTGGTAACTAGGACAAGGAGTTCTTACAAATGGTTTTACCCTTGAGAGTTGGGTATTGTTCCTAACCCATCGATCCTGCCAATTATTTAATATTTTGTTTGGCCTCGTCATTTCCCATCACACCAATGTGACTGGGAGTCCAGATGAGAGTTATTTTACAGGTCTCCTGGAGGTGCTTGACTAGTGACTGTAACTATAACGCATTTATCCACATCTACACATATGGAGCAGTAGAGAAGAGCCTGCCAGATGGCGTACTGTTCCGCCGAGTATATAGAGGTGCGCTTGTTCAGCTTGCTCTTCTACATTTTTCTGTTATCGAAGATATGTGCAAGCCCCACGTTAGTTTGATATCAAAAACCATTCCTAAAAATTTAACTTGAGGTTGACACCTAATAATACGGTCTTTTATGAATAGCACCGGATCGTAGTGTGGTTTTCTAAGCATACAAAAGTGGATGGTGTTAGTTTTCTCTTCAGAAAATACGAAGCCAAGATTTTCTCCATTTTTAATTATTTTATTTATAGACTCCTGCAACTTGCGTGTTATCACCCCTGCAGTTTTACCCAATAACATAATGGCCAGGTCATCAACATATAAACACTTATGGACACACGAGTCTACATCTGAAGCCAAGTAATTTACAGCAACACCAAACAGAGTACAACCCAGGGTAGATCCTTGGGATACGCCGTTTTCTAAAACCCGAGAAGGTGATAGGTGATTCCCCACTCTTACTCTGAAACGACGATATGTAAAGAACGATTTTACAAATTTGAGCATGTTGCCCCTAATTCCGTAGCTGTGTAATTTTTGTAATATTCCAAATCTCCATGTCATGTCATATGCTCCCTTTATGTTAAAGAACACCGCGACCAGATGTTCCCGATTTTTAAAAGAATCCTGAATATGGTTTTCTAATAATATTAAGTGGTCTAGGGTCGATCTGCTTTTACGAAAACCCGCCTGATAGAAAGCTAACAAATTATTCTTTTCTAGGAACTATTGCAGCCTACTGTTAACTATTTTTTCCAGCAGCTTCCCCATGCAGCATGTAAGACTTATAGGCCGATAGCTCGCTGGGAGATTGCGATCTTTAGATTCTTTTTGGATAGGCACTACAACGGCTTCTTTCCATTCCATTGGGTAAGTGCCCTCATTCTAAAGGTTGTTATAAAGTTCTAATAACTTGTCATTTATTTTAGGTGTCAGGTGCTTTAACATTTTGTTTGAGATGGTGTCTGCGCCGGGAGATGGTAACTTCAAGGCATTTAACAATTTTTTCCAGCAGCTTCCCCATGCTGCATGTAAAACTTATAGGCCAATAGCTCGCTGGGAGATTGCGATCTTTAGATTATTTTAGGATAGGCACTACAACGGCTTCTTTCCATTTCATTGGGTAAGTGCCCTCCAAAGGTTGTTATAAAGTTCTAATAACTTGTCATTCATTTTAGGTGTCAGGTGCTTTAACATTTCGTTTGAGATGGTGTCTGCGCCGGGAGATGGTAACTTCAAGGCATTTAAAGCAGCATTAAGTTCCTGAGTGGTGAAAGGTAAGTTGTAGTCTTCGACTTCGTTCAAATAGGTATCTAGTTCTGTTTCTCTTTCCTGTTTGGTGTCGATAAAGATTTGGTTGAAGTTAGCAGATGGGCTGACATTTTGGAAATGAGTAGCTAAGGCTTCAGCAATTTCTCCAACGTCTTTCAACCGTCGATGATCGTTCACCTCAATACAGGTAATAATATTTATTTCAGGCCTACCTACCACAGCCTTGACTTTTCTCCATACATCCCTCACGTTTGCGTCTGATGTAATAAATGACGTGTATGCGTTCCAGCTATCGCGCTTGCATTTTAGGACGACTATTCTTGATTCCGCCCTGGCTTTTTTAAAAGTCATTAAATTTGCGAAAGTGGGCTCTTTTCAAAAGCGACTAAGAGTTCTTTTTTTTGCAGAAATTGCCTGCTCAACCTGCGGACACCACCAAGGTACAGACCGTTTAACAATACCATCTGCAGTTTTTGGAATGCTGTTATTTGCAACTTTTATAATTGCTTGTGTTATGTTGTTTAAACTTGGGAATTCTGGTGGCAGTAAGTGTTCTCGGAATTTGTTCTAGTCTGCCTTTTCAGTTTTCCATCCAGGGCTGACATATTGTACGGATTTCGGCTTGTCGGTTTCTATCACAATGAGAAAATGATCACTATTATAGAGGTCATTTTCAACCCACCATTTAAGTGACGGTGCTAATGAGCAAGAGGTCACTTTAAGATCAATCAGCTTTCCAAAATACGTCCTCTATCGTCGGTTGTTAAGAAACCTCACAAAGTGCTGTGGGCATTAAAATCGCCAAGTAAAATAAAAGGAGTCGGAAGTTGATCTATAACCTGCTGGATATCATGAATTCGCCAATTTCGTTTGGGTAAGTATAAATTACATACCGTCACCTTAATCGGTAGAATCAATTCAACAGCGACAACTTGAAGTGCACTATTTAGTGCTATTTCCCGACATCTAACGAAATTTCTGAGGAGTATAGCAACCCCTCCACTAGCCCGTTAATTGATTTCACCACCTCGCCTAACTACCAAAAACTCACTGAGAGAGTATCGTTGTCCAGAACTCAAATGAGTCTCTTGTAGGCACAGAAACATTGGTTGATGTTTTTGTAGCAACATTTTTATACCGGGTGTCTCTAAAAGGTCTGTACAAATTCCTACCACATATTCCTGAGGTCGAAATAAGCCGATTTAAGCAAACTTACCTTATTCCAAAATTGCTTTGTTTCCTAGATACAGGGTGGTAAAGTTTAAAAATAAAAATCGTTGACGGAGGTCATTTTGAACAGTTACTAAAAGTTTATGATAATTAAATTTATGTAGTATTTTTATTAGATAAATTGTTCACCATTGAATTTTCAAAAATCTTTTCTTAAAATCTTACCTAGTTCATTTTTGTAAATAAATTGTAATAAATAAATTGTAGGTAATAAATTATTTTTTTTGTAACACTTACCCATACATTTCGCATCCCAAAAACCTCCAGACATAAATTTTTGAAGTAATTCTTTGAAAAATGTTCATACATTTAAAATAAACGATTTTTATTTTTAAACTTTACCACCCTGTATCTAGGAAACAAAGCAATTTTGGAATAAGGTAAGTTTGCTTAAATCGGCTTATTTCGACCTCAGGAATATGTGGTAGGATTTTGTACAGACCTTTAGAGACACCCGGTATAACAGTAGTTATGTACACATATATATATATATATATAAATATATAAATAAATAAACAAACTTTTATCAGTAGTTGGTTTGAGCTTGCCGTGAGATTCGTGCCACGAACCTCTCGGTTTTCCCTTGTACCAACGTTTTTTTTGTTTGCCTTGTGATTTGGTCTTTTCTACTACTTTATCGTTAATACAACCGATAGAAGTTATACTAGGAGCAGGAAAAAGCTCCTTTCTTTTTGCTCTTGTTTCAGTTTCGCAAATTGCATTTCTTTTATCAGTTACCTTTCTAGCATCTTCTTCCACTTCAGTATCAGAAACTCGAGTGTCTATGTCTGTAACATTTGCACTCACAAACTGACATGATCTAACGGGTTCCGAAGGAATTAATTCTCTTTTCAGGGATTGCGTATCAACCTTCACTGGTGTAGACGCCGCTTTGGCATACGGCATATTAGGCGACGGGGTGACAGTCATGACCTTCTTGAGGAACCTTACCACATCCGCACAGTTGTTGACCTTCACATCTTATTGACGTATGACCAAATTTCAAACATCTATAGCATAGGGGACGGTACATATAATCTTACTGGTAACTGATAAAATGCAGCTTTAATTTTAGTTAGTAACTTAGGCGTATTAAACGTTAAAACATGATTGGCAGATATAAACATTTACTATGTTAAATTAAAAATTAACCTATAATATATTTTTTTGGCACAATTCAAACACAATATAACAACATATTATGTTGGTTAAGTAAAATAGAACATATCGATGTATATTAATAATGAGTATTCAAAGTGTATTGTAATAAAAATTACTCACACATGTTATTTTTTATAATTTATTACCTAAATTATTTTAATTTTTTTAACGGTACTCATGGACGAATTAGTTAACTGTAGCCTAGTAATAGTTTACGCGCTCTAACTATGGTTCGATTCCAACTGCAGTATTTTTTAATTAACTTTATTATTAATATCATTATTATACAATAAAAAATATAAAAAAGATATGCATGATTTAACATAGAAAACGTCAATGTCAACTTTTCCGTCAGACACACGGTATATTTTTAATATGTAAATGTTTTTTTAGTTGTTTAGTTGGAATAGTCAATAAACAAATAACTATGTATATAAAATTTGACTAAATTTAAATATATTTATACTGTTTTTGTATTGCGTAAAATAAGTTTTATTTGTTTAAATTAGTAGACTTATTCGTGTTACTGTTTTGTTAATTAAAATTAAAAATAATTTTGTATTTTACATTTTATAATTTCAAATAAGTATAATACTACAAACCACTTCAAAATTTGAAAGGTAAGCAGAAAATACAATAATAAAATTAATAACAAAAAGTCGTAAAAATTATACAGAACATCCATATCAAAATTAACTCAATAATTTGGTTTATTAAAATTCATATTTATAGCGTTATATCTTTAAACAAAAATAGAATTTAAGAAAGCAATTACACTAATATTTTGTTAAAAAAATTGAATCAATATTCCATTTAAAATGATATTCAATGTTTTGTAGCCTGATGTTCTTTAAAGACAAATTTCCATTTCCGTTTCGAAAAGGTAACCGTAGTTGCCTACGTTTTTGTCACCCGCGTAGGCAACTACGGTTACCTTTTCGATACGGCCCAATCCCGGAAGATGTTTTGTTTTAACAGCTATAATTTTTATCATTTTTTAATATGGGGTTACTAATAATATTTAAAATCAGAAGCATCTAAATTTCAAAAATATTTTATATTGTTTAAATAATAAAGACTATTTTTAAGAAAAAAATTATTTAAATATGGTTTTATAATTTATTAATTGACATTATTAAATATTTGTTATCAACAATGTCCGCCGCACTCGGGGTTGACAATTATTTATGTTATTTAGACATTTAACGCACAAAATTAATTTTTTCTTGTTTTTCGCAATATTTATAACAAACTGAAGGGTTTTATTAAAAAGTTAGTAAAAATAATATTTTACACAATTTAAACTAATAATAATAATTTTTATTTTTAAACAATAATAACAGCATTTATGTGAAAAAAAATTGTCATATTTTCGTTAATCTTACTCTAAAAATATTTATTTAAATCAAAGTTAATAATTATGTACTTTGCTTAAATAACAATAACAATCACATTTTAAACAAAATTATTTTTTTTTTTAGTATTTCTGGAAATATTTATAAAATAGTAAATTGTTTTTATTCCAAGTACACAAAATAATAATAAATAAAATTACTATATGTTCTTAATCATTGTTATTTATTTTTCGTAATCCTAGCCAACAGACGTTAAAAATCACTTTTTAAAATTAAATGAATGGACACGTTGGAGATAATTTTATGTGCTACTCAACGGATTAGCTTCTAGTGGACTGTAAACTAAGGGATGGTTAATTCAATCCGTCGATTCTTCTGGTAGATGGTTCCCAAAGCACTAATTAATTACTCAAAGACATTAAATTAGACTCCACTTTATAAACGCTTTATGTATTTACAAGTATACCAATTGGATTGTATGTACATTCAAAGAAATTTTTCTTAATTTCAGCTACTATACTAACACCTAATATTGTAAGGCTGCACTGTTCTTTTCGCTAGCACCTCTCGTTTACGAGTAAAATAATGCAATGTTGTTGCGTTTAAATAAGGTAAAAAGACAAAAAAGCGTTTAGTATTTGAAAAATATTATTTATTACCTCCCGAAAACTGGGGTTAGAAAAAAGAAAATTATTCAATACTAGTACAAATGTTGCAACCATTAGCACTGGACCACATTTTAAAAAGTATGCAGGAAAAGTAGATTGCATTGCTCATCGTCATGCATTGTTTCCAATTGCATAGACCCAAGACATAAAATTTATAGATTGGGATGACGATTAAAAACTTTTACTATTACTATTATAATGTAATAAAAAAATATACTATCTTATGTTTTCTTCTGTAAACATATTTAAATAACAACGTTTTTATTCATAAAATAAATAATTAATTATCGTTAAGAGCAAATAATTTGGTTTATTATTATTTTGTGAGTTAGATTTGCAATTAAAACAATTTACTTTTTTACTAATATTGCTGCAAATAGCAAAAAAAATAATTTTTCTAAAATCACATTGCTATGGTTATTTAAACAATATAAATAACTATTAACTCTGATTTGAATAAATATAACAAAAATTTTTTTTTACATAAATTCTATTATTATTGTTTAACAATATAAATAATTGTTAGTTTAAATTGTGTAAAATATTATTACCCTTAATTAATGTATATATTTTTATAAATATCAAAAAAAAATATTTAATACGGGTAAGTTGCCTCCAAAATTTTGTATAGTATATAAAGACTTTCTAGTTGTGGGTGGGATGTATAAACAACTCAGTAAGTTGTAATCGCTGAGTTTCGCTCAACGTTGTGTGAGCTTTATCAAGGCTGGTTACAATAGCGAGTTGGTAGTCAACTTAAAAATAAAGCTCATCAAAAGATGATAATGTCAATTTTTTAAAAACATTGATAGGCAAGTAAACTAATTAAAATTTATGTAAATAACACACTTGAATACAAACGATTAAGGTGATTACAATTTACTGAGTTGTTTATACATCCCACCTCCATCTAGAAGGACTCTTATAGAGTATACATATTATAAAAAAATTTAATATTCTTTATTTAAAAACTGTTTTTATTGTTTAAACAATTTAAAGATTATTTCCGAAAAGTGGAATGCTTTTGATTTTGAATAGTGTTAAAAAACCCACATTTAAAAGAAATTGATCAAAATCGGAGCTTTTGCTGAGAATTAAAAAATTTCGGCGATTGTCAACCTTTATTGCCTCGACTACAGGTGTTGTTTCTAACTTATTCAAGATTTTATGTCAAAAATGACATTTGCATACGGGAACTCGTATTATTTAATTTGAGGTGACTTTTTTGTAGAGAAAGAATTATTTTAACAGATTCTTTATAACAAACAAGGAAAGTAAAAATTTTATTAAAGAACTCGTCAAAAACCGTTTTTTTTTAAATGGAAACGCTCCATTTTTATAATCTTATCTCGTTTATTATAAAAAATAACAGTGACTTCATGTAAGGTAAACATAACAGAGTAATCATGTAAGAAAACTAACAGTAACAGTAAACAAAGAACATCTATTCAATATATCTTTCTCCAACTTCAAAACATCTCTCAATTCTCCTTCTAAATTATTTATAGCGTTTCGTAGCATTTCTGAGGTAATTTTATTTACGGCATTAATTATTGCCCGGTTCAAATCATCAATATTATGGTTTTCAAAAAAACTGTTATGAAATGAGACAGATTTTGAAAAACTTGAATTTTATTTTATTTTATGGGATTTCAGAACTAGCAAAACTTTTTTTCAAAAATGACATTTTTTGCTAAAACTAAAATTAAAAAAAATTTCACCTATAGGATATCCTATCTGTGTATAAAAATTTTTTAATTTATTTTATAGAATTTACAATCTTAATAAAATTTAAAATCTGATACTAACATTACATTTAAACAATATCTTTCGGTGAAACATACTGTTAGAACGCCACTAAAAATGCTATCGCATACGCTATAACAAAATAACTCTCTTTATGTAGTCAATATATTTTACATTGCATTTATTTTATTGTGTAGATTTAGCCACATTAACCTAATTTAAATAATGAAAATAAGAAAAACGGTCTTTTGTATTGGTAAATTTAGGTTTTATTCCTTGTAAATAAACGCTATAGTTTTAAGTATCTTCTTTGTTTTTTATGTTTTATTTTACGATTATCGATTTATTTATTCTTATTTATGAAAACAGGAAATTTTATGGAGTGGAGTAAAAATTTTTTGTTGTTTTATAAACGACGTAATAATTTTTAGGCGGATTTATTATTTTTCGAATCTTTCGTATTTTACTGCTTATAATTTGAATTCAGACCATGAACATTTTGTGCAGAACTGAATTTATACAGCCGTTATTTTTAAAAGGTTTACGATGAACAGTAAACTTTAATCGTACCTTCACCCGACAACCAACTGACATACATGTAAAATTAACAGACAATCGAATATCAACACTAATTATTCATTTGTGTTACGAACACTTCAAGTAATAGAATTAGTTTAGTTTAACAAAAACTGTTGTTGTTAAACATTTATTGCAAATCATAGTTTAATGTGTTAAAAGTTTTAAATAATTTTCTGGGTCCTTTAGTGTATACATTAAGCATTATATGAAAAATTAATAAATCTACCGTTATTTAGACTTTTAATTGTTTAAATTTTAAACTTTTCGCACCAAAAAATAAATTCACCCTCTTTAACGTTTATGATTTAACAATAAAGTATGCCTGAGCCGAAATGCAATATTTTGAAAAATATGGTTTGTTCAATATGATAGCCTTGTATCGTCAAAAATGAACAGAAAATTGCTGTTTTACTTCCGGTTAAAAAAAAACTATGTAAATTTTAAAAAATTAAAACGACCATGTTATTCCTAAAACAATAGTACTTTAGGCTGTAAGTATAACATCTCGCACACTTTGCTTCTTGCAAACTTCGAACGTAGAAGAATCTTTTGCAAATGGTTTACTAGACATGTCCCAAGATTATTATTTTCCTTTCCCCATTTTGTAGACGGATTAGAATAGTTTTCAAATAATGGCATTTTTAACAGAAAAAATTATCATTATTGTACAAAAAAAATAAAAATAGCACTCACACCGTCATCCAGACATCACCAGCGCTTAGGATTTAATGTGGGGTGTGGGATGTTCAGAATACAAATTATTGGACTCAAAATTTATGACGGAACCCTATATTCTGAAAGATATGAAGAATTTTAAAAAAATCAAATTGAAAATTTCCTTTAGCAGTAACCCGTAGCATGTGGTTCCAACAAGATGTCGCCCCTCCTCATAACTCTAGGCATAATACGACCAATAAGTGTTACGACATCAAATTTCGTCTTGTGTTCGTTTTATTGGGTGTATATAATGTCCCTCCTGTAGAGAATATAGTCGCCAGCTCGCATTTGTTCAATAGTGACCTTACAATAAAGTTCTCTCATTCCTCAAAAGTCCCAAAAGGAGAAAACTGCAATTGAGTGATTCTCGGTGTTTCTTTGTTATTGTACGATCTCTAGCAGACTTACAGCAGGAAATTCAAATTATTATTTATGCCAACAATTAGTTGGCTTTAATAATCATTATAAAACTGCTAACACACCTGTCGACTAAGTTGATTTCTAGGCATAAAATTGAATGCTTAAGAGACCGTTTAAAAATTAATTATAACTTTGACGTCGGTTAAGTGTTCAGATGATTGCAGATAACCTCAACATTCCCAAAACTATTGTGTGTAATAAAAAAATTAAACATGACAAAGGTTTGTGCAAAGCTGGTTTCTAAGGTGTTGACAGACAACTAGAAGAAGCACCGGGTGAGCATGTTTTGGACAGACACTTGATCCTAATTTAAAAAATTATATCAACTTATTTAAAGTAGTTTTTTAGCTTTAGAAATTAATGTCACTCCAAGAGTTGATGCGGTTTTTTCGATGTAGTAGAATTTTGCGATAAAAAACAACAAGCTCTTTAGTGAGTAATATAAACATGTGATTTTTACAAAACAGCTCGAACGAATTTTTTCGTGTTGACTATAAAATATCAACAAGGATTAAGGTAAAGTATTCCTCAAAAATTAATTTATTAAATAAAATGGTCTTGTAGGACCTCTTTTGTGGAGGTAGGAAACAAAAACAACTTAATTGGCTGTGATTGCCGACGTTTGGCCCCACATTGTGCCGACTTTTGCAAGGCTTTCAATATGAGTCGGAGGCTTTCACACATATAAGTTGGAGGTCTGAAAAAAGCCCTCACAATGAGGGGCAAAACGTCGAAAATCACAGCCCATTAAGTTGTTTGTCCTTCCTACCTACAAATAAGGTCCTATAAGATCATATTATTTAATAAATCAATGAGGATAAATGTAAACAATGACAAAAAAAATAGAGGTGCAAGAAGTTTGTAGTAGAATTTTGAGATAAAAAACAACAAGTTTTAAGATCCTTTAGTGAGCAACATAAACATGTGTTTTTTACAAAACAGCTCAAACGGATTTTTCCGTGTTGACTATAAAATATCAATCAGGATTCAGCTAACTATTCCTCCAAAAATTAGTTTATTAAATAAAATGGTCTTGTATTACCTCTTTTTTGTGGAGGTAGAAAAGACAAACAACTTAATGGGCTGTGATTGCCGACGTTTGGCCCCTCGACGGGCCGACTTTGCAAGGCTTTCAATATGAGTTGGAGGCATTCACACATATAAGTTGAAAGTCTTGAAAAAGTCCTCACAATGAGGCGCAAAACGTCAAAAATCACAGCCCATTGAGTTGTTTGTCTTTTCTACCTCCACAAACAAGGGGTCCTATAAGACCATATTATTTAATAAATTAATGAGGATAAATGTAAACAATAACTACAAAAAAATTGAGATGCAAGAAGTTTGTAGTAGAGCTTTGCGATAAAAACAACAAGCTTTAGGGTTCTTTAGTGAGCAACATAAACATGTGTTTTTTACAAAACAGCTCAAACGGATTTTTTTGTGTTGACTATAAAATATCAATGAGGATTCAGGTAAGTATTCCTCCAAAAATTCATTTATTAAATAAAATGGTCTTGTAGAACCTCTTTTTCGTGGAGGTAGGAAACAGAAACAATTTAATGGGCTGTGATTGCCGACGTTTGGCCCCACATTGTGCAAACTTTGCAAGGCTTTCAATATGAGTTGGAAGCTTTCACACATATAAGTTAGAGGTCTTGAAAAAGCCCTCACAATGAGGGGCAAAACGTCGAAAATCACAGCCCATTGAGTTGTTTGTCCTTCCTACCTCTACAAACAAGAGGTCTTATAAGACATATTATTTAATAAATCAATGAGGATAAATGTAAACAAAGACTACAAAAAAAATAGAGGTGCAAGAAGTTTTTGGTTAACATTACTTTGAGCTAAGTTTGCTTACCTTTGCTTATTGGCTTGTAGTTTGGGAAGGTATTGACAAGGTTAAAAATCGTTTTAAGGATTTCTTGAGGTCAGTCTTGAAAGTACGTGTACGAGTGCAATTGTGTTTTAGTTGCAATTTAGGCTACTTATTTAAATTTTACGATCATGAATTAGCTGTGATATTTTACTATAATAAATTTTGTTAACAATGTTTTTATATAAATAATTTTTGTAATTTTTATAAATTGATTGGTTTTTTATATTTGTGCTTAATTAATTGTTTGGATACCTTGAGAGAAAGACCACCAGGTTGGCCAAAACGTTGGTATAACGAAAAACACTAGTTTTAATTGAGCAACCGATCTTCTCTCCTAAAATAAGCCCACTTCGTGGATATCTAAAAAATAACCTACCTCAGTTTTGTAAATCAATTTGTTTGTCTGCGTTTGCCAGGTGTAAACAAATTTAACATCGTTTTTGGCGTCGTTGGAGTCTTGAAGTAATAGCAAAAATTCAACAAACGACAAAAAGGTTTGTTCAAATGCCAGAATTGCTCAAGCGAGATACGATCATTCTCATCCAAACAGATGAGTTTCCTCCACTTCAGTGGCGTCTTGGACGCGTTATAAAACTACACAATGGGGAAGACGACGTCATCAGATTAGTGTCGCTAAGGATGTGTAGTGGCAGTGTTCTTCGACAATTTATGCACCAAATATGTATCCTGCCATGTAGCGATGAATAGTAATGAGTGGACTACAGTACAACTAATACATGTACCAGCTCTAACTCTCGCCACTGTAAACACGAAAGACTGTATAATTAGTTGCAATTATTAGTACAATGCTATCAGCCGTAGGCAACTTGTTGGGCAACTACTTAGACAACAATCTTTCAATATTTTAGAACTAGGTTGATCACAAAGTTTACTTCGGAATTATTCGGATTTTCAAATATGACGTTGAGCAGTGCAAAAATCATTCTTCTTAGTCTTCTATTGAAAAAAACGGAAAAACAGAATTAGAAATTTTAGAAAACACTCTATGCTAGTGAGTTCTTATAAAAAGAAATTTTTTAACTATTTTCTGACGCCAAAAACATTTGCTATTTACGTAGACATTGATATCACTGGATATGAAAAAACTTGCTCTTACACTATATATGTAACTATTAGTAGATTACTTTACTAGGAATTAAACAATATAATTGTCGAGATTAAAAGTTTCCTGGCGAAGCGTTTATTGCTAGTTTTCATGTGTTATTTTAAAATCTTCGAGATTTTCGTTTTATTCTCGACGAATCAAGTTGGTACTTTACTGTTATAGTCATCATATGAAGAAACCAAAGTACAAACCTCTAAATAGTTGTGAAAACAAAAAAACTGATGCTTTTAATGTTTAGCCAGTAAAAAGCCTATTTAGCGTCTGCCAGTAGTTCAACAATATGCCGCTTGAAGAAAAAATAGTTTGTTTTGTATTTTTAATAATAAATGATATTGTTTGTTTATGTTGTTTATAAGGGATGAATCCGTAATTTAGATGCGCGCCCAGACGGTTGCCCAACTAGTCGCGCCACTGGTTTTCTACGGCTAATAGGCTACATATACTGACATGCTTCACGACACTATTGAGACACAAACAGTTGAACGTGCAGTTACGCGGTCAGCAACTAGTGGAGCAACTTTTATTCGTTGATCAACCGATCGCTCACCGCTAATAGCTCTCATTTGACTCAATGCCCCGCTACCCGGTTGTTAACCGGTTGATCAACTAGTTGCGCACGGTTAATAGCGGTCTAAGATTTTTCTTTTTATCTAACAGAGAGAACATTGTTAATTTGTCGTCATAGTTTCCGTTTATAAAATAAAAGATAAATTATTTTCACAAACATTTTGAAAAACAAATAACATGGAATGCAAATTACTTGCGTATTTAGAGTTATAATGTGAAACGTCGCATATGTGCATAATTCAATAGATTAACATTTTTTAACATCATTAGTTTTGTTGAACTCTATTTCGAACGTCAAAAAGTTCAAAACAAACAACTTTTAACACCAGATTGACGTCGTTTAGTTGTACCAAATGATAAATATCTTCAGCGTCGGTTTACGTCAAACTACTGTCATCAGCACTACTCAAAAAGATTAATAATAAATTAAGATGATAGAAATTTTGTAGTAATGCATTTTTTTTATTTAAGTTAGTCGAAATTTTCTACATATATATATTTTTTATTAAATACTATTTAATTAAATAAAAAAAAGTTGTATTTTCTCAATGCATTCGATTGCCGTTCCTCGATGAAGTTGTCAGAAAATATTATCTCACTCTCTAAATCAAAACTAGTTTTAATGAAGTTAGACTAAAATTGAATTACGTTTAATTTGCGTTTTGCTAGTCTGGAAACTTCCACAACAATACTTTCTAGATTGTTACGTAGGTTAAGCATGCGGCTTGGATGGTTTTGTTACAAAATAAACTATCAAACAGATTTCAAATAAAATTTCAATCTAAACAAGCCGTTTCAGTGAGCACTCGTAAATTAAACTTTAACTAAAATCTTGAATCTTTTATGTAACGTAACGCTGAAAAATAGCTTCGAGCACACTTTGTAAATGTCTGCAAAAGCTAGAATAACAGGACTGTTACAGAAAATATTATCAATCCAAATACTAACTTTAACAATAGCAAGCAAGCCCAAGCTCAAGTGAAGCTTTTTAGAAATTGTGCTTTTGTATTAAAACTTCGGTTCATTATTTCAATTACGTAAAAAGCATGTATAGACCTACGCTTGCTGCATAAACATTTTAAAATGCGCTCGGTTTTATCGTTAGTTTTCTAATTTGACCTGATTTCAGCAACACAAGCGAAGTGATTACCACAATTTGTCAATTTTAATTTAGCACGAGCGGACAAAATGAATACTATTGTGTTAAAATAAGTTATTAAATTTTCGACAGAATCCTGTTTTCTATTTAACTTAACTTATAATTAAGAAAGTTTCCCCCTTGTAAATTGTTTGACAGACCTCTTCTTCAAAATCACGAGAAATTTTCTAAGTTCAGCTTGTTCCCTTTTTTCCTTTCCAGTCAATTAATTATTAACCAATTGTCTAAGAAAACTTTTTAATGTCATTACAACCTTATTCCGCCAAAATCATTTGTTACTAATTAAAATTAACTTCGGTGCATTCTCGTGGGATATTCAAGGATTAAGCGGATTACGTGACTGTTACTTTAAAGACTAATTTCCTTTCCGGCGATTTTCTTCAGTTCAACCTGTGCATTAACGACTTAAATGCCTGAAGAGAATATTTTAATTCACTATTTGATTTCTTGTGACAACTTTAACTTTTTAAAATGCTGAAGTTTGAATTGGTAAAACTAATAAAAAACAATTTTATTGTATTTATAGAGCACGTAATAAAGTTTTATTAATTTAATTCTTTATTTTGTTTTTGTCTTTATGGAAGTATAATAACTTTTTGAAAGTTTATTTTAAACTTTGATAACAGACTGAGATTTTGCGGTTACTACTTTGCTGAGGTTTAACATTAACTTTTAGAATTTCGTTTTTAAGTTATCGGTTTAAATAAAATTTATTTTGCGAAAATCAATTTGTGTCTGATCCTCAATAATTTTAAACAGTTTTATGATAACGCTGTTTTGCATAATTTTAATTAGTACTTAATCGACATTATTAACAGTTGTAATCAGAAAGTAAAATCTGTATTGTGTTTGAACTTATTTTTTATTGTACATTAAAATTATTTTTTGTTTGAAAACTAACTACGACATTGTAAATATTATCTTTTATCAAAAAGTTTTCTTGGTGCAATACTTACAATCCAAGGTGACTTAAATTACAAAAAAATTAGACAGTTTATAGAATATTTCCATTTAAAAAATTTAATGTTTTTCGTTTTTAAGATTTTTGTTTTTTTTTGTATTTTTTGTGCTTATTCTAAAAAATATTCAAAATTCAAAAGCACTTTTTTATTATCAGTTTTACAGTTTTGTAAAATGATGATTAAATTTTGCATCCAACATTTCATTTCGGAGAAATCATCAACAACTTTATATCTTTATATGGCCGCATAAAAAAAGACACCATGTATTAGATAATGATTTTTATTACAAATATATCAATGTATCATACATAATTATTGTTTAGACCCTAGTTTTGATCATGGTCACAAAATTTAAACAAGATAAAGCTCTTGCTGTTGTGGGCGAAACGTCGGCCTTTTATGTAACCTAAGACCGTTATTTTCATCCCTACCTCCACCTAGAAGGTTAAGAACTTTAAAATTAGAAACTTATTTGGAGGAAAAAAATATACTCAAGAAGAAATTTAATGTTTCTCACTTTTACCTAGTAAGAAATGTTAACAATTGATAAGTAAACGGCAAAAAACTTATGTTCAAATAAATTACCATTATTTTCTAAACACAAGCAAGCTTTCCATTTCTGTTAAATTTACAACATTTTCTAACATTACCGTATTAACTGCTGTTGTAACTGATGGAAATAACTGATTATCATTTGTAAAATTTCCGTCAGTTTGTAGCAGATTCAAATAGCGTTCGGAATTGAAATTTTCGTGAGAATTGTAGGGTCCTATTATTCAACCTATTAAATCCAAATCGGTGTTAATTTTTATTTATTAGTTATCATACGTTTGTCAGACATTGTCTGGTGTACCATTAGCAAAAATCTGCTCGTATCCTGTGGTCACCAGGTCTAAGATCCTGACAAATTTTAAATTTATATGGATAAAACTTTTGCTGTTGTAGTATGAATTGGGCAGTAGATGTCGGTATCCCAGTCCGACGTTTAATTAATTTCGTTCATATTTCAGCATTTTCAACAACCGTTAATAGAACTGTATCTGCTTTTTCTTTGTTAGATTGTTTTTAACAGAATAAAAAAAGTTTTCAAAAGAACCAATTTCTTTTAAATTTGATTCCAGAAGTCTAAAAGGTCAGAGCACTTATATCGAAGTACATTTCCTTAGCAGCTACACAATTTTTTATTTCTAATTCAACAAGTCAACAAATCAAATCTTTCTTCGTTTGTGAAATTTGCTTTATTTATAGTTTATAAACAAATAAAACCAAACGAAAACGTAATGAACCAACGAACAAGTAATATTCATTCACAATTCATGCAACAACAATAAACTTTCAATAACAATTTTGCAGATTAAATAGAAACACATCAACGTCTACAAACTAATGTAAAAAGTAAGAAATATCCTTATTTCTTAAAAAAAAAAGTTGTAAATAATTATTTGTGATACATCTTTGAATTTAAACTAAAAAACACTACTAACTACAGAGCCATATAAAAAAAGTCAAGCTGTTGATAGAATATTTGCTTTCGGTAATTTTTCTTTAAAGATCCTCTTGTCACGGCATAAAATTGTATATTTAGGTTACAAAGGTTGTAGTCCTGTTAGATAGGCAACTCAATTAACGCGGATATTTTCGTTAACGACGGCATCCGAATCAATTTTTGTTTAACAGAATTGTTAGTCGAAAATCTTTGTATCTGAATGTTGTTTTCCGATTTAATACACGTGGCGAAAAATATTACTGTAGGGAAAGTATTTATTTGGTTGAAAGACCTTTGCATTCGATAATTTCTTGTAGGTTAATAAATTACAACCGTTTGCAACTAACATAAAAGATAATATATCAAATTTTTGCAAAATTCTTTAAAAACCGTGAGTGACAATGCTCGTGTTAGATAATAACATCTTGCTGAACTTTCATTGTTTTTATTTTTGAAATGAATAAACACAACGTTTCAATTGCTATACTATCTGCAATTAGGAGAATAAGAATTCATTTCAAATACCGGCACGGAAAGAACCCAGCGGTCTATTAAGGACAGATAACAAAAGACCCGATGGAATCACTACAATTCCCTTTGCCAATGGCAGACAATTAAAATGGGATGTGACTTGCAGAGATACTTTTGCCCCAAGCTACATAAACAAGACGAAGAAAACCTGTGGTGCTGCGGCCGAGTTGGCTGAGAATGAAAAGTTTAAAGTTTATAAAGAATTATGCAAGGACTTCATCTTCGTCCCAATAGCCGTTGAGACCTCAGGAGTATGTGGGCAACTGGCCATCAACTTTATCAACGAAATTGGAAAATTACTTTGTAAAATAAGAAATGATAATCGTTATACTAGTTACCTTTTTCAACAAATTAGCATTGTCATTCAGAGAGGTAATGTCACCTCCATTTTAGTTTCATTACCCACCACTGGGGAAATGGACGGTTTGTTTTATATCAAATAATTTAACAATAAGTCAGAAATTGTATTTGTTGTAAGTTGCATAATATAACTCTTTGGCAAAAAATAAATGGAAACGTTCCTACCGATATCTGTCCTTTCCTCTACGGAGCAAACCTAATTGCTTTGAAAAAGAAATGTGGAGGAATTCTTCCAGTAGCAGTGGAAACCTGCTTTAGATAGTTGGTGTCAAAACATTGCTGCAAAAACGTGAAGGAGGATATGACAAACTACTTTTCCCCTGAGCAGTTAGGATTTGGCATTAAAAATTTGGCTGTGAAACCGCGGTTTACGCTGCGAGAATTTTTGTGAAAACCCCTTTCAAATTCCCAAAAGTACTGCTAAAAATTGACTTGAAGAACGCTTTAAATCTCGTCGACAGAACTTGTTTTCTCCAGCATACTCTTGAACTATGTTCTCAAATATTCTCATTTATAAAGCAGTGCTATGAAAAAGATACACATTTGTTCTAGAACGGAAAAAAGATTTCATCGCAACGCGGGTCTCAGCAGGGTGACTCATGCCGAGGACTCCTTTTTTGTATAGCCATAAAGTCTTAGCTTCGAAACTTAATTTATTCTTTTTTGATGTTGGTACACTTGGGGGAGATGGAGAAGTGGTATTAGAAGATTTTAAACTACTCATTGACTAATTGTACACTATTGAATTGGAAATTAACTTTAAAAAATGTGAACTTGCCTTCCAACAAAGAAACATTGAACATAAAGCCAGAATTAAACAACTTGAGAAAACCTTATCTTCTTTTAGAAGCATTGCACCAACAATAATTATACTAGAAAACGACATAGAGCTATTATGATGCCCTTTAACTAAAGCCGCAGCTTTCCAGATCTTTAAAAAAAAAGTGGAAATGTTTAAGGCACTAGCCAGCAAGTTAGAATATATGCCAAACCATCAAGCTTTCTTCATTTTAAGAAACGCTTTGGCCATCCCTAGAATGATCTTTATCTTACGGTGTTGCCCTTTTTACAAACATCGTTCATTGATAGAGACATTTAACTTACACCTAACAACTACTCTAGAAAAACTGACAAATTGCAGACTAGTATCATCATTACCAGAGATTGGATTACCAATCAAATACGGGGGAGTTAGAGCCAAAAATTGCAATAGTATATCTTTACCATGTTTTCTGCCTTCTTTACACGCTTCTTCTGAACTAACCAGTTCCATTCTGCCATCCCACACCACTTCCGTTTTCGAAAATGTGATTAGGGAAGCAGTCCAAGATTGGTCAGTGCTTTTGAAGTGTGATGTACCCACTGTAGGCCAGTTACTTCAAAGAACATGGAAAATTCCACTTTTCGAATTGATTCGCTCCAACCTCAAAAATAACGACGCTTTTCAAAATGGAAAACTGTCAGAAATACAGCGAAGCGTGGCTTCAAGCCCTCCCTTCCAAAGCAATCGGTACACTCGTAGATAATGAAACTTTCATACTTTTCTTGGGATTAAGATTGAGACTCCCAATATGTCACCCCCATGAATGCAAAAACGGTGGAGATCATGTAGATCGATATCGACGCCACGGATTAAGTTGTCGTAATAAACCTGGAAGAATACCTAGACATGCCTCACTAAACGACATTGTTCAAAGATTCCTAGTGTCCGCTGGAAAACCGGCACGGAAAGAACCCAGCGGTCTATCAAGGACAGATAACAAAAGACCCGATGGAATCGCTACAATTCCCTTTGCCTATGGCAGACAATTGATATGAGATGTGACTTGCACAGATACTTATGCCCCAAGCTACATAAACAAGACTAAGGATACCTGTGGTGCTGCGATTGAATTGGCTGAGAATGAAAAGTTTAAAGTTTATAAAGAATTATGCAAGGATTTCATCTTTGTCCCAATAGCCGTTGAGACCTCAGGAGTATGTGGGCAACTGGCCATCAACTTTATCAACCAAATTAGAAAATTAATTTGTAAAATAAGAAATGATAATCGTTGTACTAGTTACCTTTTTCAACAAATTAACATTGTCATTCAGAGAGGTAATGCCACCTCCATTTTAGGTTCATTACTATTCTATCTGTTGTTTTCTAGAAAATGGAGTTCTTTAAGCCCCCTCAGGGTTATTTCTCGAAATAAAATGTATTTGGTTGAATAGAAAATTACAATACCTTTCATATGAAGTGCCACTTGACTCGCCCTGTAAATTGAGATTTATGAGATGGGGGCTTCCGGGGCACCCTGTTGATATTTCGTGTTCAACTTTGACCTAGGAAGATATCTCACTCCAAACAAAAATTTACGTTTCCAATCGTTTTTTTTTTTGAAAGTGTAATAAAGCCCCAAAAACGGTCTGCTTCGTTTTCGGTGGGCCACTCTGTATATCGGCGTGTTATTATTTTTCAATTAATTGCGGTCGTGTAGTATTAGAGAAGTTCTAAATATTTTTTTTTCGTTTGCGTACTTTGTTCTTAACACCCTTAGTAAGTGTACTTGTTCTTATTTCGGGAACGTGTCGATCTGGACGATACCTAGCAGTGATATTACTATACCGTATGTTTACTATTCGCTATAACTATGATTTATCTAATTAATGTTGCTGTGTTTGTCGATACAAATGGTAAAGTTAAGCTTTTTAAAATATTTATATATTTCTTTGTAGTAACGGTTTGTTTGATTCTGTGTTCTGAAATTCCACCAATCTCTCACGACTCCTCGTAGCTAGATGGCGCTGCTTCGAAACGAATATCAATTTTCTACAAATATTTATTTTTACTCAAACATACTGCAATAAAATGTTGTATTAAAAAGTTGAAAGTGCCATTTTCTAAAGCTCTAAAAGTGACATTGTTAAAGTGCTTTCAGAGTTAAAATATTGTTTTAAATAAGCCCGGAGACCTGGATTAGATTAAATCACTAAATTACTGTAACTTTTAGCAAAACAAGCATGTTTAAAATTTTATCTTGTACTTCATTTTTTAACGTAATATCTCTAAATTTTCAAAACATTTAGTTCAAAGATGTATCATTTGAAAGACGATGAAAACTTTTGAATATTTTTGTAGAAATCTTATTAGAGCTGCGATAATGTTAGCTATTTTAGCTCAAGTTAGTTTTTTTTCTCATTCGTATTTAATACTATTAGAATTTGTGCATCATCCCATCATGGACAAAGTTCTTATGTATTCACGGTTAAAGTATGCTAAAACTCTGTTGTCAAATATTCAAATAATATGAAATTACAGAAGTATCTGAACAACAGATTTTTCTCTAGGTAAACGGGCTGCTTAAGATAAGTGCGGCATTGTACTGCCGTGGTCAAAACTACTATTAAAAAAATCATTACCTCTGATATTCTTACAATTGACTTATCTCAGCAATGTAAAATAGCCGGTGAGTTCAAAAACATTCAATTGGTGAATAAGCAGACAAATAAACGCATATGTACCTAATAAAAATAAGTACAATAACTTCAATCTAGAAAACAATAAATATTTGCATTAAGGTATAATAAATATCCAAATTCATTTTTTAGAACAGTTTCTAAAAATGAAATTATTAAACGTAACGAAAAACTAAAAAAGGATATTGCTCCGAGACTAGATGGGTGGTTACCTGGCTTAATAATTGATAACTTATATCCTTTGGTTATACCCCAACTCATGTAATAAATATGTGCTTGTAAGGGAGACTTTTTTCCCAACAGCTCAAAAAAGCAACCGTTATTAATGACATGTCTGTTTTAGGTAATTACCATTCTATCTCCTTCCTATCAAGAATAGCAATGATCAAGGAATTGTGTGTCAAGAGTCGACTAATTGATTTTGTGGATAGTCAATAACTAATTTGGCTTTCAAAACACAAAAAAACATAACAAATGGTATTTTTAAAGTAATGAGCTGAATTGTAGTTTGTCTAGACAATAAAACAAAATGTAATAAAGTCTGTCCAGAAACGAAGCAAGTAATAAATTAAAATAGTTTATTAATTTTACATACAGGGTTTCCCATTAGTGCGAGGAAGGTGGATATCTCGGAAAGATTGGGGTTAGAAATAAACTTTGGCAATGAAAGTTGTGCAAATCAATGAGCTGCACATTTAAAATTATTTTCATTTATACAGGGTGTTCCATAAAGTGCGACATACCAAAGTTATGTTATTTTAAATGGAACCACTCATTTTTTATCACAAATTTGGATTCTTTCGGAAATTCTAATGTGACTTTATGCATTATACAAAGTGTCTAAAATGGAGTGTTTTCGCATTATTTCACCCTTATTATTTCACTTTTTTCGGAATAATTGATTTTTCGAAAAAATTAAATAACTTATTTATCCTGGAATTTATCCAACTGCGATTTCGCAGCTTTAATATGCATTACACTTGCTAACTACAGCTGGTTGTTCACCTTTCTAACTTCGTTTAGTTTTGAGTAATCAGTTATTTAAATTGAACTCCCTAAATTCATGGATAACTTGATTTTTCAAATGGCATCACCTAATTTTTTATGTGCCTTTGAACGTAGAATCTCATAAGCTTTCTAATGATAAGATTGTAGGTATCTAACTCTTACTCAAAAATCCGTAAGAGTTAGATACCTACAACCTTAACATTAGAATGCTTATGAAATTCCACGTTCAACGGCCCATAAAGAATTAGGTAATGCGATTTGAAAAATCAAGTTATCTATGAATTTAGGGAGTTCAATTTAAATAATTGATTACTCAAAATCAAGCGAGGTTAGAAAGGTGAACATCCAGCTTTAGTTAGCAAATGTAATGCAAATTAAAGCTACGAAATCGCAGTTGGATAAATTCCAAGATAAGTGAGTTATTTAAATTTTTCTAAACGTCAATTTTTCCGTAAAAATGAAATAATACGAAACCCTCTATTTTAGACACTATGTATAATGCATAAAGTCACATTAGAATTTTCTAAAAATCAAATTTGTAATAAAAAATGGGTGGTTCTATTTAAAAAAACATAACTATGGTATGTCGCACTTTTATAGAACACCCTGTATAAATAAAAATAATTTTAAAATGCGCAGCTCATTGATTTGCACTTTTATTGCGAAAGTTTTTTTCTAACCCCAATATTTTCCGAGATATCCACGTTCTTCGCACTAATGGGCCACCCTGTATAAGCGGTACACGATTTTGTATGAAATACATAAAAGATTTTAAAACTAGTTTTTTGATATACCGCTTCCATACTATAGTGTTACAACGTAAGTTATTTATGAATAGCTCCTAATCCGTTAACAATGGGACGTACCTGTTCTTAAGGTCTAAACTAAAGATCATAGGGGTTTACATAGGTTTTGCTGACAAAAAAAATTACGATTGCGTTTTATTGTGTTTTATTGAAAGTAATTTTAAACACATCATTGTAATTATAAAACACATCGTTTGTTAGAAACCATTTTATAGAGTTTGAAAATTTAAGGTATAATAAAATATAGCAAGAACAAACAATAATTAATTAATAATGAAAGGTTACACATCTTCTACATTTTTAACCCCCTTTTCGAAAAAGTATCAATACATTGGTACGCCATTGGAATCTGTTAAACATGTTGATTTATTACTTCGCTTCGGTTCTGGACAGACTTTAGACTCTTTCTTGATCTAGAAAAGTTGGGATGAGATAACAAAAATTTAAGCGATCTTAAAGTGTGTCGTGATAGAATTAAAATTGCCAACGATACATTAGAACGTGCCATTGCAAATTTAATATCTGTGCTTCAAGAAACTGATTTCCAAAAGGAATGCTGAAATAACGTTCAAGTTAAATATGGGCATTGAAGAGCAGTCAAATAATGTAGAACATCAGACTGTCAACAATAATAGCGAAAACGTTAACCAGGTATAGCATTTCCATTAATGTGAAAGTTTGAAAAGTAACAGTAACGTTAAGTTGCATAAATTGGAGTTGCGCAACTTCAAAGGAGAATTATCCAAATTGACTTTATTCTGGGAACAGTTCAAATCAACTGTGCATAACAACGATTCGCTGGATGTTGTTGCAAAATTTAGTTACTTAGAGCAATCGCTAATAGGTCAAGTTTCAGCAACAATTAGTGAAATAACGCCATCTGAAAAGTCTTACAGCGATGCAATCGATTTATTAAAACATGAATACGGTAATCAGCAACGAATTATAGATAGTCATATACAAAAACTGTTAAAGATAACGGCCGTCAAAAGCATAATGGATGCAGTTAGGTTACGTTTTTTATATAACGCAACTTCATCAATTACTCGTAGTTTAACGTTTTTGGGAGTAAACCAGAACGAATATTGAATGATGGTCAAGTCTATCATTATAAATTGTATGCCTTACAGTATAAAAGTAGATTATTACAAACAATATTCCGAATAATTAAATAGTTTGATAAATTCTTTAAAATTAGAAGTACATTCATTGGAAATCGCACAAACACCAACAGTTAGTTATAACGTAACGTCATCGCCTAATTTTAAAGATTTTAAACCTTTTAAAAAACAACGAAGACTAAAACAACGAACATAAACCATCTTCTTGTACAGTTGTATACCGCACTTAAGTATACACTTCTTATGAGCTCATAATAAGAGCGAAATGCGCATCAAGTGTTCTTTTCGTGCGTGTATGCTACTGTACAGAAATACTTGGCTTTATCGACACTAGTGTGTTATGCATTCTAAATTATCGCTTAGATAACAATAACGATATGCATTTACACATTCAATCGTCGTTACAGTTATCTGTTGGAATTACTTAGTTGATAGAAATTAACAAAAGTAGCAAGACGTTATTAAAATATGAACAAGTACTTGACATATACGATTATTTCTTTACTAAAAACACAAACGCGAGCAATAAGAAAAGGAAATTACGGGCAAATTTTCTAATCAGTTCACATGCACGTCCGGCGGATGATCAAATTACAAAATAGACGCATATACTAGATCTTCCGTGTTAAACGAGAGTCCCCTCCGCAGAACAAACAATATCCGCTATACGCGTGTTTAAATTGAACTTGAATACAAAGTATTCAATTACAAAATAGTGTGTACGTACAAATAAAAAATTTTTTTAAATAAAATTAAATGAAATGCATAGAAAAATCTTAACATCTAAGTACTCATTCCTATGTATCGACGTGATTTGCTGAAAGTCGTTGATAGATGTTAGAAGATGGCTTCGCGGCGGTGTCACAAGGTGAAGGTTATTACATTCGATGAATGTACACATATTCATTGCAGGACCCAGGCATAAGTTGTAGTGAACAGTGACATTAGTGACGAGAAAATCCAATTTTCTAGCTGTGAGTCATAAGGAGTGCTCCACAGGTGTTTGATAATCAAAGTTGAACCAGAAACAGTAAAAGTTTACAAAGAAAACGTAATAGCGCTTATCAGACAAAACGGCTATTTTTCTATTTACGTTTATCAAAAAATAATTAATTTTCCTATAATCAACTCTTTGGAAATTGTGTTAAAACGTAATAAATTGATTTGCTACAAGAAAATAATTAACGCAAAGTTTTTTCTATAAAAACCCCTTGCCTTACTTATTTAATATCTACGGAACTCTAAAAACCATCAACTAGAAAAATGAAACGTTAAATGAGTCCTACGCGAAAAAATGCAGTTCTACTATCCTTACTATTTCACATAAAAATATAGAAAAAGAAAAAAAAATATGGGGTGAATTAAGTTGCCAAACTTGCAAAAAGATACTCCCTATAAAACATCTCAATTGGCGTCGACAGAAAAAGTTTAGTAAAAAATTACCGTCACAGGTAGTAAATATATAGTTCTGGGTGTAATGTAATCTTTTTTTGATTTATTAATTTAAATAGTTAACTGAAAATTTTGAGCTGATAGTTACTTTCACTACAGGGTGTTTGTGAAAGTTTCATTTTCTCATCTAGTGTATACGAATTAGATTAGTAAACGATCACAATTTGATAAAAATTAAACTGTTAACTTCTTCAAAAAACTTAATAATGTGTTTCTCCACCACGATGTCTTGTGCACTCATTAACAAGTCTGAGCATACTTCTACTGAGGTGATCGATTTCTTCTTCTTCTCATGCTATCTGTAACTGATGCTGCAAAGCCGCTAGAGTCTGTGCAGGGTGAGTTAAATTGAGTAATCTTCTTCCCATAATATCCCAGACGTGCTCGATGGGCGAAAGATCGGGAGATCTTGGTGGCCAAGGCAACAAAGCAATTTGATTGGCCTCAAAATGATCCAAAGAAACCCTAGCAACATGAGGTCGTGCGTTGTCTTGTTGGAATGTGCTGTTGGGGATGGTCTGAACATAAGGTACAATATGAGGTCTACGACCTCCTGGATGTAACGCGCAGCGGTCATGTTACCTCTAATGAAGACCAAGGTGACCTACTTCCAATAGCAATAGCTCCCCATACCATAACTCCAACTGTGTGGTGCACATGCCTATTCACAGAAAATTGGGGATCTTGTCTTTTACCGCGCCGTATTCTCACCCTTGCACGACCGTCATGCATACCCAAACAGAATCTGGATTCATCACTAAAGACAATTGAATTCCATTCTTGGTCCCAATTTGCCCGTTTTCTACACCACGCTAGACGATAACGTCGATGCTCTGGAGTCAGTGGTAGCACAAAAAGGGACGGTATGAAAAGAGCCCAAAGGTTCTTATCCGTCTATAAACGGTTCGCATCCCAATCGGTCTTCCATGTTCTTCAAACCACTGGTCCGCAATCGCCCGTGTAGAAGAGAAGCGGTCCCGTAAAGCCAATAGTCTAAGACGGCGATCTTCGCGTTCTGTGGTTCTTCGACGACGTCCTGTACCTCTCGCTCTTTGTGTACGGCCCTCTTGGTTCCATGCCCGAACACAGACTGCCACAGTGTTTAAACTCCGTTGCGTTCTAGCGGCTATATCTCTCATAGACAAACCAGCCTCACGCAATCCCACAATTCTACCCCTATCAAACTCGCTTAATTGCCGAAAATTATGGCGTCTTCGCACTGGAGGCATTGTGATTGAATTAAAGAAGCTCTTTGAAATGCAATTTAAATCGCTTAAATGACAACTGTACTTACAAATGCTTAATTCATTGTTTTAGGGCTACTTAATCGTAAGTGTTTTTGAATGAGGTTAACAAAACAACCGCTAGGGCAATATGGCTGAAAAACTGATCGTTTTTTATCTTAATATAAACAAATATATTCCCAAAAAAAATTTACAAAATATTCATTATTACTGGGTGTTCTTCTTTCTATGTCACATAGTATATTAGTACTCGTAATAAATAACAAAAACGCAAAATGAAACAACTAATCTCTGACCTTATAGTGATGACTTCATGCAAAACCTACGGCAGTTTGGAACGGTTGATATTGTAGATCCTTTGTTGAAAATGCTAATTGTTTTCTCTTTATTGATCTTCACCAGTAATTACTCATTGAATTATCGGAGTTAAAACTATCGTTTAATGGAACCACATGTATCTATCTCATTCAAGATACACAACTTCTTCATTAACTTTCTTTATATTGGAGGGACTTTCCTTCTCATGTATAATTTTATATTCAGTTTACTTTTACTTGAGTTATATACTTTTAACACTATTTAATTCATTTAATTTATTTGATATTTTATTAGTCGACTTGATTAGCGCAGCGTCATTGTGTGCGCGCTCTCTAAACGTTAATCGCGTACCACTCGTACTAACCTGTTCTTTCCACTATTACACTAACACAATCCTATACACACGTACTACATACGATTATTCATACAATCCAAACTTGATTATTATTAATAAAATAAGAATTTGAGTAAATGTTACATTACATGGGAGATTGTGATAATATTGCAAAGAAATTTTGTCAACATTATTCTATGCTAACGAATAATTTAAATTTGTAAGAAACACAGTAATACCAATTTAAAAATTTTGGTAGGAGACCGGATACTCTAGCTATATCTATTTCTACTCTCTCGTGGTGTTCGATCGAAAGATATCTAGTCTCTAGTGCTTGAAACATGCAGATATTTTTGATTCGACATATTCTGTTATTTCTTAGGGTAATCGATTGTTTATTTTAGGTTGTAGTGCTTCACTAGACCGATTCACTTTATGATTGCTAAATCTTGAGGAAGATTTTCGTTTCTTCTCGGTTAAATACCGTAAGTTTTTATCATCCACTTGTAAGGAGCGATGTCACCGATATTGTTCTCTTTTCCGTTTTAGATGAATTTCTGGGGGTAAAGTAATCACTACTTTTTAATTGAAGTTTACTATTCCGGTGCTTTGCCGAAAAAAAAACAATTTCGTGCCAAAACAATTTGGGTTCAAAGGTCAAGCGTTCATGCAACAGACACGAGCTCGAACACTAAAGTGTTTATTTTGTTCCAGCAGAAACGAATCTCACAACCGCTGAATGCCTTCCCTAAACTATGATTTTTGCCTGCTCTTGCCAAATCACGCTTTAAGTCACACATTCTCGAACAACAGCTTGCTACCAGGTATTGTGACCCTAAACTAGACGTTATTTATACGTGTTTATGTTACAACTCCATTTTAAGCTGAGTTCTGTAAAATTTTAGGTACGCACATTGCGACGTTAAGATTATAGCTCGCGAGAATTACACAAATATCGTCGTTCGAACGTAGCTTTCATTCCGTTTTAGCGATACGTGCGCTTGTCTTATCTGAGAATTATTCTCACCGAATTGAAAACTGTGATTTTGTGCTTGTGTACGTTTTTATTGTATTCAATCGCAAAATAAATAACACCTTATTTTTATGTGTGGATTCTTGTTGTTTTAATTTATCGTACAAATTTTACATCAGAATCTTTTGGTTCAAAACTGATGGTTTGTATTTTATTTCGGAACCAGTGGCGCCCCACCGAAATTATTCATAATTTGAAATAAAAATAATTTATCAATTAAGACCTCTTTTCGTATACAATCACTTGTTTTTCTATAACCTACGACTCCTACCGACGAGCAAGGCTAGCCGAGTGTACACGAAGAAGTTGCAATAATTTAACGCTTCGCTCTAATTAAAAGAATTTGCTACTTAACCCTTTGGATTTTATGTGTTTGTAACACTTATAGGCAAATGTGTCTTAAGATGAAGCGCCCTCTACTTCTTACTTGAAATCTAGTATATAGTACATACGATAATAAGTGTACAGAGTGACTCAGCTAACTGGTTCACAATTGCAATTGTTTAAGTAATTACATAAAATTGTAATAAAGAATACATAAAAGTAATATTTTTAAAATTCTTTACCTTCTCGTCTTTTGTATCTCTGTTTGCCAATAATCATTTCTAACATTCAAACTAATTATGCCTCTCCAGCCTTGAACACAACGTGAGTTTTTCCTACACAAAAAAGGTTTTTATAGAAGAGTTATACTCTCATATCTGTTAGTTTTTTAACGTACTAAAAAATAATCAATATTAATTTATGTTCTTACTATATGCAAATGGTCCAGCAACTTTTTGAGGATGATTATAGTGTTCAATATTGACAATAATTCCCCAACACTCTTACAAGAATCATATTAAAGTATGTACTTAGTTAGTTGATGATTTATAGAGTAATAACCTAATTTTACTAAGAAAGTTCCATTACATCCCCGACAAATAGAAGTCGTCTTATCGCGCAAAAATTTTTAAAACTTAGAACTTAGCAAGCTACCTTCAATAAAATGAAGATACCCTACACAGTGCTCGGGAAAACCTAAATACGGCACAAAAATTATTTCATGATAAATTTGTAAGTCGTAATACAGCCATAACATATGCTTAGGACAATAAATAATAACTGTTGAGTAAAAATTAATAATAATTGTTTAAATTTTTTTGTTGAAAATGACAGAAGATTTATTATTTACAGTTTCTTATGTTG
Organism: Abscondita cerata; assembly: GCA_030710515.1. NCBI lineage: Eukaryota > Metazoa > Arthropoda > Insecta > Coleoptera > Lampyridae > Abscondita > Abscondita cerata. The sequence goes on along the minus strand of JALBCR010002510.1, from coordinate 122,265 downwards.
TTACGGCGTTGATATGTAAGTTAAATTTAAGATGTCAAACAATCCGAATCAATACAACACCAGACATTTTATGGTTAAACGAGCAAGTGTTAAGTAATGAATAAATATTGGTTTTAACAGCGACATAAATAATCAATAAAAAAAGTTAATTTGAATTGAGTCAAATAATAAATTTGTAGTAGCCAAAACTAGTCATAATTTCGGCAAATAACATTTTGTATAATAACAAGGGTAGGAAAAGTAAGACAGCCTAATAGCGTTAAATAGTTTGAAATTAAGTGACAATTGTTTTTAAGGGTTTATCACTAATTAACTTGATAAATTTGACGGGCTAGTAATTAGAGTCTACATGATTTTGGAAATTATTAGGGATTAGAATAATTTGCATTTTAAATACGTTTGATGGGATATCGATTTTAAGCAAGTTTAAATAATTTTCCAATTTATTCAATATGTTATTGGTATAGAGTGAATACATCAATTTTAATTGGAAATTTTGCGGAGTGCTATTTTGTTGTCAAAATTATGGTTCTAGCAAAGTTTTATTAATTAGTAAATTTATTAACGTACTTAGGTTTTAACGACTTATTTTGCAGTGCGTAGTTTATAATAAATTCTTTTACACTAACACAAATTCAACTTAAAGTTGGTTATTGCGGGGTATTGTTGAATATTTCATGGGATAAATTAAAAACGGTTTCGTAATCTTTGTCTACAAAAAAGAACGGTATCGATATTAACGGAAATGAAAAATTTTCTTTGATACAGGAGGCTGTTACAAAAACGAAAACAAAGCAGTTTCCCCAATAATGCTTTGTTTAATTCATCTATTATAAAGCATTTGAAGAAAAGAAAAATAAAAGCCAATCTGAGAACAAAACGTCGCTCCTCTACTGCAAGAGGGAATTATCCTTTGGGATTGATTTATGAATACAAACCCCCAAGATACTGTACGACTTTGATAAATGTTTGACGATGAAACATTATCTACATCTAATTAATCATCCTTTCGAATGCTTTGCATTTGAATGTCATTTTCCTTATTAACTTAAAAATATTTAATTGATCGTTTATGAAATATTAAGAGACTTTAAATGCTTCAATTAACAATTTAATTGTCTGCTCTTAACCATCACAAATTACTAGAAATCATACCGTTTTATTAAATAAGTAATAAAAAGAATTTTAATTTAAATGTTATTACTGGGTATTGTAACTTAATAAAAAAAAGCGAATAATGTCACTGTCAAACCATAAGAAGATACAAGCAACAGGTAGTGCGCAGGGATTAAATTAACCCATTTATGTGAAAATATAACAAACTGTATTATTTATTAAACGTTTGTACATAATTCAACTCATAAATCACAATATTGGTCATAATTTCTTTCTTTTAAAAAATTGCATTGAGATGAAATGTTCACGTGATTCTAACTAACTTTTAACAACTTCTTAGTAATTGACCTCTTTGATGCGAAAATTCAATTTAATGAACTATTTTAATTAAATTGTTAGAAATTAAATCTTTTAGACTATGCATCAAGTATTCGAAATGTGAATGTGTGTGTGTGTGTGTGTGTGAAATTGTGCTGAATTATTTAATTGTAACTCAGTTGTAATTATTACACATGAAGTATAAACTTATTAGTTTTTTTGTTTCTAAAAATGTAGTAAAATATTTATTAGTTTATCATTTATCAAACATGATTTATATCTAATACTTTTATATTGCGTGTACCATTCGATTCTAATCGCAAACGAATTCACTGATAAACAAAGAAAAAAAACAAGCAGTGTATTATCATTATTAATATTAGTGTTACAGAATTTTCAATGTCTACACTTATATGAAAATCTATCAAATGAACAGTAAAATCTTTTATTTAAAAAAAATCAACTATTTCCCTTCAAATAAGCTTAGTATATTGCTGGCAACGTCTTTTGCGGTTCCCTGACATATTGTAACGCAACAGTTCGTAACCAGACAAATAGTAACCCACAATTCGTAACTAGGACAATTCGTAACGACGACACTTTGACAGTTTGTAACTTCGACTATTGGTAACGGTATAATTCGTAACACCAAAGTTTAATAGTCCGGGAGTTACGGGACCTTTTTCATATGTAGCAGTATACGTAGTAGGATATGGTTTTGATAATAGTTTATCTACAAGGTGTAGTACCAAAACCTCCTCAGACTATAGCTCCTTTACAATGAAAGTTATCGAAAAAAGTCTAGGAGCAAAATTGTTCGTAATTATCGTCGCCATGTCTCTAAAATATTTTTGGTCACTAGTGGCATTTCGTCTTCCAGTGGCGTATTAAACTTATGTTTTCTTTAAATGGAACACCCTATATTTTATAGCAGATTTGGAAAGCATTTAAAGACTACTTTATGTAACATGTTATACCCCTAACTTTAGCGGTTTCGCTGTTATAACCGTTTTCCGAAAACCTTTACCATATTTGGAAATTGTTATTGACAGAAACTAAATTGCGCCGGCGAGTAAGTTTTGTATTGAGGGACAGGCGGAAGTCTGTTCTACCTTCACCTGTTTTTTCGGGTACTTTATGGAAAAAAAAATTTGTAATTGGCATTCGCAAATTTTAATTTTTTCGAAAATTTAAAATATTATTACTACGAAAAAATATTTCAGAAAAATCTCCGATTTGTCAATAAACGCCCTGTCCCAAATACGTACAAGTGTGCCGTGATAAAACAAAAGGTGTGTAATTATCAAAATACTTAAAAAATCAAATTAAAACTCAACTGAACACACCTTTTGTTTGTTTTCGGATGAAATGTTACTAAAATGCTCCCAACTCAAAAAGAAATTGTTGACTCTGTTTTAATTCTTGGAGAATGTTACAAAAATTGTTTATTGGCGTTACGAGTGTACGCTGAGAGATTTCCTGACAGAGCACATCTTGATCAACAAACCTTTCAAAAAATGTTGAATAGATTTACAACTACTGGGAGTGTTAAAGGAGCAAAGAGAATTAGACCGAAGACAATGCATTGCAAGTTTTGCAAGTTCTGGCGGGAGCTTTGCAAATTCCTCAAACCAGTATGCGTGAAATTAGTTAGGAATACTGATATTTCAATGCGTTCTGTGCATTGTACTCTTTAGACGTACAACCTCAAGACTTTCAACTCAGGCTGGACTTCTGCATGTGGGTAACCAACAAAATCCATCGAGAGAAATCGTTTCTTATGCGCGTGTTATTTTTTAATAAATCGATCATTTATAATAATAGTGTCGCCAATCGCCACAACTGTCAATATCATGCCAATGACAACTCGGACGCCATGAGAATTGAAAACCACTAGTAAAGATGGTCACTGAATGTTTGGTGTGGCATAATGGGCAAACACCATCTAGGTCCGTACTTCTTCGAGAGGCTCCTTCGTGACGATTTGATTGAACTCTTGGAAAATGTTCTTTAGCCATACGACGACAGATGGTTTTCCAACACGACAAAGCTTCAGCATATTCTAGCCGTTCTGTTCGGGAATATCTCAATGAAAGGTTTGCGATATCGTGGAGTCTAGTTAGGTGGCCGCCAAGATCTCACTTCCCTTGACTTCTTCCTGTGGGCCTACATCAAGAATGTGGTCTACAACACGGTACCATTTACTGCCAAGGGTGTGCGAGAGAGGATTTGCACAGTTTTCCGTGGTGTACCACCAGAAATCCTCAGAGAGGTGTCTAAGAACTGCAAGTCGAGAGTGCGGTTATGCTCCTAAAGAGACGGTCGTCATTTTAAACATTTAGTTTAAGTTGTATTTTTTACTTGAGTATTTGTAAACTTATTCAAGACTCTTTGAAAAGCTCGTGAATGGGAATGTGCTCTGTCAGGATATCTTTCAGCGTACACTCGTAACGCCACTAAACATTTCTTGAAATAATCTTCAAGAATAAATGTCAACCATTTCTTCTTGAGTTGGGAGCATTTTAGCAACGTTTATCAGAAAACAAACAACTGGTAGCTTCAGTTGAGTTTTAATTTGACCTTTTAGGAATTTTGACACTATCTGCGCATCTTTTTTATCTCTTTTTACTCTCACAGAGGGCGTTAGTTACACGGTTCGTACATGATTCTTTTAAGGTCAAATTTTCTAGTGCAAAATTTATGTAAGCTTAAACAACATTCAATTTTACAACAAAAAGATACTCTTTGTAAAACTTGACATTGCATAATATTTTAATTTGAAGGTAATGAGGTAAATTACACTATTCTACGTATATTAAAAAGTTGACTTCCTGCTTTAAATCATGAATCGATTTTGAAAAGACAGCAATCCATGCTTTTCAAATCGAGTTTCCCGGAATTGAAACAAAACGGTGTTTGTTTCATTATCAGTAATCCGAAAGTTTAAAAATGTAAATTTGATTCAAATATAGATAATTTAGCAATATGCGTTAAAATGTCAACTTCAATATCGTTACTTTCTGTTGAAGAAGCTGCTGATGCATATCAAAAGTCACAGGAATTTTTACCTAATTTGATAAGAAAACTGAGGAGATTTTAGAATATTTTGGAAATACATTCATTAGGAGTCGTAAACTGAGAAATGGTCGTAGAAGAATAGAAATAGCGGTTTTCCTCTAAACACTCGTATATGGAATCACCGTCAGAACGCAGCAAATGATTTGGTCAAGACTACCAATAGCATAAAAGGTTTTGATTATTTCTTTCAATCTTCATTTCAAAGTGCACCTCCCACAATGTGGAAATCCCTTAATGGAATTTTGGTAGAAGTTTGTTTGCTACACACATATTATTTGCAATATGGAAGTGGTCAAACGATGCTTTAACGTTTAAAGTATAATCAAATAAAGGAGCGTGCAGTAAGAGTATAATTTCCTTATAATATTAAACGAGCACCTGCAGTTTTTAAAAAAATATAGCGCCAATTTTAATTGTGCCTGTAAAATAAATAAATATTCATACTTTATACAAATATGAGACGTTTATATTATAATAAAGATTATTGACATACTTTTTTTAAGTTTCATTCATTATTATTCGAACAGTGTAATTAGATAAGTATACTAAACTGTTAACATGTAATGTTAATACTGAATTTAAGTTTAAACGACGATTTTCCATGACAATTTGCTGAGGTCAAAATAAAAATCATCGAAAAAATCAAAGAAGTTATTCATTAATGACTAGAAATACGTTTTCAGAGTAAACAAAGGTTTCCACTAGATGGTGTTACTGAATAGTTTTGGTTTTTATAATTTGCAGGACTTCGCTGATTGTTACATCAACATTAAGAGTACAAATGAAATTTTAGGAAATGCATTATTATTGAAGATGTTGTTAATGCTTGCCGTGAAGATCTTAAGTTTTTTTTTATAAATTTCTTCTACGACTGCAATCTTATTTTAATTGTATATGTTTTTAATTGAATTTAATAGAATATTGACAAATATACTTTTTATTACATTGACATGACATTGTTATTATGATTTTACATGGAAACTGATAACATACAAATATAAAAATAAATTTGCTTGAAAGCCTTAACAGATGTAGTGCATCAGATTTGAAAAATATAATCTAATTGTTATCTTCTACAGATGTTATCACGCACTCGGCATCGGTCACCACATTGACGACAAAGGAACGCGCATCCAGCTATTTTACTGTGCGGCGATGATACGCATCACATCAATTTGGGCGATGAACAATGCATTAAGTAGTTTTATCAAGCAACCACAGCCGATGAAACGCCACTGTTGCAACACAAAAAAATCAACCATGCTGCTCACTCCACTCGCCAATACTTAACAAGTTCATTGCTACTTCAAAGAACCAACAAATCAAGACGCGACCTACACGTCACGAAACCCAGAGAACGCGCTGGAGCAAAAAGCTTGCCTTTGCAGCAATTTTTTCTTCAGTGAACAATGTTTGCTCTCTCGTCAATACAATGTAAAACGCAATAATTAAGGACAAAAAGGCTATAAACTGAGATCCAGTGCTTTTAATTTCCAGTTGAACGTTCAAGACAAAGGAGTATTTGTACATTTCTGGACAGCAACATATTTAGAATTAGCGCTGCAGTTGTAAAAACCAAGTAGATGAAAAGGGACTTCATGGACCCTCTTATTCAAAAAAATTTGAAAAGTGCTTGACCACTCCTTGTACTCCAGCTATATGTGAACCAACATGACTTAGTGGGGATTATCGTAAAAGACCCTTCGGCATAACTTTGATTCCATGGTTAAGTAGCAAAAGCATTTTTGGCAGCTTTATGCACAAGAAAATTTTCAAAAACAGCTGGATCTGTAACAATAGTTGCTAATTAAAGGAATATTAGTTACGTTTCCAAAAATTATAAATTTGTTAGATTTACTGTAGAGACAATGACTTCTTTTGCAAAAATCTTATTGAATTTGTAAACAATTTAACTCGTAGAACGGCAACAGTAACCGGTCAACCCCTCAGGAAATTTTCTTATACAGAGAATCAACATTGCGGTGCAGAAAGGAAACCGCCGTTTCAATAATTAAAACTTTACTCTCCTCAAAGTGCATGAATGAGGTTTTCTTATTTTAAAATAAAAGTTTTAGAATTGGTTTCCAAACAAGCACTTTTATTACGATAAATGCACGTCTAACCGCAAATTCCATCTTTTGTGTGCCAATGCTATTTTCCAGAAGCCGGCAGAAAATGACTGATTTTGCAACATGACTTTATCTGCCTCTTTACATATATGAAGTATAGTTCAGAGTATACTTGAAAAGTAAATTTGTTGCCGGCATTACGTGATATGACGTTTGCAAATCGCTCATGAAACTTTTGCTTTGTCTGATCAGCCGGTGTTCAGACATTAAAATATAAACTAAAACAATAGCAGTCATCTTCTTTCATAAGCGATTTGCAAACGTCATATTATCACATAATTCCGCTAACAAATACGAAAAAAAAAAAAAAACACAAAAAACACACAAACAAAAAACACCACCCACACAATACACAACAACACACCAAAAAAAAAAAAACCAACCACACCCCAACAAAAAAAAAACAAACCCCTCATCTCTTCCCCACCCCTTTTCATTGTATAAAAAGTAAAATACCTATCAAAACCAAATTTAAATTAATTATTTTAATATATAATTTTAAAATATAAAAAATTTTAATTAAAATAATTTTTTCAACTACACTCTAAACCCTACTTTGTATATTCAAAAAGAGCAGACGGTATAATGTCATGTTGCAAATTCAGTCACAGTCTGACGGTCTATTACTATCCCGAGACTCCTCCTATTAAAAGTTCAATTTTACGAAAGGTAAAATCCTTAAAAGTATGTTCTTTTTTTAGTGCCTAAGTCGATAACATGAACATGACTGTGTTAGCTAATTGCGATTCATTAAAACGGTAGTATGCCATTTATTTTAAAATCATCAAAGAGCAAAATTTTAAATTTACACCTAACATGTGGATGAAAGACAATTATTAATCAGTTCGTATGAAGTGCAAAGTTAACTTTAAAAAAACAATGTAAAATTCATATGGTAAAAAGATTTCGTTTCTATCACTTTGTGGTAGCGGTTATATATAAATTTGTAAAAAAGGGTCTTATAATTGCAGTTTTTATGTTTGGTCTATTTCTTTTGCTTACCGTGTACGTTTTAATCTCGGTTAATCAGCGTAGCTCTATGTATAATTTATCTATCGACCGTCAAAGCAAGATTAAGGGCTTATTGGGAATATCTCCGTATTACGAACGGTGTACATTCCTACATTAACAACTACCCGTCTGTGTAGATACTAGCGCATATACGATGTACATGTTATTTATTTATTTATTTGTATAGTACATAATTACAAATATTGTATTGTGATGTAAGTGTTATGTATGGTACCCCAGACGATCAGTATAAACCTATTTAGTGTAGTGACAAAACCGTGTGCAATAGTGGATTGGTTCGTCTTGTACATGTAATCACCCTCTATAGGACATCTTATAAAAAAATCTCAAAACACGATAAAAGTAAAACCTTAAAGTCGTGCAGTTCTCTAGTGTTTTTAGCTTCTCTCTTTTAGGTTTTCCAATCGTATTTAATATATTTGAATTGATAATACCAAATGAAACACTGAAGCAAAATGAAACTATAACTCGAATTGACGCTAGTTATCAAGGTTAATTGCGTAAGTTAGTGTAAACTAAATTGCGCATTTTAAATGGTTAGGCTCTTCACTCCATTTTGTTAATATTAAAAAATTAAAAAATATTATAACTTTACTATCTATATCGTATGTTTTGTTCTTTGATTGTCAACTTCCATCGTACTTTAACTATAATTGGATAATTGCTTGTAATATGGTTTCTAAATACAAACTCACACGCTCTGTTTTCTTTCAAAGCTAGTCTGGTTAAGTTATCCATACAAGAAGTGATAAGGGCGCGTTTCGTTTTGTATTAAATACTATTACTCGTTATATTTTGTTAACTATTTATTTTGTGTATCACCGACTATGCAACTTGGTTGCCATAATTATACGATTGGAATAGAAAAGAGAGAACACGATATTATTAGTTTAAGTGTGTTTTATTTGTTCTTATTATCCAATTAAACAGTGATTAACCTGCTTTAATTTCTTGTAACAAGCTATGTATTGTTATGATGATTTGTTAAATTGTTTAATATATTGATAATTTATTTATTTGCTGGCAATAAATTGTTGGTTGCGACTTAACATAATCTTGTTTTTTTTTTTTTAATGTAGACTACAGTAAAGCAGTCAGTCATCGACAAAAATTTCCATTTTTTTTTATTGTAACAACTTACCTAAATAGAAATATAATTCTAACTTGTTTTTATTAAAATATTTTTTGATGTGATTATTTAACTATTTATATTACATTATTATTTGTATGTTACTGTTGTTATTATTGTTTTGTTCAATAAATACAATAAATGGTAAAATTTATAAATTAAGTATACAATTTATTGGTTCATTAAAATGTAGAACTTCGAATAATGATTGGTTTATAATTAAACCTTAGTATGCCATGTAATCACAGTGTATGATAAAATAAATGAATATCTCTTGGTTCCACATTGATGATAAAGAAAACACCAACTAACTGCATTTTTTGTCTTAGTAAATTAATGTTTTATAGTTATTTAACGTTATGTTTCTGTGTTATTTCTTCTTTCACTATTTTACTATACAAATCCATTACGTAATGCTTGTAATGTTGCACGTTAGCAAATTAATTCAATTATTAGTGTATTATGCATTTCATAAGGTTGATAATTCGTTAGTGTGGTTGTGAACAGAATATCTTTTCTTAACGCAAGTGCTTTTGTTGTTACATAAACAAAACCAACGTTGCAAAGAAAAAAGAAAAGCATACACAAGTTTCTCTGAAGCTAAAGATGTTTCAACAGATGAAGTTTAACTTCTTTTTAAGACTTTTTAACAAAGCCGCATCAAATGAAGAGAATTAAAAAGAAATTTGAGGAAATTTGTATTATGTGAATAAGACTAGTTAAATAAAAAAATCAAAGCAATATTTTAATTTTTAAATTAGAATTTTGCAATCAAACTGGAAATTATCCGTAAGTGTAACATTTTAGTGTTTTAACAGTTAACTTTTTAAGAGAAGTCGATATACTACTCTTCAAAACGTAATTTTTTGCAATTTCTGGTTTTTTTTACACTTTTCTATGATTCACAACCCATGAATATGTCTACAAAGTGTTATATTTTAATTTTCCATATTAATTAAATTTGTTTATATAGGTATTTAAAACGAAAACAAAGTTTACGAAAGTTTAGGACTTAAAATCACTCACTTTATGCATTTTCTTGAAACATTTATTGGTCATATCGTCACAATCACTAAAAAAACTTGTTGACACAACTTAACCTTACCGATCTAGGTCGAACAGATAAGATTCTTAATAATTAACTTATAACTACATAATGATGAACAATATTTTGTTTCAGGAAGGCAAGATCTATAGAAAACATTAGGATTGTGTAAAATAAAACTAATTTTGGAGTAAAATTAATACCAAAGACAATGGTTTATCATCGTAATATATAAAAAATAAATAAAATAAAAGTAGTAGTGCCATAACATATCGTGAACTAATTAATTTTTAGTTTTCTGATGTACATATAATTTTGTTTGAAACTCTATCGTATTTTAGCGGTGATGTAACTAAAATGCTTGGCACAAACTAATACGATAAGATTGATTGTTGGTTTTAATTAATTATTGTTGCGGGAGTTGACTAAAAAATAAAATTTATTGCTTGAAAATTGCTGGACCAGTTAAAAAACTAAAGGACTCTTAGAAATAAAGATAAAAAATAATTTTATTATACCCGCACGCTACGTCACAGAAAGGCATACATTCATTAGATCAGCAGATAAAGAGTAGTATCTTACAGAATGTTTGTTATTTCAATTATTCAATAAAATTTTCAATAGTGAACATTCTTGACAAATACTAAAATCAATTGCGTTTACATAGCATATCATAAATTTGTATCACCCTATTAAGTTGTTTTAATGCTTGATAATTATCAAAGCAACAATGTAACCATTAATTATTTTTTATATTTTAAAATGAAACTTGAAACCGCCTTGATTTAATTAAAAACGTAATTAAGTTCCATAACGCAAAAGTATTTTAAACATGATGCCTTAATTGCGTAAAATGAAACATTTTTATCATTAATAGGATATTTACTACAGTAGCCAAATAAAATTTAGAAAATTGAATTTCCAACGGCAATCTTTTTCTTTAGTATTGTTAGAGCTACAGGGTTATTAACGTTCGCCGCTAAAGGGTTTTTGAAGTAGATGTTTTCTTTAATTTTCTTTCAAGTACCTTCAGGATAGCTTTCGATTCTTTTTAAATAACGTTATCTTTAATGAATCCTTTGGTCAAATTCACAATGACGTTTCTTAAAGAGAGAAATTTAGCTGAACGGGCTGCTTATTCTAAATCACGCACATACAGATCCAAAGCAATCAATTCTAGATTTTCAAATAGAAATTGCTTGGGTGAAACCGTCTCCACTTTGAATTTCGAGACTTCGTTTCAACCTACATTACATTTGAAGTTTAACATTCTAAACTAGCACTAAACAAACTAATGTTTTTTTAATTTTGTTTAATTAAAATACTAAATCAAACACGTCCTTTGAGTATTTGAACACAATTTTTTTCTAATAAATGAGCTTTCTAAACGTGTTTAGATTAAAAGTTTTCGAACATCCATAAATACATTTCTTTAAGGAAGTGAACATCAACCCTTTCGTTAATAAAATCTTTGAAACAAAATTTCAATATTGACCTACGACTATTACTTTACATACCGACCTTAGGTTTTCAGAACTCGTGTCTCGAATAATTTATTAAATCACGTGTTGATCTTAAGTTCTAAGTAAAGAATAAACAACACAATCGCCGTAATATCAAACAAAACACAATAAAACCTTAACCGGGTAGTAGTGAGAAATACGGAAATGCAACTTCAGGATTACTAAAACATAAAACGCAGGCAACAGCTGTAATAAATGTCAAGAACTTCTAAAAATGAGTAAATATAATGGTTTAAAGGTATATTTATAGGTCAATTTAAAGAAAAGTTATAAAATGAATACACTGTATTTCCATCTTTGGACACATCCGCTCATAACACTCAATCAAATGTTTTATGACAAAATTGCATTCATTTTAACGGATGTATAGTGTAAGAGTAAAGTATTTTAAAAATACTGAAGATTGAATCAGTTCCTCCACACCCATGACCGTCTGCATTTCCTTATTCCTAATACTTTACTATATTGTATTATTAATTTGTAATTTATTGTTATTGTCCTTTAATAGGATTTTTGATCTGTTGGGCAATAAATATTATTATTCATTATTATTATTATTATTAATACAGCGTGCTCCAAAATAAAATGGAATACGAAAGCTGATTTTTTTTTAAATAAGACACCTTGTATATAATTGCATTTACAAATTTTACTCAAAAATAAAACTTAACTTTTATAAGGGCTCCCTGAATCTAAATATAAAAGTATGGCAATTTTTCTTAAAATGTAAAATTTTAGAAAAAAATGAATATGATAAAAATAATTACAACAAATTTACTTTAAGGTTTAAATTACTTTTTCGCCTGCCAATATGGAAAAAGTTCTTTTCCGCTCTTTGAAACGGGTGGAAAATACAATTTCCAGCCCTAGGGCGGGAAATTATTTTCGCCTTACACACATAGATGTCACTTATATGTTGACTAAATTACAAATAATAATCGCATTGCTATATCAAAGAACAAACTTAGAAAAACTAGAAAATAGTTTTTTCTTCATAAATTATTGCATAATTACGTTTTTTTAACTATAATGTAAACTTTGATAACGTATTAATTTATTTTTATAATATTTTTGTAGTTTCTGAAAAATGGAAAAACAATTCTAATTTGGGATTTTAATTTTTGTTGGGTTGTGTTATAATGTCTAAGAATAAAGCATTGAACATAGCGCTTACAAAACATTTAGTGTTTTTGTTTGGTATGTGTGTTTATTGATTTGATTTCCAATTTACATCAAAAAAAATTACCCACAAATATTTCTTCTAAGTGCTGCAAGTGTGTAAACACCCAAAGCAGTTGTTAAAAATAACCTTTATTGAGGAAGTTCAAAAAACAAGAACTAATGCTTCACTCATTACTTATTTTAAACGAGGACAAGACACTGCTGGCCCGCTTAATCCCTTAGTTGCTGTAAGAGAGGTACATTTTTTGAATTATTAAAAATTCTAATTTTTTATATTTAGAAACTATTTGTTTTTGCAGAGAGGGTAACAAACGCTTTGAACATTAGTATCAGAACAGCAAATATTATTTCTCAAGCCGGCAAAACTGGAGAACCTTTACGAAGCCCTAAGAAAACAAAGTCACATACCGAACCTGTCACCGATATTGATAACTTTGATAAAATGCTATACAGAATACCACATATGACATGGTTAAGGATGGTGAGTGCATAGAATTTAATTATTATAATTTAACACAACTTATTTTTAGAAGTATACGTACATTAACTTCACTTACAAAAGTTTTGAAGCAGAAGGATATCTTCCAAGGCTCAGTAGTATTGTTGAGAACAATTGTTCACAACATTACGTTTAGGTACAAAAAGCTGATTCTAAACAAGTTTTAATGAAGTTACACCTGATATTGTACTAGCAGTATGTCAAAAATTTGTATATTTAGATAAAATTTAGGTGTTTGGTACTGCAATGACATTTACATCGTGAAAAATTGAAATATGTACAATGAGGTAACACCTAAAATATTTACAGATATTTAAGAAGGTTTGTAATTTATATTTATTACCTCTTTGTGAATAGTTATAAATTATTATACCAGATGGAGTAGGTAAATTAATGTGAGAAGTACTATTCATTATTTGAATATTTGATTCCCCAAAAACTGGAGTAAAATTATCCAGGTTAGGTTCATTGTTCAAATCATTCAAATCTTGCAACTGACCTGAGGTAATCGTTGAGGAAGATGCACCAGGTGGCTGGTTTGTGGATGTACCTTCCATTCTAAATAATGTATTTGCAACATCTTTTTTATTTTTTAGAGAACTGTCAATACATCCTTCAGCGATAGTTGAAGATTTCCAACCCCCATGTTTTTTAATATTCAGTAAGTCTGCGCCAGAATCTGCTAAGAGTGTAGCAGAACTGCGTCGGAAACATTGACCAGTATATTGAACTGCATTGGGTAATTTAAGAAATTTTGTTATTTTCGATGGTATTTTGCCAAATGTGTTTTTTCCCACAGGCTGTACAGTGCATTTACCCATTCTGTAAGTGAGAAACAACCTGTCGTGAGTGGTATGGGGCGGTCTCAAAGAAACATATTTCTTATAAATATCAAGAATGCACACATTCTCGTCGAGAGTTTTGTTTGTTATTGCAAACGTCCGTTGTATATAATTTTTAGTGTCCGAAATTGTAACAATTATACAATTATCTTGAACGAAAATATTGGTAAAGGTTAAGTTTGTAAGTTCTATTTGACGACATGCTCCGTAAATTCCCATTATTAGAGCAACCTTAAAACAAAACACGGTGTTACTATTTTTTTTGTACTTATTGTAATTTATTATTAGAGATGAATTATTTATGTACTTACTTTGAACATTAAATATTCATTATCTGGAGCAACCTTTAAAAATTTCACACAATCGTCGTAACTTAATATTTTTGATTTTTGGCTTTATAGTTAACACTTTGTTGTTTCAAATAAACTTGTATTTTACTAAATTCATTAACATCAATATTTTCTTTAATTTTAATTACAGATTTCAGCATTGAATATTCTGCCCATAAAGTAGCAGAATTTACGGTCTTCTTTCTATAAATGAGATATGCCAGCAAAACATTCTGACTTGTATTTTTTGCTTTATTGGTTTCTTTCCACTTACAAAATGTAATGTAGGTTCTCTGATATCTGTCTTTTGATTTTACAGGTAGTAAATTTTCTAAGCAGTATTTACTAGTTCCTGTAATTCAGGTGGAGTATGCTCCAAATACTCTTCATTGGAACTCATCTTGATACTATTTATCTATTATTATTATTAATGAATATCTTTACTTTCGCGATTATACTTTAATAAAGTTAATAAAAATTATATAACAAAAACAATTGCTTTGACTAATTATTATATGAAGGATAAATAAATTGCACAGCACTCTCATTTTTTTTTTGAAAATACTTAACTATTGTGTGACTGAAAAAGTTTCAAGAATACTAAAATTTCAAAAGCAGGAGCTAGGCGAAAAACAATTGTAAGCACCACAGGCGTAAAGACCCTTGCAGCCCTATAGCAAAGCCGCCCTCGCTTCGCTTGTGCGGCTAACTGATGCGGGCAGCAATTTATGCCTTCCGCCCTTGATACTTAATATACTATAGTTTATTTATTGATAAAATAATACAAATCTCGTTACAAAGTGTGTCTCGACGATATCATGACGAATAATGAGAACAAAAAACCGATTCAGCTGAAAACGTGCAACTTTATATAAATGTACTTGGTCTACTTACTAAATAATTTTTATGGACCAACTTTGTTATTTTAAATACCAATTTAAGAATTTTTTTCCTAAATGTGTGCAATTTTCATAATTTTTTTCTCGTTAGATACAATTTCTATTAGTAATTTAAAGTTTTATTAAAAATTGTTTTCTAATAAAAATTGTAATAAAAGTTAATTAGTAATTTGGTTTAAATTTATAATCAAATTTTTTTTATTATTGATTATTATAAAAATACTAATAAAAACACCATATTACCACCTAACCTTTATACCCATAATAAAAATCTACTTAATAAAACAAAAACCAAAAAAACTTACATGGTTTAAATTTAAAATAAAATTTTTTTATTGTTAATCTGTGATTAGGTTTAAAATTTGTTACTATAATTTTGTTCTATTTTTTAATATTAAGTTGTGGGAAGTAAGGATTAATTTTTCAATATCACTTTTTAATTAACAGTATGTAGGTAATTTTTTTTTAATAAACTTTGCTTTTACGAGTCGACACTAGATGACGAAAAACTTATCGTTTTTTTACTGATGTATAATTTCTAATAACAGCCGTTTCTTTAAATTGTTTTCTTTTTCTAAAATTTTAGGTTTGTTAAAATCAAAATGATGGAAATTTAGTACGGAGTGATTTGATTAAGCACTAATAGAAATATGTGGTTTTAAAATTTTTTTTAATTAAATCTTGATGTTGTTTTATACTTTTATGCAAATATTGTATGGTTTGCCCAATATAACATTTATTACAATTTTAGCATTCTAATTTGTATATAAGTTCTAATTGGTCGGCAATTTTGCTTTTATCTTTAATTTGATTGCATACATTTTTTTTAAAAGTGCTGTTATTAGTGAACGCTGTTTTATTTTGTATTGTATTATTTAAGTTCTATTTCATTTTTTTAAAGTTGTACAGTGTGTCCACGGATGGGGTATCCTATAGGTGGTTTTAGAACAAGCAAAACTTTTTATCAAAAATGACATTTTTCGCTAAAACTAAAATTAAAAAAAATTTTCACCTATAGGATACCCCATCCGTTGACTCAGTGTATGATAATGTTAAAAAATTATTTTTTATCTTTTTTATCTTTTATGTAATCATTGTTAAATTCTTGTCCTAAAAAGTTTGGTTGTAAGTCAATTTCGTTTTCAATTATTCTTTGTGATTTAATTTTATTAATTCTAACTTTAATTTGTTTTTGTATCAATTTTAAAACGTATTTTAATTAATATTATTTCCATTAGTTGTAAATAATTTATATAAAATTTTAGTTCAGAAGGCATTAATTACACTTTTTTATATATTTTGGAGTAAAAGAATTGAAACTGATAAATCAACTTTGACTTACTAAAAAAATCATTCTATGGTGAAAAATATCGAGTATAATATATAATGCAGGGCTGTACCAAATTGTTCAAACTAAACAAGTTCAACTCTCATTGATTATATACTTTCCACATAAGATTCATTTGACTCCAAAAACCGGTGATCAATTCCATTCTATCTGTAAATATTAGCGACAATTTTACACATTTTAAGGACATCTTTGTTCATCAACAATCCATGAACAAGTACAATGTAGATGAATTTCAAAATCATTTATTAAGTCAGGATTGGAACTATAATATTTCTGATGTTAATCGATTGGCTTACGCATTTGTTCAAGGTATAAATCAGTACATAGACAAATCATGTCCGTTAACAAAAGTTCAATTAAAACTGAAATATGCAAATAAACATTGGATGACGGAAAATATAAGAAATATAATGAAGATCAGAGATAACTTATATTAACGAGCTGTTGCCGAAAAAGATGTCCACGTGTGGAATGAATATATCTAAACATGTTAGAAATAAAATTGTTGGTCAAATAAAAATTGATAGAAAAATTACTTTAAATAAATTATAGATGACAATAAAAGTAATCCACGTGAATTATAGAAAAACATCAAAATGTCATTGCTTGAGAAATATCACATACCTACTGATGCAATTAGATTTGAAAATATAACACAAAAAATCCGGACAGAAATTGCCGAAAGTTTTAACATTTATTTTATTGATAGTATTAAAGATATTGTTAAAAATATTCCAAATATTCTGTGTTTAAAAAGATATCCTTATCGGAGATGAAAATGATGTTAAAATGTATGAAAAATGTGCGAGGTGTGTCGAAAAATATATTGTTTGATGCGGTATCTGTTATTGGAGATCGTTTACTTGACGTAATAAACTTATCTTTGACTAGTGGTGTTTTTGGAAAATTGGAAAGAATGTATAATAATCCCGCTACCAAAATTAACAACACTAAACAACACAACGAGTTTCGACCAATTAATACTGTGCCCGCTTATGAAAAAGTTTTAGAATTAGTTGTTAAAAATCAGTTACTGACCTATTGTGATAAAAATAAAGTTATTGTTCAAAACCAGTCAGGTTTAAGAGTAAATTATTTATGTGAGTTGGTATTTGTTAACATTTGTAATGAGTTTTTTAAAAGCAATGGACTGTGATAATTTTGAGTTGCCTGTACTTTTAGATTTTAAAAGAGCGTTTAAAATAGTAGATCGTACTAGATTAATAAGGAAACTTGAAATTATTGGTATTAAAGATAAGGTTTTAAATTGGTTTAAGTCATATTTAAGTAACCGAATCCAGTGTGTCAAATTTAATGGTCATGTGTCAAATGATAAATATGTTGTTTTTGGAGTACCACAAGGAACTGTTTTAGGTCCCACATTGTTCTTACTATACATCAATATTATCATACATACTGTGGTTAAATGTAAAATTATACTGTTTGCAGATGATACTATGGTGTATGTAATTGGCAAGGACGTTCATGAGATGAAAAAAACTATAAATAAGGAATTGAATGAATTATTCATTTAGATTTGTGATAACAAATTAAACAAAAATTTGAATTCGATGTGGCTGTATTTATATTTACGATAAAAAAATAAGATCGTTCCAAATTATATCTGTAATCGTGTAAAAATATTTAATGAGATTCATAACTATAACACTAGACACCAAGACGACATTATTTTATTAGAAAGGTGCTTTACCAACCGTATGAAAAACAACTTGTTATACAAGGGACTACTTCAATTTAACCGATTACCAGATAAATTAAAAACATGTGATAAGCTCTGTTTATTTAAAAAACTAATGCGGAATTATATACTCTCACACAATTAAAAATTGTTGATGTGTCTATTGTTAATTGTTTGTACTATTCTTCTTTGTATACTCATTTGTTTTGTTTTATATTACATTATTTGTTAACTGTGTAGCTAATGCTAAATAAATAAAGATTATTATTATCTATCTGTTTTTATGTTTTTTACGGTACCAATTTGTTTCTATTGTATTATTTTTGTTTATTATAAGTGTTATGTCTAAGAAATTAATTTTTATTTTTTTATTTTTAATTTCTAAAGTAAATTTTAATCTGTTATGATAATTATTAAAAATACTTTTTATGTTTTTTATTTCGTTTTTCTGTGCTATTATTTGTATGTACTTATCTACGAATCTTTTATAATAAGCTAAATTTTGGATTTGTTTAAGTTTTTCAATTTCCATTTTTGTAAAACTAATTCTGCTGTAGTACTAGATAAAGGATCTCCCATAGCAACACCACAAGTTTGTGCTATATTTCTTGTTCAAAATTAATGAATTCTATGATTTTGATAAATTCTGGTTTGGGTATTTTAGTATTTTTTTCAAAAAAAATTTATAGATTCAGTAGCCAAATCAGTAGGTATGTTAGTATATAATGAAACTATATCTAACGAGAAAATTTGGTAATTTGATAAAATTTTTAAATTATTGATAGATTTTTTAAATGAACAAGAATCTTTAATTATGTTTATGTTTTTTGTTGTAATATTTTTAGTATGTTTGATAAATATTTTGAGAATTTATAGTAGGACTTAAAAATTAAGCGACAATAGGTCCTAATGGTATTACTAAGTTTATGTAATTTTTGGTAAATCATAAATTTTGGTGCAATCCCATTTTGAAAAATAATTTATTATAAACATAATTATTTTGTGTTTATATAAATTTTTTAAAATATTATTTTTGTTATGTATAGTGATAGTGGGATCTTTTAATTATTTTATATGTGTTATTATTATTGAGGATATAATGCATTTTGTTTGTATAGTTATGTTTGTCCATAATTATAGTTTTATTTGTTTCATCTGCTTCCAAAATTAAAGTTTTTGCCTTCTTGTAAGAATTTTTTGGTTTTTTGTTTTATTAAGTAGATTTTTATTATGGGCATAAAGGTTAGGTGGTAAAATGGTGTTTTTATTAGTATTTTTATAATAATCAATAATAAAAAAATTTGTTTTTAAATTTAAACCAAATTACTAATTAATTTTAATTACAATTTTTTATTACAAAACAATTTTTAATATAACTTTAAATTACAAATAGAAATTCTATCTAACCAGAAAAATTATAACACACAATATGTTAAGTTGGTACTACTTAAAAAATTTTATTCATCATTAAAAATTTATAAAAATAACATCATAAAATCTATTTTCAACATAATTCCTGTAAAATGGATACAACTATACATATTATTTTATAATTTTTAATAGAGTCACATTCAACATGTGCGTAGAAAGTTTTCTTTCACTAACCTATTTTAATCTTTGTATTTTAGTTTTTAGGATCTAAATTACACACAAATGTTTTTGAAAAAAACAATTCATTATATTGCAGAAACGTCAATATATTTTTTAAATATGTATAATTTCTTAACTACCATTTACTTCCGTACCTCCCATAGAAATAAATTTAAAAATGTCTAATAATAAAAACATCGTCCAATACCTTATCTGCCTGTTATGTTTCATGAAATATTAATTTTTCAGGCCAAACCTTGTAGTAGAACACGTAAAATTGTATGCCAAAACCGAAAATAAAATAAAAACTAGGGTATTTTATTTAAAATAACAAAGTTCTTATCCACTTGCGGTATTACCAAAAGTGATACCGCCATAAAACTGTTTTCAGTAAGCAGACTATGTCCAATTGTATAAAGTTATAAGTTTTCAGCTAAATTAATTTTTTCGTTCTCATTATTCGTCTAACATGCTGTCGTTAAGACATACCCTGTATAAATTATAGTTCAATTAGTAAAGATTGTTGCTGTAGTGATAGGTAAATATTTCCTCCAATAAGTTTTCTTTAAATGATAACCCTTCTAATTTTTTCAATGGTTTAAGTTTAGTCAATATTCTCAAGTACCGAGTCAAGTTGTTTATTCACAATATCTTAAAATGGTAAACGAAAAATAACACTTGAAATTCTGTACGCGGCCATAATTAAACATTTTCGTTCTACGTAAAATACTTTCAGCTATACATGGTGTGCCAAAATTGCTATCAACTTTTTATTTTAAATACAATAATTCCTTTTCCTTTTACATGAGTCGATTGGCCATATATTTTTGAGTTTATATAACCTAAATTAGGTTATCTTATTGTTAAAAAATCAATTTTTTCAAATGAAACTTTTGCTCTTTTTTACATCATTCGAGAGAAAGTTGAATTTTACGGTATATTGCTTAAGAATTTTCTCTACCCAATTTTTATCTATTATCAAGTTATTCAATAAAAATCAAGAAATATTTCATAGTAAGTATGCCGATAAGTATGACATGTCAAAAACGGTCAAGGATAAGATAACATAACTAGGGTTATATAAACTAAAAATTGTATGACCAATTGACCCATGTAAAAGGAATAATAGGTTTGCATTTAAAATAAGAAAGTTGATAAAAACTTTGGCACACCCTGTATAGCTGTAGGTTTGAATATATTTGAAGTAGAACAACAATAATCGATTGGTCTACGTAGATCAACCTGTATATATTGGGGTATTCTCTTTAGCTTGGTAGGTGGTCGAGAGCACATTTTTATTATTTTTGTTTGTTTCTGGTAAGGATAACATTGCTTCTTAAAAATCTTCAATTATAAATTTGGTTAACTTTTGTTTTATTCAATTCAATTCAGATACAATATTATTTTAATTTCTATTGTTCACAATTGCTTTATGTTTAGCTTATTATTGTATATACATATAAAGTTACCCTTTTTTTAGCAAGTTAGCACACCTACTGTTCTACTTTTTATGCCTGTTGTACTTGTCCTATGAACCTTGTTGGGTTTATTGAAAGTAAGTATACAAATGAACTACAAAGGACATACATTTCATTGGGAATCAAAATCAAACATCCTGGGTACAATTTTTTTGCTTTTCTTCTAATTCTACAATCAAAACGCACTCATTAAACGCAATTTAGATTTGAGGTTATTATTCTTTTATGCTTATTAAGATCAATTTTATTTAGTTAATTAGTTCGTATACGAAACACATAGTTTTTCTTATTAAATATCTTTAGTGCTTATTTCACTATTAGACAATCTTGTTAAGTTTTTAAATAAATCTACATAAATATTTGTCGATCACTCTAATTACTTGTTAGATTGTAAGTCTATACTACAAAACCTGACATAACAAACGTCTACTGTACTAAATTAACATTCCTTCTATTTAGTGGTTTTATTTGCTTTAATGAAGTTTTAATGCCCTTGTAACTTTCTTATCTATTTATTGCTTATAAAAAGTTATATAAACTACAAAACATACAGTAACCGGCAAAGAGTTTGCATCAAATGGGAAAAATTTTTGTAATTGAAATATCCGAAAATTTCTTTTGGCAAATGAATTTAGCATATCAAATTACAAAAAAAAGCACTTTGACAAATGTCATGTGACTACTGTCATAGCGGCAAATTAAAAAAATATTTCTCAAATATATAAAAAAGTAAGGTTAGATAACAAGATATTAAAAAATGCCTAAAAGAAAAGTTGTTCAAAATTAGATTATGTGCAAATTTTTAAAAGAAAACCAGGACTTTTCAAAAATATCAGTTTTCCGGCACTTTTTCCGGATGCATTTGATGCAAACTCTTTGCCGGTCACTGTATATGCAGATTGGTTTGTCGCTATTCCAGTAGTACTTAATAAAATTAAATTCAGATCTACTATCTCTCTCCATCTAAATAGTCTAACCACCAAATATTTTTTGTGTTATACACCGTAACAAACATTCTTTCACTTTCAATTCGTGAACATCAATCTTGTTTTTATCTCTGTTTGATGAAAAAATTACATTACAAGTACAAGTATGTTACAGTATATTCAAGTATTTTATTATAAATATAATTTTTTTATCTAAACATAAATAAGATGTTTTTAAATTTGACATTACAGATGTAACTAACATATTAATTAAGTTCACAACTTTTGTTAAAATTTCCTTGATGTAAATAAACAAATTCGAATTTTTAAAGATCTTGTCGGTGAACTATTATCATTTTAAGTTTATTAGTTGACAAAGATAAACGTACATACCCACAAAAATCAATTAAAATGTGCATTAAATTTTTATTTTGAAACAAAAACACTCCATGCTATTTTACTAATCCTTTAAAGTTACTGAATTGTAAGAGGTCTACTATTTAGGGACTAGCTATGTCCGCAACAGTTGCAACAGTTTCTTTTTATTGTACACTAGTTGACAAAAATTATGCTTAGTTCCTCGATAGTTTAAAATGTAAACATTAAAGTTGGTAATTTTATTAACATAAACTCCGTAGTGTAACTGAGAAAGTGCAGTTAATGCTTTCCTATAGCTATTTGAATTAAGTTCTAAGATCGTATTTGTGTACCTAATTTATTGCAACAAGAAAACTACTTGTTAAACTTAATAGATGTTAATTTACTTCAAAAAGTTTATATTTTCTAGATTGCATTCTATTTAATGATTTTTTATTGGTGTTCAAAATGTAGAAAACTATAGTTAATGGTATGTTCAATTTATACTGCATTCTCCTATATGTTTACACTGCGTTCAAAAAATGATTGACGAGGGTTTGAATTTGATATTAGGAATAGAATTTTGATAAGTAGGTACTAACTATGAGAACACCTAAAACTTGTTTTTTTATGAGCTTAACTATTTATCATAAAATGAATAAAATAAAAATAGTTTTATTTATTAGGATTCAATAAATTTAGAATTAGGTATAGTTCGTTAGTACTAATTTTTTTTTATTTATTTATTTTAGGGTATTAGTAACAAAGATTAATTAATTTGATTGAACAACTGATGTAGTAAATGATTGTGATTGTCATTTGTTTTTAAAGTATCCGGTAACCACGCCGCTAAAGTTACGTTATTTTAATTAAAAATTTAAAAATCATGCTACTTAAATATGTGGATAATTAAAAAATAAGTGGTAAATATCCACGCCAATTTTGAACAAATGAGCTGGAAATCTTCTATGGTTTGGCTCTATTTTGCTAACAGTAAATATAAAATTTCTGCTATAATTGATGTTTTTTTGATACCAATGTTTATGTGAAATGTCAGAATTTACTCAGTGATATGAGGTTTGAGACTCATTGTAACAGAAATTTTTTTTTATATGTCGAGTAAGTTGTTGGTAACATGATGATTCACACCCACAACGTAATCGTTAGTACTAGTTAAAATTAACAAAATAAATAACATTTTTTCTAAATGTTGCCTATCTAAGTTTCAACACAATTTCCACACTCCAATTTTAATTTTATCAAAAAATTACGTAAGCTTCGGAACCAGACTGAAGCTACATTGGGATGAAAGTACACTACGCGGCAAAAGTGACGCGAAACAATACAAAACAAATTGAACTTTGGATTAATTTTTTTAATATCAAGTACTTGCTACCGGCAATCTCAAACACCACGGCTTTTCTTTATCAGGCCCTTTTAGCAGTTATTCATACTTTTTGATATTTTTAGATTTTAATGAGGCTTAAAGTTTGCGTTCTATGGTATACGTACTTTATTTAATTAAACTTGAATTTATTATGATTATTTTTTGAAAAATTAAAAACGTCGCCAATCTCAAACACCACGTTAAAGAGGAGCCGCTTTTGGCCGTTTTTCATAATTTCGAATTTTTTAAATTTTTTTATGAGAAATAAGTTTGCGCTTTTTGACATACTATGTTTTCACACTTCTGGGTAATATTTCTAAAAAACCATGAAAGCATTGTGTTGACCATTTAGGACTATTTTGAGAAATTACGTATCCAGTAATATAAAAATAGCTGATTGCGATAAAAGTTGTCATTCTAAAATGTTCAAACTGACAAAACTGTAAAGAGCACAAAAAAACAAACTTTTACGTCAGAAATAGAAGAGATGTTAATTGAAAATGAAGAGTTGAATGTTTTATCAAATAAAAAATAATCAATAAAAAACAAAGAGTGCGCCTCAATTGAAAAAAAATTACAACAGAGTAAGAAATAGTAATAGATTTAATCTTTTAAAATATTACACAAGTATAAACATTTATACAATATTTATATTTATTTATATTATTAAAAGGCACAGAACCAGCATCTAAATTAAAAAAAATGGTAAATCTCTGCAAATGTTTGTATCATGTTGAGCGTTACCACTTTGTTTTGATACACAATAGTTATGATTTTCCACAACAGCAACTTCCTGTGTCACTTTGGCTTTGTATAGTAGATATTTATGTAAAATACATGTTGTTAAAACAATTGTTTCGATGTAGGCAGGTTTCGGATAGAGTTTTTTAAATATATGTAAAAACACTGTGCCGAAATTCTCAAAACACGTCTTTTCACGACAATGTAGAGAGTTAAAACTCTTTTTCTGTACATCATCTGAGAAAAAGGTCTCAAAAGATTAACTTTAAGAAAACACGCAAAATCTCCCAAAATAAACATAAGGTTATCCGAGAGCTGTTTACTGTCAGGTATGTTCAATTGTTTTAAACTCAAACTTGCAAAAACACTTCCATATTTTTTGCTATATAATTTTATATGCACCGTCAAAAATCTGTAACCAGCATCAATTGACGCAGACAGAACAACAGAAAAAGTATTTTTTTTATAATTATAATAATTAGAACTAGTTATTAGCAGGTGATATAATTTCAATATGCTTGCCGTCTAGGGTTTTTAATAATTAGGTATCTCCTACATCACATTCATCATATTTTTCATCAATGCCCATTCAATCTCGTACAGCATCAAATATTTCTTCCATAAAACAGTCATATCCTCCTTTACTTACAGCTACCTTATATCAAAGTTTTACTTAAACTTAAAATAATTCTTAATAAATACAACCTGAGACGTAATTGAGGCCTTTTAGACTTCCCTTATGCAAAGTACCAAAATAGTAAAAAAACTTTTGATATTGGTATAAGCAACGTTTAGCTACCACTAAGCGGATGTTTTTTCAGACTGATGACCAATTAGATGAGTTCAATCATTTGGGTTAGTCATCGGCCTGAAGAAGCACCTGCTTAAAGGTTGCGAAACGTCGCATAATACCTACAAATAAAGGTCTTTTTTACTATTTCAGTACTTTCCATAAAAAGTCCAGTGGCCTCAATTACATCCCTGGTTGCATTTATTCAGTTATCAAGGAAGGATATACATATACCATTATTAATAATTCTTAATATAACGTTATGAACACATGTGTCGACATTAAAAAAAATATGTTAGTATTATAAAAAAGATATTTTATTTTTACCTTAATTACACTGCAAGTTTTTGAATTGGTGGAATAGATTCACGAAAAGTAGTGTTTTATTATTGTAAGAAGTGGTGTATTTGATTTTGTTCATTATCTTCAGAGGCCTTGGTTTTGCAATTTTTATTTCAAATTATTTTATTAAACTGACATTAACTAAATCAATCAATTAAATTGTTTTTGATGGATCGTCGTTGGCATATTTCAAGAATATGGCAACAGCATCTGCGTGGTCGCGGTATTCACGTACACTATTTTTGTTTTAAAATGTAACTGAAATTGCTAGAAAAAAGAAGGTTTCAAAAGATTAAACTATAAACAGCACAAAATGTTTTAGAAGATACACTAAACAGTATCACCCTATGTGCAAGTACTGGAAAATACGGATGAAATAAAAAAAGTAAGGCAGATGCCTTTTAAGATCTGTAAGATTGATCATTTAAGTATTCATAATGTAAAATAGTTTAATTAATTTGATTAATATTTTGTTAAATAATTAATAGATATTTACAGTTAAGTTGATTAGTCAATTAAAATTTAAATTAGCGTAAGCGAAAGTGTGAGCGAAAGTAAATGGATAAGAGTAGAACCTTCACCAACTAATAATCTTGGATACCAGCCACTTTCTAAGCAGGTATTGAACAAACGTTATAGAATGTGAACTTGTGCGTTTATACGCCTAAAAAACATTGACCTTAGTAAACAGAATCATTAAACAATCAAAAGATGAGATTTCAACGGTGATTTTGAAAAACAAATTTTAAAACAAAAATAACATTATAAAACTTTAAAAAAATTCCTAAGAATATAAACTGTTGGAACAAAATTAAAAAAAGAAAAAAATGTCAAATAATAGAAATAATTAGTTAAACAATTTTTCAATTACTTTGGTTCGCCGATTTTGCTAATTTTTCTCTAGTTTAAAACTGTAGCAAATCATTTTCCCCTTTCCATTTACAATTGCATTTTTCAGCAAAAAGTGATAACCACAAAAAGCAAATTAAAGATAACCTAATACATCAATACACAAAATTTTAATACACTGAACAAATTCTATAAGAGTATGTTACGGTTTATGGTTATCAAAGTATTAAATTAAGCGGCAGTGTCAAAAACCTGGCCCGCAGCTCTTCCAGTCAAAGAGAGATTGTAGCTGTATTTTGGTAGTAATTAATTCGAAGGCTCTCACACTGCAAAAAGAAGTAATAAATAAGGCGCCATCTAGTAAAACGCGTAGTAAATACTCTAGAGCACCTAGGAACTTTTGGCACAGAAACACCGTTAAACTTTAGAAATATAATTTTTATAAAACGATTACACTAGTTATAAACACAAAGTACACAACAAAAGGGTGGTAGAACCGACGATACTAGTTATTGTAGAAACGTTGAAATTAATAACTGTTCTGTGCCGATAAGCAACTAATGAGCGTGGTCACCTATTAAATTATTAATCAACGGACAAAAAACAGATAATTGAATCTTTAAAGAGCCTCACATATGATACTAATTTTGTAAGATCTTTTAAATCACATCGATCAAATGTAAAGCGCAAGAATTATGTAGGTAAATCTCACCAGAATACAGATACAATCGCGTTTGAAATAAAATAATAACAGAAAACATGCACACCAACTTATCTAGTTTATCGATGATTATGGTGAAGAGTAGTCAATTCGTATTTCCAAATGGAGAAATAGTAGTACAGCCAAGAGAGAAGTAGTTACAAAATGTCCTCGGTTGAATATATGTCAGTAGTCACTAATGGCCATCTTGCCTGAACAAAATAGTAGCCGGTTGCAAATGTCAGGTAGATAACAACCTTCGAAAGTAATGTTGAAGTTTTCTTAATTAAGCAACTATAATGGGATAAAATTGCCTGTATTTATTCATTCCAATCATTACTCAGTAGAAGTTCTAAAACGTAAAACGTGGTAAGATGGCGAATTAATCTCAAATTCACAGTGGTTATAAATCACAAAAAAGTTACTTAAGACGTAGAAGAGGTTAATAAATCCTACGATAATATTAAAAAACTTGGTATGGTGACTTAGTTCCGTTACCATTTAATTAGTAACGGTACTTCATTAGATTTTGTCAAATTTTAGAACTCGAGATTCACAACTTTCCATATGAAAGGCACAATCTGAAAAGAGAGAAAAGAAACGTCTAATTTATCGGACGAGATTAAACAATAACCAACTCCGATATCTCCAAATACTTTCGTCACCGAAATGCTCAAATGTAGCTTAAATTGTCTAACTACCAGGTAAAGTTACCCACAAAGTCAAGAATATTCAGACATTGTCACCAGCGGCGCCGAATGGAATAAATTAGAAAAAAATTACCGGTCAGAATTTTGTTGGAATCTTTGCCGAAAACTTCGTAACTTTAAAATAAAAGGACAAATTTTAGAACTTAAAATATCGTATATTAATAATAAAAAGGAGCAACATCGCCATGATTTGCTTTAGAAGCAGCCGCAGGATGCGTTAAGGTTCTGGAGCTATTTCCAGTAATTTTTGTAGACTTGCAATGAAGTGAACCCTACACTGATGAATTTCAAAAGGCGAAGCACGTCCTAGGTGCAGTGCCGTTCGTAATTGTGTAATTATCAGTAGCTACTGTTTTATTTGGTTTGTAAAAATTAAAATTGCGTTTAGCTTTTTTCGCAATGTTGAAGACTTCTACAGCCGGCATCTTACGTTCCTACATAACTGTCTATGACACTATCGCTTATTAGTATTAATCACTGTTCTTAGAATTGACAGTAGATTAATTTTCTAATTCATCAGTGGGTTCAACGTTTTTTTTTTAAGTTTGTTTGAGATAAATCAGTTAAATTCTAATTGCCTGTTTGCTCAATGTATTAAAGTACAAATTGTACATAAAATCACACCACATATTCATATAATTATTGTAACATAATATGTTACTTTTCAAGTTTAAATATTAAACTTGTATCTTAAAATCCTTTAATGAAACCGATCTACAGAAAAAGCCCCAGGTTATTAAAACAATTATATTTGTGATTCAATTAAGTTACCCAAAAAAAAATAAATTGCTTAAACCTAGAATTATTTTTTAAAAGTATGATTTATGAATGAAGTTCGTATAATAAATTTAACAATATAATAATCCCACAATTTATATACTGGTATATTGCAGTTTATTCTCTGGTATAATTGTTAAACGTTAATCGTAACTCATAAATATACATTTATAAATTATAATCAATGCAAAAGTAATCGTGTAATTACAGAATGTTACAGATAGCGATCGAATAATCTATATCGCTCAATTTAAATTGGGGTAATTAGAATCTCGATTGCTGCTGTTGCGCTTTTTAACAACAAATTGTACATTAATATTTTTTAATAGTATTTTACGTGTTTAAAATATGAATTATTAATTTTAAACTGTCATTGCATAAAACAAATATGCTCTTCCAAATTGTATTTATTTGAAAGGTTATTTTACATTAATGTAATATGTAAACATTGATCAAAAAATAAATTAAATAATATTAATAAATAAAATATTATTATAAGTAATTACAAAATAATAACACTTGTTATAATTTTCATAATTTAAATCATAGTGAAATCATTAATGATAATTTAATTATGCTACTAATAACATTTAATCGTTACAGAATAATGGAATCAGCATTAAAAATTACAATTATTTAAATAAACAAAATATAATTGATAAGAAATTAATCTCGCATAATTATTTTAATGTTGTAAAATCAAATAATAAAAAAAATGTACTTGGTGTAAAATTTTGAATCGCAAACTAAATTTTGAAAACTAATGTGTAATTAGTAAAAGCACTAAATAATGTTAAAATTCAATATGTCTACAGAAAATAAGTAAGTTTTTTTGTTATTAATAAAAAGAATTAATTTGAACATCTAACCTGTAAAATTATCAATGAAATAGAAACCCTTGATTATTTTAAAAGGTATGATAAATTCTTATAGTAGTAAAGATCTTATTAATTATGGATCGTTTTTTTTTCTTTTGTGTGTAATTTTATTTCCTTTTGCCAGGAAGGTACCAGACTTCTGGTTCCTTTTAGTGGAAGATTTCAGGTTAAGTGGATAAATTACAATTGGTTGTTTGACCGTTTAACCTAAAATCTTCCACTAAAAAGGGTTCTGAAGTCTCGTCCTACGTTCATGGCAAATTTGAATATGATTTATTAATAAAATAATTAAATAAAATTTTACTATCGATACTTTTTATTAATGAATCAAATAAAAACTAAAAAAATCGTGGTCAGATTAATTACATGTTTAAAATAAGTTTATAATTATTAAAACGCTTTTAATTAAATTAATTAATATTCAATAACAAAAAAAATTAATGCATCTGATTTTTTCCTTTTTGTTTTGTTTAGGCCATAATCCAATAAATCTTGTAGTTAGAAAATTAGTTTATCAATGTATAGATTGTGCTTAATCAAATTTAATAACAAAGCAATATTCATCACAATTCCAGTTCTAAATGATTATCCTCAAATTATTAGTGAAAATATAAAATCAATAAACACTAATAACCACAGTATTTCTATTAAATGCCAACTTATGAAGTCAAAAATTTTGTTTAGAAAATTTCAAAATTGTTGTAAAACTATAATATTAATTTAACTCATGTTTATCTTGGATTTAGTTTCAGCAATTTAAAATTTTGTGCTATTATCATTGTTTTCTTACTCAAAATTTATAAGTTATTTTTCATTCATTTCCTTTTGAAATCCAATATTTCTTCGGTTGATATAAAATTTTGTAGGTGATAGCTTTTATAAATTTTTAAGTTTTTTATAGTTCACGATATGATCATATTCCCTAAGCATTCTGTTTATTATTTTTAAAAGAAAAATATGCAGTAATAATTGTAATTGTTTTGATAGTTCTTGATTTAGTTGTGAACTAATAGATTGTAATGGTAAATAAATTTTAATTAATAAAAAATTTTAAATCTGTAATGACATATACTAGTAACGTTCTGGCCCATGCTTATTAGCGTCCGACGTGTTATCCGTATTAAGAGTGTGAACGGTGTTGGTTAGTAGGTTACGGTTATTACAATTTATTTCTTTAAAAAATTATATTCAAAATAAAAATTTCAATAACAAAATTTTCTTGCTGTCATTTGTGATAAGCATGATATATACATCTGACGCCACTGATATGTGTATTTTTTCGAACGATACTCAGACCTCAAAATCACTGCACTTATGAAATTTTTAGAAATAATAAATTAATAAATACTGTTATTGATATAACTTTAACAAAAATAAGATTTATAATTATTGTTTAGATTGAAATGCTGATAGAAATTTAAATTCGTCTCGATTCGTTTTTTGTTACCTACTACATCTAAAACCAATAACATAGAGTTCCAACAATTTGTAAAAAACAAAAAATAAACAAATGACTAATAATCATGGGTTAATCAATTGCTGTCGTTTCTAAAACTAAAAAATAAATGGAAGAAAATCGCATCAGAACAGATCAAATGCAAATAACCGTTGTTTAGATAAAATGAGTATTAGGTTCAAAGTAAATCAAATATACCTAATGTTCACCTTATCATTGTTCACATAAATCTACGTCAGACGCAGACATAAACAATCTGCAGACTGCAACTTTAAAATTCTTAAAACAAATGTTTGCCTGGACGAATCTTTTCTATTACTATAGCTTACAAAAATGAATAGATACTGCGTTTTAAAAATTAAACCACCCTGAATGAGTGACCGTAGAAGTTTGAAACAAAGAAATAATTAAAATATAAATAATTTTAATATTATTTATTGAAATAAAAATTAATAATGCATTGCATCATCTCGTACACTTACACACTTAGCAACCCTTCAGGGCATTCTGGAAATAATGAGGTCTATTGCCGTTTGAGGAAGTTTATTCCAGGCTACCTGAAGTTGTTGACGCAATTGAGGTAGAGTATTAAGTGGATGAGGTAAATGATGCAGTCTTCTATTCATCATGTCCCAGACATGTTCAAGGCAAAGGTTTACATTATTTTCTGCCAGGAGGTCCATATTTAAGCGAGCAATATAAAAGCGCGTTTTATGCTAAAAAGCAGCCTCTAGAAGGTTTCCAAGAAAAGGAAAAACAGTTGGCTCCAAACTGTATCAATGTAATGCTTATCATTTAGGGTGTCGGGATTAAATACTAAGGAGAACTTGCCACCGTTATGTATTGCCCCCACATCATTACTTCAAGAGTCGATCTGTACGCCGACGTTGAGCCCGTAAACGTCTATCCGAAAGCCACAAACAAAATCTGATTCATCACTGAAGATGATTTCTTGCCATTCATAGTCCTATTGCTGCCTGTCGTGACTCCACTGCAGTCCGATAGCTTTATGTTGTCTGGTCAGAGAGATGAAAATAAGGATGATACGACCGTATTCTGTGGTAAATCGTACTCACAGACCCTCTGTGACCAACTGCTCTTATTCAATTAATTTTAGCAGATTGTAATGGTTCTACAAGGTTTTGATTGCACTTCGTCTTAAGAGTCGCTCTTTCCGCCCTCCTGTTACTCAGTGACGTTCACGACCATGACGACGGGCTTCTGGATGTTTATTCTGCCAATCTCTCCAAGTTTGTTTCACACTATTTTTACGAACAGATAAACCACTTTCGTACATTCCAATAATTTTTCTCCTTTCAAAGAGCGTAAGTTGGTAAAAATTTGCACGCTGTTGGCATTATTCGAAGTATCAAAAATTAACAAATACTGCGAAATAAATAACTAAATAATAAAAACCAAAGACACCTGGTGACTAAGAAATAATTTCTTAAAGAAGAATTTGTGTCAATTTTTATTCAATTATTTGGCCCCACCTAATATATTTCCATGCTAGTTCTACGATGACTCCTTCAAAATGGTTCAATTTTTTTAAACCCCGAAAATTATGTATTCTCATAACAGTGCAAATTGACCAAGAAAACGTTTGGTCCTACAAATCAATGTCAATTGACAACCAACCATTCAAACAACAAGTCTGTGCAAATAAATCAATCAATCATTTCATTTTACAAACCAGTGCCAATTTACAGTCAAGCGCAGTAAACTGTTTAAAAACTTTTGGTTCTGCAAGCTAATTTTAATTAACAAATAAGCAATGGAAGAACAAGGCTGTGCATATTAATCAATAAAATATTTTGGTTCTGAAAGCAACTAACAAATAACAATAAACATCCGGGCAATGTGCATGTTTACTAAAAGTTGATTTAATTGAATTATAATTAAGAAAGTATCTCCTAGGATTATTAATGTAACTTAAATGTTTGTTTAAACATATATCATATTGTCTAATAGTTTTGTCAACACAAAATTAACCACAAAAACATTCTAACTTGTATATAACACTATTTTATAAGCAATTTTTTGTTATTAATTAATTTATTAGTGATAGGTCAATTTTCCTCTTATAAATTGTATTTAAATGATTCGTTCTTCTTTGAGTAGGAGCACCAACAACGACTAAGTCGTTTTTCAGGCAACGTTTCGTGCAACGAATGTGCATGCATAAAACACAACGTAGATTATAATAATCACAAAATAAGTTAATGTATAAAAGTAAATAAATATCTCTAATAAAACACACACTATTAGGTAAAAAGAAACAAACACAAATTAACATAATTTATTAAAAAAATTGTGATACATTATCAGATTATTTAAATATGATTTTACAACTTATAAAATTATTTAAATTTTTACTTAACTTATAAAATTCTGGGATAAATGGAATCGAAATACAGGTACTTAAAATCAGTTTCATTCTTAATTGAAGTAAGTGAAGTTAAACATTTTAAGTTACTTTTGTATAAATATTTATTGTACAAATCTTTGATAATTTGTAAAGTAAAAAGATTAATTTTAGCAATTTTAAAGGTAAGTCATTTTTCTATATTAAAATTATTTAGAGATAAAGAAGTATTAAATAGACGAATAAATAAAAAACAAAAATTAGCAAAAGGAATCGTATGTGAAGTAGTAAGTATTCTAAAAATGTCAAATTCTGATTTATTATTATTATTAAGGAAATCATAATGTCTAAAAATGAAATTTTATTATCATCAGAAATTTCATACATAAAACTTATTCTATTATGAATATTGTTTAACAAAAACAAGAATGATTCTATTTCAGTTTTTGTATCATTAAAATACAAAAAATTATCTACATATATTTCCTCAAAATTACGTAATTAATAAATAAAGAATTAATTAAAATAAAATTTTGTTCAATATTATCTAGAACTAATTCTGCTAATATTTGGTGAAAGTGGTGATCCCATAGGAAGTCAATGATTTTGTATATAATAATTATTAAAATTAAAATATGTGCTATTTTAAAATATCAGAAATAATTAAGTTAGAAAAATCACTTTCGTCTAAAAGTTTTGATACAACTGACAATATTTCTTAGATAGATTAAAACTTAGATTATTATCTTCCGGGTTGAGCCGTGTTCGTCCTTTCTTCCTACGTTCTCTGCTTGACGTTTCGCTAACCATACTGTTAGCTTCTTCAGAAATTACTCTAAAGACTGATGTTGTTGTCTTCTGCTCCTCGTTATATACCTATGTTCCGCTACGGTTGGTTCATTTCGAACAATGACGGGTGGTTGGTTTTCGATGGTTGGTTGATCTTCTGTTTGGTGTTGACTAATTTTGTGGTGACATTTGTTTTCTTTGTTTTTGTGAAGAGTTAGTTTCCACGTGTTGCTTAATCGGTAACCATCATCTCGATTGAAGTTATTTTTATTTTTCATAATTTCTAGGAATTCTCTGATTATCCTTGGATAGTAGTTGTTAGTCCTTGATAGAACTTTAGCTTCCTCGAAGTTGATGATGTGTTTTCCTTTTCGTGTAGATGTTCTGCGATTGTTGATTTAACTACCGCTCTGGACTTGGCGTCTCGGTGATGTTCTTTTAATCTACATTTTATGTTGCGTCCGGTTTGAAAGGTCTACATTGGTCTACATTGGTCAAACCGGATGATGGTTACCGATTAAGCAACACGTGGAAACTAACTCTTCACAAAACAAAGAAACAAATGTCACCACAAAATTAGTCAACACCAAACAGAAGATCAACCAACCATCGAAAACCAACCACCCGTCACTGATCGAAATCGACCAACCGTAGCGAAACATAGGTATATAACGAAGAGCAGAAGACAACAACATCACTCTTTAGAGTAACTTCTAAAGAAGCTAACAGCATGGTTAGCGAAACGTCAAGCAGAGAACGTAGGAAGGAAGGACGAACACGGCTCAACCCGGAAGATAATAATCTCGGTGACAACAGCCGCGAAAGCTTACATTCATACATTAGATTAAAACTTGTTAAATCATCAATTTTTTGTTGAAAAAACGTAAATATTTTGATATTAGTTTCAATAAAAATTTTGAAATTAGATATTTTATTTATGTTAGGTAAACTATATAGGTTTGGTAGCTTAGGGTTAGATATTTTGATATCACAAGTAAAAATATTAAAAAATTTAAATCATTTCTAATTTTAATAGTAAATAAAATTAAACTATTTAGTGGTGATAATAATATAATAAATCCAAAATTATTTAAAAATAAATTGGTTGTATTGATGTATTCTTCTTTATTAAGAATAACTATCAGTTTTTGTGATAATTAAATTATTTTCATTGATTTTATGTTGGATTGATTTAATAGTTTTTAAATGCATTGGTTTATATTTATTTATTGTTAACATTTTATGATCAAAAGAAATATGTTAACACATTTTTTTAAATATTGTGTTAAAATAGGTTATATAAGTTTTGTATAAATTTTCTAAAGTAGCTTTAAAATTATTTAATAATAACTTACTGCAATTTAACTTGACTAGCAAATTGTAAACAATAATTTAATTTTAGAATCTATACATTGATTTTATTTTAAATGTTCTTATAAAAATCAAACGTTGAGTTACTAAATTTCGAATTAAATTTTGACAAGTATGAGAATTATTTATAGATTTACACTTTGGTTTAGAAAAATTTGGTACATTTATTAATTTAAAGATTAATTTATTAAAAAGTTTAATGCCAAAATCATACTCTTTGTAGAGAAGATGCGATGTGTTGATGCAGGAACCATAACTATCATACCTAGAAATAATTCTGCTAAAATTGGCGAAAGAGGTGATCCCATAGGAAGTCCTTGATTTTGTTTATAATAAAATTATTAAGGCAAAACTCGAGCAATTTTATGCAATGTCAGAAATAATTAAGTTAGAAAACCACTCTCGTGTAAAAGTTTTGATAGAAATTATTGATTAAATAGTTAAACAAATTTTGAATTATTTTTTAAATCAAAGGAAAGGAACACTAACTGCAGCGTGTATTTAACGGTTCGCTGATGACGATACCTTAGTTATTGAAACACGTGTCCGAGTAAAGTTTTTGCTGCAGTTTTTTGGCGTTTTTCTGTTGTTATTTTTTAAATATTTATTTTGCTAAAATTAAATACCTAAGTACAAAAAAATTTTTTGTTTATGTTTACAACTGTTGATAAATGTCACATAATTTGTAATTCTAAATTAAAACTTACTTCTGATGATGACTTGCAGATATTAACAGTTAACTATAGTAAAGTTTTTAAATAAAAATATATTTAGTACTGGTTTGAATAAAGTTATAATTTATTTACTATTATTCATTATGCGATACTTTAGTTAATATGCAGGTTTGATAAAGAATTGCAGTATCTTCTAAGAAATTGATTTTTTTAAATACATTAACCCCAAAACGTCAATACAATGCAATAAGTGAAATCTATCTAAATATTTATAATCATCGTTAATTTGATACCCATTTGTAGCTGTAATGTAGGACTTTTTTTCTATAATATTTATATAAAAAAACATTTAAAAAAAAGTGAATGTTTTCTAGCGAGGGGAAAAAAGATTGATTCAAGAGCGAAACAACATTTCTTACGAGTTAAACATGTTATTTTTTTTAACCTTTGTTTTTTTTTAATTTTTAACATAGCAACGCACAACAGCAAATTAAATAAAACCAAATTTTATCGGAAGATGAATACCGAAAGTGTTTTTGAAAAAAAATGGGATATTTTTGAAGCAGCGAGAAAAACGACTCCAAATCTGCTTCCATTTAAGTCAAAAGAAAAATATGATAAAACTTTTCAACAATTCTGTCAATGGCAGATAGACATTTCAAAATACAAGCACTTAATTTTCTAAAAAACGGAGTAAACGATATGAACCCAAAAAATTAAAATTCTTGTCAATTGAACAATTTATGTAGTTTCTAAATGACGCTTTGAATAAATCGTATATATTTATGAAAGTGGTATTAATTTTTGTTTAAGTGAAACAATGCAAGAGAAAAAATTACGAATTAAAAATTAATGATATATTGGTGAGTCGGCCCCCTGTATTTGGTAATTGATGAGTCAGATATTAAAGATAGAAAAAAACGTTTTAAACAAAATTTGTTTGTAATTGAAGTTTTTACTACTTAAAAATAATTTTGTACATACAGGGTGTTTTGTTTCCCTGCGATAAATCAAACTTTCTTATTTCAAATAGTACACTCTGTATATTATTAATTTCTAGAGTATCCTTATGAATTGGGATATAGGTTGTCATATTATACGTTAATATGCTACAGTTTAAATCGTTGGATTTACCACGCATTGTATTGCTACTTTTAGTTTAAAGACTCATTTTTGGGTATCTAATAGGCGCTGAATATAACGTTAAATTTCAAAAACTTGAAACTTGCTTAAATCAATTATTTTAAATTAACCCTCAAAAATTTTTTTTACAGTTTGGGGTTCTTTTTTTAATTTTCTATTAAATTTCTATTACATTCCCTATATTTATTTATTTATTTCTCAACAAACATTAATGTCAAATTATAGAGAAAAAACTAATAATTTACATATGAAATATTCAGAACAAAAAGAAAAATCTAAAATCAATCAAAATTAAGATACACTTGAAAGTTCAATTAAACAATTTTTAAATTCTTTGGGACGTGCCTTAAATATATCAATATAATCTTGGATGGTATGATATAAAATATACATGCGATACAATGGTGAGTTAAAATGATGCAGTGTGTGAGGGGTCTTGTACTCAAAAGTTAGATTATTTCGACCACATAAGCGTGGAACATGAATATTTATCGAATTTAATATGAACGGATCATCAATAAGAACATTTATGATTTTGTACAGATAATATATACATATATGGTTATGCTTAGTTTTGATCGGTATAAAGTTGAATTCGCTTAACAAACTATTGTAACTAATATTATAAGGAGGAAAAGAATAGTGTTTGTAAAGGTACAAATATTTAAGAAAGCGTTTTTGTACTTTCTCTAACAGATTTACAAACTTAATTTGCTTTGGGGACCAAACACAAAACGCAGTAGGTTAATTTACTTAGAACTAATGATTCATATAATTTTATGATAGATTCAGTGAAGGTAAACTCCCTACAGTTTCGAATAAAAAATCCAAGGGTCTTGCTTAACTTATTAACAATATGATTGATATAAACATTAAAAGTTAGCCAACTATCAAAAATTATACCTAAATCCTTTACTGAGTTAGACCGGGTAATTTCTTTCTCATCAATTTTATACCTATGTATAAATGGATTCTTTTTCCTAAAGTACGACACCACACTAGATTTGGCGATACTTATAGGTTGCCCATTGTTGTTGCACCATTCATTCATCAGTCACAGACTATTCTGTAACGTTGCGCAATCCTCCATAGAGTTGATTACATAAAACAATTTAATATCGTCCGCATATAGAAGATATTGGCTACAAAGTACACTACACACATTATTTATGAACAACAGAAATAGCAAAGGTCCTAAGTTGGAGCCTTGAGGCACACCACTTACACTATTATACTTTTTAGAAACATTGTTTTTGAAGTACACAAAATTTATACGATTAGATAAGTAAGACGAGATCACTGTTATGATGTTACAGCTGATATCAAACATTTTCATATACTTAATAATAAGTGCATGTGGTAATCGATCAAAAGCCTTGCTTAAATCCATGTATATTACATCAACTTGATTGTTCTTGTCGAGTTCGGTTGAGATAACTTGACTTCTAGTAGTTCGTTTCGGTCGATCGCATTTTCATAAACCCATGCTGATGGGGTGATAAAGTAGAAGCTACAGTAGTATATAGTTCTTCTGCTAACACACTTTCAAAAACTTTAGAAAAATTACACAAAATTGCTATGGGACGATAGTTAGCAATATCATTTATGTCATTAGATTTAAATACAGGAGTAATACGACTGACCTTCCAGAGTGTTGGAAATACCCTGAGGCAACAATGAATAAATGCGTTAATGGCTTGACAAAGATAGATGCACAATACCCATCTTTATTAGTTTTTGAATTAAGTAGGGTTTTATATTATCAATTGGCGATGTTCCGCAAGTCGCAACTGAGTCGGTCTGTATATGGAAAACTACTACGACTAGAATTCTTAAGTTTGTATGGGGCAGTTTTCTGATATGCTTGTTTTAGCTAAAATAATTACAAATTTCTGCAACTTTCGGTTATACGGAAAATAGACTATAACTTTGTTATTTTAAATAAATTGTTAATAAAGAACGCATATAAATGTTAGGACATTTTAAATGTAAAAAAATGCAGTCAGTGGCGCTCTTTGCAATTTACCACATAAATAAGAACGGATTTCAAATTCTCACCCTAAAAAACTGTTGAGTGCCCAATTTCGTGCAGCTACGTAGCTACGTACAGCTATTAAGAACATTATCTAAGAAAACTTATAAAAATAATAATTTTGACGCTCTGTATTTCAGAAGCTATCAACTTTTGGACTAACGTAATTTGGGTTATAATGGCATATTTTAGTACCTAGCAGCTATATGTACATACACGGAATATCGGGACACAAGCTTACACTGTAAGTTATTTTTGCTAATGCACATACTCTAATATTTTCTATATAAAATGTTTAACCCTAACAATTAAATTAACAAAAATTAGTAGAAAAAGATATTGTCTACAATAGTTCATCAAAAACAAAACCTTTTATTCATTTTACATAAATTGCTTGGTTTTATTATTTCAAAAATGTTTAGTATTTTTAGAAAGTCTTTAAGCTTAACCCTTATAGTCATAATAATCTACATTTGATTAGGAATGTGTTTTTTTTATTTAAAGAATATGTATTTTCATAATCGTTGGAAAACCCACAAGTATACAAGGAAATGCATAAAAGTTGCTGGAGGATAAAGTAACAAGATTAGCTTGAGGTGAAAAGGATTTGGAAAAGAGGCATCATTGATCCATTTAATACAGAGATAACACGAAAAGGTTAATGCACATTTACGAATGGTGAGAGCGTATAATGGACTTCCTTCGATTTCTTATTACTATAAATTGATGCTCTTAGTTAAGAATTAAAGTATGTAATAATAAAAGAGATTTAAATTAAATGTGAATCCTACAAACCTCCAACTTTAGAGTTAGAATTAATTGTAATAATCAAAATCCATACCTATTAATTAAAATTAAGAGTCTACACAGCAATTAATTCTATTTAATTAGGCAATAGGGTAAACAATATTTAACTCCTAAATCGGGAAATCCTAAGGATATTTTAACTTATTACATTTAGTACCTTTAGGAAACTTTAGAAAGTGTGTTACTGTAACAATAGCATCCAACAACATGTTTAGTAAGTTATTATTAAACAACCATATATGCGAAAACACAAAAACAAACTAACTCAGTAAATAATAAATAAATTCAAGAAATCAGTCTTTATTTCTGATTAATGTTTCTTTCTTTTAAATTAAACATATCAAATAGAATTAACATAAATTAATGTAATGACTACAGAAAATAAAATACATTGGCAAAAAATTCCACAAGGTAAAAATATTTAAGATTAAACAAAAATTGCCAATTAAAACAAATAAACAATCAACGTTGAATAAAAATGTTTTCTAAAACTGTTTTATAGATAAATATTCTTTT
This sequence comes from Abscondita cerata, assembly GCA_030710515.1. Lineage (NCBI taxonomy): Eukaryota > Metazoa > Arthropoda > Insecta > Coleoptera > Lampyridae > Abscondita > Abscondita cerata. The sequence goes on along the minus strand of JALBCR010002510.1, from coordinate 81,416 downwards.
TCTAATGAGGCATTTTATATCTTTGTTTTATACAATTAAAGCCTTTCTCAAACAATAATATGCACCTATTTTGTCTTTTTCTTAATTTTTAAGTTTTCCTTATCTTATTTTGATTGTCAACTTCAAATAATAAAATTCTTCGTATGTGTAAACCGTAAGATTATTTTTCTCAATTCTTGTTTTCTATTCCTTTTGGCGCAGATGGTAAAATGTCTGACTCTTGTTCACTTTGTAGGTAATTTTACTCTGGTAGTTAGGCAATTTAAGTTACATTTAAACGTTTCGGCGACAGAATTATTTGGATCTTGGGAAATCAAACTTTTCTAAGTTTGTTACTGTTTAATCACGTTCCCAAATAAAACGTTATTTTTTCTTAATGTTTTCGATTTGTTCCTGTGACGTAGAAAGTTGTGCACTCCAATTCAACATTAGGGTAAAGTCTAATGACGTGCCACTATTAATTAATTGATGTCGAAAACAGCCCCCATGTCAAGTTCTTAATATTATTAGAAAATTTATTAACGTCTACGTCGTTAGTAACATTGTTTGATTTATAACCGTTGTGAATATCGGACCTTATCGTTTTCTTACACTCGTTTTGACGTTTTAGAATTTCCGCCGGGTAATGTTCAATTAAAATGAATAACTACGCAGCAATTTCTCTAATTATAGTTGTTTAATTGAGAAATAACAAGATAACATCAACATTACTTTGAAAGGTCGATTACTATTCACCTACTTTTTATTTGTCCAGTCAAAGTGCCCATCAAAATAAGCCGAAGCCATCTTTAATACTGCTGCTTTCTTCTAATGGTATTATTCTTCATCCGTATTGTATCTGCATTCTTAAAGTGAATTTACCAACACAATTCTTGCGCTTTATAATTGATCAATGTGATTTAAAAAGATTTTAAAAGAATTAGTGTTTTATATCTGCTACTTTTTTACTTTTAGATTTATCGTCAATTACCAGTATGTAACGTAAGTTTTTTCTTATATTTAATGTCAATAGGAATAAGATCATCACTTGTATTTGTGTGATCTCTTTAAAATTTAATTATCTGTCTTATTCGTTGATTACAAAACTATTCGGCGACAACGCCTTCAGTGGCGTATCGTGTAAAACAGATATTCTTACATTTAACATTTTCAACTATTTATTTCTAAAATTACTAGTATTGTCTGGCCTCATACGCGCATTTGTTGTGTATTTTATGTGTTTTGTATCTATAACTGGTCTAGTCTCTACAGTTTAACGATTTGTTTATTATGTCTAAAGTTCCTAGTGGCTCTGGAGTATTTACTACACTCTTGCAGTGTTAAATCCTTTGCTAATTACTATCAAATAACCCCACAATCCCTCTTCGACTGGTAGAACTGCAGATCAAGCTTTCCAACACTGCCGTTTAATTTAATACTTGATAACAATAAACCGTAACACATTTTCTAAATTCCTTTAGAGTGTTGATAATTCCGTACGTTTGGTTTGGGTTTGGGTTTGATATTGCATGCAAGTACCTGTCGGTGTGTGTAGATTTTCTGTTCACTTTGAGACTTAGTTTGTTTCCCCGTTTTATGACCAGCACAAAAAACCAGTTGTTCTTCTGCCGCTATGATAAATTGGATGCTGAGTGTTAATTGTTGAAGTGTCAAAGAAATTGATGAAGCTGCTCTATACAGAATCTCCAAATGGCAAAAATATTATGTCCTTGGCTTGCAGAGTAGTCTGTGTACATTTTTAAAAATTTTCTATCAAAATTTGGCTATCAGTAAAAATTTTTAAAGAACTATCCTTTTAAAGAAAGTAGCTTCCGGTGAGACAAGCATCAAAAAGATTGGTGGCAGTTGCAAAGCTGTCAAAGTATACTAAGTTCTTAACGTAACTCTTAGTTTTACCCATATGTGATTGACACTTAGGCAAATTTCAAGTTTCTAGAAACAGTTACTGATTATCGAGATCCAAAAGCATCCAAAAATTTAAACAAAATACAAGAAACTAGTTCTGGAATTCGATACTCAAGATAACTAAAACGGCATTTACGAAATTCCGCATTTGACGGGCGCGATGCAAACATTGCCTCTTTTGAATTAATATGAATATAAATTGTAAAGCAGCATTATCAGCTACAACACTGCAAATGAAATGACCTCCAAAGAAGATAACTACTGGTGTAACTACTAGTGTTAACAAATTTCAACCAACAATGATCTTGAGACCCAAATCTAAAAGAAACTAGTACCTTTTTGGTAGCTATATTCCAACGCCTGACTAATTGTATTTTAAGTGCTGATTTAGAACAGTTTTACTTTGCAAATTTTGAAAAAAACTTTACTCGGACACGTGTTTCAATAGTTAAGCTATCATCATCAGCGATACCGATACTAAAATTATAAACAATAGGAAGCTTACTATTGTGTCTGCGTGTCACGCATCATTAAACTTAATTGATTCTTGGATAAGCTTAAACAATTCTAAAAATCCTAATGGACCGTTATCATCATAATTCATAAGCAAATTTTTGTTTTATAAATTTCTAAACTTTCACAAGAATCAAGTTCGTTTTATTATCTCCCTCTTAATTAATTCAATGTCGCCTACTCTATGGCTATTTTCAACCATATGAATGGCAACACTGGACCTATCTGTGCGATGATATTTGACATGAGGTAAGTGATCTTTAAAACGAGTTTTAATATGTCTCTTAGTTTGCTATATATATACTTGGTTACAGTCTTTACAATTAATTTTTTTTTAAAGAGCACTTAGCTTATGTCAAATATCATCGCATATAGAAAAAAAATTAAAACAAGAAATAATGTCATTAAAAATTAGCTGAAACAACTTGGGAGGGGGGGAGTCAGGTGCAAAGCCATTTTGTGCATTAGTTTATTCACAGCAGAATATTGTTCTCCTGAATGCTTAAATAGTTATCTTACCATAGGAATAATTAAATGTAATTAAAGGGATACAGTTTTTGCATGATTTAACTTTTCTTTATGCCTTTCACCAGATTTTTTAAGTAGTTTTATTGATTTTTTTATATATCAGTATTTCAGATTTATCCAATTTTGTTTCATTCGAAGCTTAATGTTAATTTCCATATTCTGAGTTTGCAAATTATTTGATAATTTTAACTTTAGTTCATAATCAAATCACTAATGTATGTCGTCTTATATACTTCTATCTTTCTATGGTTTTAGTTACGTTATTTCATTTCAATTTTTGGCGATTAGTATAAAGCCGTTTTAATTTTGGTTACATTTTAGTTTGTATTTTGTAAGTGTATTTTTATTCTATTTTATTTTAATAAACACTAATTTCTCTATCTATTTATGTTTTTTATGTCAAATTCTTCATTTTTTTTCGTTCTTCCTCTGTGTTCTTTGGTCAATATTTATTTTTTTAAAACGGAATCCGACTTCATTTCCGCTCTAAAATTTTAATGTGTAAGTAATTACAAGTAGTAAAATAGTTGCAAAACCTGTTTTTAAATTAGTTAACGTCGTTTTGAAGTAGATATAAAGCTTTAGAATTACAAAGAAGCAAAAGTTTTATAAAATATATGTTTTTTAATTATAGTTATTTTTTATACCTCTTTCAAATTAACCTACAAAGTCGTCCAAATAAATTACTACATTTTGGTTGTTTACTTTGAGAAAATGTATCAAACGGTCGACCAATGTTCTTACTCATAGCATAAAGTTTAGTTAGTAGTTACTTTCTGTAACTTTAGTTAATTATGTTAAATTAAATTTTCCTAATTAAAACTTAGACAGAACATTGTAAAGATCATTTCCATTACGAATTAAAATAATAAAATACTACATGTATTTTTATTTGTGATGATTTTAATTTCCGCTTACTATTGATAAATTAAGTTATTAATTATGTAGTGTGGTGTGCAGTCAATAAATGTTTACGTGTGTTTGTACTATAATTGAGGGGTTAATCTTGGGACACAGTAATTATTTAAGCTATGGGTATTTGCGTTGGGTATTATACTATTTGTTATACCCTATATTAGCGTACATCTGTTACAATCGGAGTATTTGTACGTAGAAAATGGTACATCGTTTAAAGCAACATGTTAGTTTCTTTTATAAACTACTATTAATGGTAAAGATACGTGCTCGAAATGTAATATGATGAATATTACAACTGTAACTCAGTATATTTACTTTAGTCAGTTATCCGTATAGAGAGTTGCAAACAACGTAAAGTTAAGCAGTATTAGTTATAGTAGATAATTAATGCATATCCTGCATTGATTAGTCCATTGTGTACATAGCGTGCCTCGATGGAATGTAATTCAACACTAGAAGTAGAAGCAATTTGCCACAAGTGTTTGTGGTAATAATTAATGGCAATAAAAAGCACCAAATTAACAACACAATTTTTTCCAATAAGAGTAAACTTAAATTATTCTAATATTTAGTCTTCTTGTGATTAATATTAAAGTACTTAATGTTGCACAAAATTTTTTAAAAATTATATCAAATAATATTCATACAAAATATAATTTATTATTGTGTTAAATAATAACATTATTAAAATCACGATTAGATACACCCGAGAATACACCCTTAAGTGTTCTTAAAAATGTAGACATAATACATGAATGCTTCATTTTGAATAAATTACTTTGAAGGATCTTTCTCATAAAAGCAAATATTCGTGCATAATCTTATGTATTTTTTTATAAAAAGTAATAACAAGTGGTAAGAAATATAAATTATATAGTGTTGTATAAGTAGCAGTCATAAATAGAAGAAAACGTGTTCCAAATTGTGAAAGTAGTAGAGAAATTTTTAAAATTTTTTTACACTGTTGCGGTTATATTAATAGGCTTCGATATGTTCAATATTCTATTCACATAATCGGATTGATAGTGTATACGAAAAGAATAATAAATCTGTAGAAATCGAAGTAGAAATAAATAATAAACGTACTGGCGTGACTAAAAGGTACAGTTGCCGTCACAGGTCATTGACATTTGCAAGTAGTATTTGCAAAAGAAGTTAATCTAAAGAAATAAGCAATTGCTATGCTTCTAAGTTTAATCCTATTGAATGTCACATCTTTTATTACATTTTTGTTTAAATGCTACCATTTTCTGTTGTGATTAGTTATTGAAGACAAATAAAATATTTTAAAAATCGGTCGCAACTAGAATTTAGTAACTTCAGATATATTTTTGACAAAATAATAGTAGAATACCACCTACGCCATGTAATTGTAAATAGTATAAGGTACCTTGTATTCATGTTTTATACCGAATATGAATTGTCATTGTATAGTTAATTAACATTAAATGCAAAGTAATGAACCAATGTTAATGGTGTAAGAAAAAGTTGTAGAAAATAAGAATACAAACAAAATTAACATCAATTCGAATCGATCAGGTAATAACTTTCCGTAAAAATCGAAAAAAGTAAAATATTTGAGTTTTCTTTTAAAATTCATAAATCCGTCATTTTTTGAGATGTACGATAAATCTTTCAGGATATGGGAGATAATGATACGTACTTAGTGTGTGCCAAACCCTGCAATTTTGAGGTAATTGGTTTATGCACAATTGAGATTTAATTTTTGAAGCTATATATTCAATCGAGGCTGAATGCTTGTGTAGTCGTTCGATTGTCAAAAATAAAAAAAATGTAAAGTTGCAATAGAAAGAAACAAAACGTATATTCTCATTTTTGATAAAATAATATTTAACACGCCAAAAATGCATGTAAACATGACTGAAAATGACCGAACGCAAGAAAACGAGAAGTAGTGGAAGTACCCCTTTGCAGCGCGCTTATATAAATCGCAATCTCCTCAAACGGCGCTAGCGGGCGGGTCCCCCCACTACTCATCCGTTTTCTCACACTCACACACAAATATGTATTACATTTGGGCCGCACTGTATAAATAGGTATATAATTTCTTTTATCGTTTTCGTCAAATCTATTTGACGATAATCACACAAGTTCTATATCAGTCTAATTTTTTTAAAATTTTATTCCTAACCTTTTTAGAAAAAGAAAAAAAAAATTAACATTTTCTAGAGTTTTGGACCTTGAGAACCCGGTGCGAAGAAGAGGAAAGATCTGAAACTTTTTTGACACTCCTTTAGTTTCGATTCAATCACATTTACTTTACGTCCTACTGCAAAAGCATTTTTATACGTTATTCTAAAACGTTAAATTTCTTACAGTTTTAACAGTTTAAACACAAATATGGCAATTTGAAAAATGTCATTTTTTAAATGTCGCTAAAAATGCAAAAATACATAATTCCATCTTATTTGGTTCTTGGTAATGATTATCAACTTTAGACTTCTCACAGTTTTGTTGTGTAGTCGACTAACTTTGTCAATCAGCTCAATTAGTTGCTTAATGGAAAACTGATATTCGGAATAGCTTCGTCAATACTCAGCGATAGACGGAATGCTCATTTCTGCATTAACTTAGATGGATGGTAAAACTTGCAAGATAGTTTTTGTGATATTCAGGATTGACGGCAACGAAATTAGTGTTTTTCCCCGCTCGTTTCCACTTGTCCTCGCGTTTTCGATAATTCTATTAGCTATTTTGAGGCAACTTTACCTGTTTAGCTCTGAAATCATAATTAATAGTTTCCTTACAAAAAAACACGCGTTGGTGAAGTCAAATTTCGACTGCCGGGTAAGTACAGGAGAAGGAGTATTTGATGTGCATATCCATAAAATTAGTAAAACCAATAAATCTACTTGACTTCCTGTTCTTTGTAATATTACATCATCAAACATTCAAAGAAAAGCTGAGTTAAAATGAAAATGGAATAAATGTCAACTTAATAAAACCTACTAATTAGGAATGATATTGAGAACCCTCCAGATAAAAGACTTAAATAACGTAATCCTGTATGGTTACAAAATTACTTAAGTACGGCTTTTTTTGAAGTTGAAGAGTAGAAAAAATTATGGTCTGCAGTTGATGTTTTTAATCAACATCCTATTGATGATCCAACAATAAAAGTCCCGTGATCAAAAAGAAAAATTTGGTTAAAATCAATATACATTTCTGATAACAACCTAGCAAACACTGATCAGAAAGGAAATCTCGGACCTAAAACCGACAAACCGCTATGGCAACCAACGCAACCGATTGCTATCTCGTCACCGATCACCATCACGCTTCCGGCACCATAGCACCAGGCACAATCTAAACAATAGCTTGAACATTGGTTTATGAAAATCATTTTTTGTGTTTTCTTACTGCAGACATTGCGAAACCAATCATTGAAGACGATTTCCTACACCACTACAAACTTTTAATAGGCAAAATTGGTAACCGCAAACTTATTGAACCACTTGCTAACATAGTCAAACAAATCGAAGTACGTGCTATTTTAAGGAAAACTCATTTTTATGCTCTGCTTAAACAATTCTTCAATATCACAAAACTTTCAGGTGTACTCTCGTCAATAAAGCACTCGACAAAGTCCTACTTAAAAATAACGTCGGAACCACCAGCATCCTAAAAATACGCCGTTTTAAGCCCGACAAACTCCGAATAACAAAAAGGAATTTTAAGTCATAATTGAAATGAGAATCGCACGACGATTTGACAGCAGTCATCTCTCCTATACATGTTAGCTAAATTCGGAAACGACTACAGACCCTGCGATGACTACCGTCCTATTCCGGATTACTATCCTATGCCGCACATCAAAGTTTCTTTGCAACCAAGTATTTTCTCAACCGTCGATTTAGTTCACGCAAGCAACCAGATAACGACATACCTAAAATTGTTATCATCACAACTTTCGATTTTTTTTGGAATTTTCATACATGTCGTTTGGACGGACACAATCTGGCACTCCCCTGGAATAAAATCACGACCCGCCTGATCAAACAAAGTTACGTATGATCATCAATTAACGTAGACTGCCGACATTGGACACAAACATGCACTCAATGCCAACCTTCAAAAGACATGCGTCACATCAAACCACCTACTGCCGTGCTAATCAAAAAAGACGTAACTACATTTTTTTGTTAAACAATTTGGAACTGTCTGTTAATTCCTAGTTTGTTTTAGTGTCATAAAAGATTATCATTAAAAGAACATAAGTTAATCAAGATTTGTATTGATGTTTTGCATTAGTCATTTTATAGTGGTCTAAAATATTTGTCTGTGAATGCTTACACTTGAAATGGAGATACGACTTTTTTGCTTAGCACGGCATACATAAGCAATGTATATCGACATTATGGGGCTGCAAAAAACAAAAGTTATTGTCTCACATGATAGGTTTTCAAGAGGACCAGAAGTCTACGCCATCAAAAACATCAAAGTTTGGTAAACATACTTACGTACTACAGCGTATTAACCTCAAGCAAATGAATTGGTTGAACAATTTCACCGTCAACTAAAAAATGAAATTTGATGTCATGAAGAACAACAATGAATCAAAATATTAGAAACAGTCCTATGAGTACCAAACTGCATGGCGAAAACACATACAGTTATCAACAGCCGAACTGATTTACAGAGAGCCATTTCGAATACTTGGCGGTTGGCGGATACAAAACAGGCTTGTAAATTATGCAAAAGTAAACTGTTCTAAACACGCATTGCTACCGAAATGTCAGGTACAAATTGTATAAATTCCATAGTAAGAATAGTGTAAGATAGATAACCGTATACATATGAAGATAGATAATTTTAACATTTCTAAAGCAACGTTTATACTTATTTAAATATAAAGGTTTGTATAAATTGATCTTTCAACACTCCACCTCAATTTATACAAGTTATATTTATACAGGAAAAAATATTATTTAGTCCTAGTTGATATCTTAATTTTTCAAATTGTTCGGTGGTCAAGGCCTTCGTCATTATATTGGCTACTTGCTCAGTGGTGGGACATACATTACATTTATCACTCTGTCTTCAGACAGATCACAAATAAAGTTATACTTTACATCTATGCGTTTTAACCGTCTATGTTCTCATCTGTGTAGAAGATGTATGCAGGATTGATTATCCTCGAAAACCGTTATGAGTTCATCACAATTCAACCCAAAATCTATTAACAACTGTTTGATCTAGATTAATTCTGTTACAGCAATTGCTAAGGCAACATATTCGGCTTCTGTAGAGGAGAGCAAAACAGTTGATTGTTTCTTGGTTCCCCAACTAACTGTGTTTCCATATAGATGAAACACATAGCTTGACGTAGATTTTCTATCAAGGCTGGACGCCCAGTCTGCATCTGCAAATCCAATTAATAGATCAGTTGTAAAGTACAGTCCATATGTCAATGTTCTTTTGATGTATCTTAGGATACGCTTTAACCCTTTCCAATGTTCTTCTGTAGAGTTATTCTGTAATCTACTATAGTAGCTACTGCTACACACAAATCTGGTCTAGTTGTCTGCGTTATGTAGGTAAGACATCCTACTAGTTCTCTAAACAGTTTTTCTAGAACAGCATCCAACTTTGGTTCCTTATTACGTTTCAGTTCCAAAGGAGTTTTGACTGGTTTACAATTTTGAATATGAAATCGGTTTAAAAGCCTTTTAAAATAAGACTCTTGACTTAATACGTAACCATCTTCAATCCGAGTAATTTTTATACCTAAAAAGGATTTCAAAGTTCCCAAATCTTTTATGCAAAATTGTGCTTGTGTTTTTTCACTTTATCAAGTTCTTCCTTGTTGTTACTTGCTATGATGATGTCATCAACATAAAGCAAAAGAAACACTTTCACCTTCGTTTTTTTTGTATATAAACACTTATCTATTCGATCTATTTAATTGAAGCTTTTGAGCTGCGGTATCAAACATTTTTTCCAATCCTCGGTGCTTGTTTTAAGCCATATAATGTTTTGTTGAAACGGCATACTATTCCATCCATTTGTTTCAAACCTGGAGGTGTTTTCATAAATATCTCTTCTTTCAATTCTCCATGCAAAAACGCATTTTTCACATCCATTTGACACGTTATTAAATTTTCTTCATTAATTAATGCCAATAAAATACGAAAAGTTGTTAACCTTGCTACTGAAGCGTAAGTGTCCTCATAATCAAAACCTTTCTTTTGGGAGCATCTTTTTATAATTAATCTTGCTTTATAACTTTGGATCTCATCTTCACAATTTCTTTTTATACGAAACAGCCATTTACAGTCAATTGCTTTTCTTGCTGAAGGTAACTTGCATAGAGTCCAAGTATTGCTTTGTTCAAATGAATTCATTTCTTCTGCAATCGCTTCATGAAATTTCTCTTTATCGTCTTTTCTTTCTATTTCTTCAAAAGTTTCTGGAGTATCTTCCACATAAGCTTGTGCACTTAAGGCTAACGTTGCATAATCTTCAAGATACTTTGGCTTTGTTTTAGTTCGTTTACTTTTCCTACAAGTGTTTTTGTCAGTTTGACTTTCGTCTTTGCGTCCTTCCCCATTTGCATTTATTTGTCATCATTCGGATATGTTTCTTCAATGGGATTTAAATTATTTTCAACTTGTTCCAAATTTTCATACGACCTCAGATGAAAGCCAGTTTCCACTTGTTACATTTTCGTGAGTGAATTTTTCTTCGTTGAAAATTACATCTCTTCCAAGTATTATACGATTTTTTTCAAGACACTATAATCTGTATCCGTTGATACAGTATCCAACCATTAGACATCTCTTTGTTCATGATTCGAATTTTCTTTAATTAATTCCTTTTGAATATGTGAAAACGCTACACATCCAAATACTCGTAGCTTTGTTACGTCTACTTCGTTTTCAAACCACAAAGCTGCTGGTATTTTTCCATCAAGAGCTGATGTTGGACTCCTATTGATTAGATATGTACCGGTTAAAATAGCTTCCGTCCAAAATTGTTTTTCAAGTTGTGAACCATGAAGAAGACACGTTCTATCAGACTTCGATTTAATCGTTCTGCAACTCCGTTTTATTGAGGAGTATAACAAATAGTATTTTTCGTATTGGAATCCTTTTTCTTCACAGAACTTTATCATTTCACTTGACAAGTATTCTCTTCCATTATCACAGCGAAGTCTACTTATTTTCGTTCCGAAATGTGCTGTGGCCATTGCTTCGTAGATTTTGAAATAATTAAATACTTCAGATTTATTTTGATACTATGCACAACAGAAAAATGAGTAAAGTCATCAATAAAGGTGACAATGTAATTCTTTCCATCGTATGATGTGGGCGAGATTGGTCCAACGACATCACTATGAATAAGTTCTAAAGGTCGTTTTGCATGCATTCTAGTATTTTTATGCGGAAGTCGTGTTTGTTTTCCTTCGATGCACGTTTCACATTGTTTCATTTCCATATTTCCATGTGACAGTTTCATACCAGTAACTTGACCTTCAAGTTTTCTCATGCTTGTTGTATTCATATGACCTAATCTTTTGTGCCATAATTGCAGATTCTCTTGGGCTGTACATACTAATGCATTTACTTCTACGTAGGTTAAGTTTAGCTCGTATAATTGAATCTCATTCCTAACTGCTACAGCTATGACACAGTTATTCTTTTTTATAAATGCCTTTCCATTTTCAAAAAGTATTTGAAAACCATTAATTTCCAATTTACGAACCGATAGTAAATTGTATTCCAAGCCAGGAACAAATAAAACATTTTTAATGTAAATTGTTAAATCTGTACCACTTATGTTGCTTGTTACTTTAACATTTCCAATTTTGTTTGCACATAAGCAAGCTTCTGATTTTGCACTTTTAATTGTAATTTATTTGTTTAACTCTTTAGTATTATACAAAGGCACATATTCATTCACCATATGTTCAGTAGCACCAGAGTCTAAAATCCAATTTAATTTACATTTATTCATACCTTCATTAACTATTGCCGGAAAACAATAGCTTGGGTCTTCTAGAAACTTTTCATTTGTTGCTGTATTTGCTGCATGAACTTCCTGCCCATCACTTTTTACTTTATTCTTGAAATCGGACCGCTTGTGATCATATGCACCGCAATTGTGACTTCTAAAACAATATTTATAACTTCCTCCACCTCTTCCAGACCTTGTTTTTGTAATGTAAACATCCCTCTAGTTGAATGTGCAGAAAATGCTGTTGATGTCAAATCATAACGATTTTTCCTTGTGGATTCACTACTTTTGGTTTTTTCATCCATCAGTCGATTTTTCACAAAACTTAACGTTAAGTTGTCTGTGTGCAGTAACCACTGCATCATATCCACTCGGCATGGTTAATAATAAATGACATAATACATCATTTTCTTCTAGGTTGGCACCGGTTGAGGGTAGCTCTCGTATTAATTTATCGAACTTTAGAAAATGATCAGTCAAATTTTCTTTTGATGATACAAATTTCATTAACAAAAGTTTCTTTCAAAGAAGCAATTGGCTTGCTATGCCCTTTCTTTCACATGTTTCTGTTAAAGATTTCCAAATTTTGAAAGCACATTCTTTATCCTTTACATATTCAAGGTGGCTGTCGGCTATTCGTTGTATAATTTGAGAGCAGTACTTCCGATCTCGTTTTTGTAATTCGGCAAGCTTCTTTGCTTTAATTAAACTACCATCAGCAGTATCCGTATTTACATTTTATACAGTAACATCTTCCCAATACTCACTTCAAGTCATTTTTTCAATTCACAATAATTATAAGTTTTCTTATTTAATTTCCTACTTCTTAGCACTTTTCGTTCACAACGTACTGGGCCCATAACCTGTTGAGATTATTGTTGGATCATAAACGTGATTACTTGAGTTTAATTGTAAAAGATTAACTTTTACTTTCCTTACACAAAACTGCCTTGTAACATGAAAAGTAACTTTTAATACTATCAGTTGTATACATATGAAGATAGTTAATTTTAACATTTCTAAAGCAACGTTTACACTTATTTAAATATAAAGGTTTGTATAAATTGATCTTTCAACAGTAGGTATAAATCTTTCATTTTTTAATTTAAAATTTACTAAAACCACTTAATAGGCTAATGAAAATTCAGTATTTATTACTGATGGTGGTAATAGTGATTTATATTAATTTGTACCTGATTTCAGTATCTATGCGCATAAAAATTCTTAGAAAGAATTCAGTAGATAAAAGAAATTAAAATTAGAGTTCACGTCTTCCAACTACTTTTTAAATGTAGAAATAGTACTTTTTTTTTTAAATGAAAAGACTGAGTAAGGTGAGTTCTGATTTGCATCTAAACTAATGACATGAGTCTGCAATATTATATCTGCAAAAGTTAGTAAGTTGTCTTATTTCAAGGTTATCTGCTACACTAACCTGATAAAAATCAAAATTATTTCCAAAAAAATTTTTTATTCTAGAAATACATTAACAAAAATAAGTTATAAAATATGAAAAAAAAAACACAAGAAAAAGAACCAGTGCAATGAAAATATAATAATAATAATAATAATAATACGTTTATTTCGCTACAGGTTACAAATACCCAAACACGGGAAAATAATCCTACATAGTAACGCGCACAAAGATATGTAAATAAATAAATATAAGAAATTACTAACAAAAATATCAAAATTTTTAACAAATGCAAATCTCGTATTTTTTAATATATACATCTAGTACGTCAGCAAGTTTGTCACTTGTAATATCGCAATCTACACAAATTGAAATAAAATTAGCACACATCATAGATAATGGACTACTAGTCATGACATTAGTTCTTCCAAAATGGATATAAACGAATAGTGGTTTTCTGGAATTTTCTCTGGGAACATTAAAGTTGACTTTTTCCAACAGAGCAGTACAATCAATAATGTTATGAATAAGGTTGTATAGAAATTTTATGCTTATTTGACTTCTTCTTGTTTGCAAGGTTATCAATTTAAACATTTGTAGAGTATCGGGATATCTAAAATCATGAAGAGGATAGACACCAGTTCGTATATACAAGATAAATTTTAGAAAACGACGTTGAATTGATTCCAAGCGTTTAATGTGAATGCTGTAAATAGGGTGCCAAACAATGGAACAATACTCTAGTTGTGATCTCACAAGTGAAAAATACAGTGCTTTAATACAAGAAACATTTGAAAAGTTTCGGCAATTGCGATAAATGAATCCATAGGCTTTATTCGCTTTAAGTACTATATGGTTAATATGTTCAACAAAATTGAGTTTAGTGTCAAACAGAACTCCTAGATCTTTGACCAATGACACTCGCTTTAATATTTTATTGTTAATGGTATAGTTACTAATTATAGAAGTTGTCTTTCTAGTGAATGATGTTACAAGACATTTATCAATGTTTAACTGTAGACGATTGCGGTTGCACCAACTGGATAATATGTCAATATCGCTTTGCAATTGTACGCTATCAGAGGAGTCTCGTATCTCGTGATATATTTTGAAGTCATCGGCAAACAACAAACTATTGCACAGCAGTCTATTGGGGAGGTCATTGATAAACATTAAAAAGTAATGGCCCAAATTAGAACCTTGTGGTAGACCTGACGATGGAACAAAAACTCGAAACATACATTTCTGTATTCAACTTGTGAAGAGCGATTAAGTAAATACGAAGTCAATAATTTAATGAGAGATACTGATATTCCAAACAATTGTAATTTATTAAGGAGTAGATAAAAAGCAACCTAGTCAAACGCTTTAGATATGTCAGTGTAGATGACATCTACTTGAGCTCTTGAATCTAAAGTTTCTGAAACAAATTGAGTAAAACAAGCTAGATTGGTTGTGGTGGACCTTTGAGACACGAAACCATGTTGGTGCGGGGAGATGTATGGTTTCACACTTGCATATATAGCGCTGCGTATGATAGACTCAAAAACCTTAGCAAAATTACAAATGATAGAAATTGGACAATAATCATTTCGGGATTACCTTTTTTTTTAAGACTGGTGTAATAATAGTTTGTTTCCAAATGGTAGGAAATGTTTTGGTCCTTAATATCATATTATACAGTTTTTGTAATGGTAAAGCAAAAATGGGATTACAGTCACGTGCGAGAAAGCTAGGAATTAAGTCAATTGCAGCAGTTAGGTTGTTTTTTAGCTTCTTGAGGGCCGTAGTAACAGCTACTTCAGAGATCTCATTAATAGCGATTGTTGGTAAGTTACTTATTACTGGTTCTGCAGATTTGAGAAGCAAATCAGATTCAACAAACACACTAGAAAATGCTCCGACGATGGCTTCAGCTGTGTTCACATGTTGCCCATCCCGTGTGGTCATTACACTGAATTCTAGTTTGTCTTTTCTTATTGGTAATAAAAGACCAGAAATGCTTCGGGTTATTGCACATGTCACTTTGCACATTGTTAATATATTTTTGTAAGCAGCAGATATTTCGTATTTAATAATAGAACGCAGTCGCTGAAATTGTGTGTAATGGAATGTTTGGTTATATTTTTGTGTAACCGGTGAATTTTATTCTTTTGCGTATCAAAGAGAAAATTTGTTTAGTGTACCAGGATGGATATCTTTGGTTGCATTTTTAGCACTTCTCAAAGGAACAAACATGTCAAGAATATTGTAGAGATGGTTATAAAATTCGAAACACACAGCATCCACGTTATCCCCATGGGTATCCATAAAAGACCAGTCATTGTACAAATTGGGAAAATCAGCTCTTTTAAAGTTGTAGACTTTTTTGTTTACTTTTTCCACAAACTTGTTTAATGATTGAGGTTTTGATAAAACTATAGTAAGAGCGGGATGATGTTTATCTTCCACAAGAAAGGGTGAAACATTCCTAACAACCGATGTGTCAAAATTTGACAATACAAGGTCAAGGGTTCGATTGTTTATATTTTGAACCAAATTGTACTGAGTAAGTTCCAACATCACTTCATAGTCTCTTAGAGTAAGGTAAGATTTGTCGGAAGAGTCATAGCCGTAAGATGGTATGTTAAAATCCCCTGCTATTAATAAATTACCTTCGTAGACAGCATTAATTGTAGAAAAATTTCATTCGAAGATATTGACGGAGGAACATAAACTGTAAAAATAGAAAAGTGAAAGCTTGTAGTAGAAATCGTAACGCCAACTACGTCTAACTTTTTCAATCGATGATAGATCTAATTCTGTGATTTGTGATGACAGTAAATTGCAGAATTTACTATTAACCGCTATTAAAACTCCTCCACCTATTGTGACATTACATGCTGCTAGATTTCTATCCTTGCGAAAAACAGAAAAATTGGGCGGAAATAGCTCAGAACTATAGATATCATCCGTTAACTAGGTTTCAGAAAAACAAACAATTTCCCAGGTAGAAGATAATAATTTATTGTAAAGAATTGTTGTTTTAGTTCTGAGTCCCCTAGTATTCTGATAATAAATTCCAAATGGCATTAAAATCGGAATACTAGACGAAATAACAGTACAAGAAGCTTGACTATTTTCTGAAAGTGTGTACTGTGGTTGCTATTGCAGTACATCCTGCCTTAGCGTATTTAACAACTGAATATAGGTGTGACACTTTTGGTGGTTCCATGCCGCATGATGCACATCAATGTTAATTCCTCTATTTGATTTATTCTTTACTGCAATACAGTTACAACAAGACAACACCGTAGATTTACAATCACCAACTGGATGGTCTTCAGCACACCAAGGACACTTGACGACACCTTTTGCAGTTTTTCGATGAATGATGATAACCATTGCATCGAAAACATCGTAAAATATCAATGCCGTCGTACACTTTGCATTTTCTCTTGTGCTAGAGATTTAACAGGTTGACTGCCACGGCAGACACCGGTGTCTGCTTACGAGCATGTCCGGCAACGCTTCAAGCAGACACGGGTGTCTGCTACGCAGTCTGACTAAAAACTTTCTATATTTGCAATGTGTCTGCAAATAAGCTAAATGTAAGGTAGTGCTGTGTCTGCTATGGCTCCACAGGTGTGCCACAACATAACTTCAACATATTTGGGACAGTACCTATGTTAACAGACAAAATGTTCAGTCACATATTTCAATTTTTTTTTAAGAATAATACATACTAAATAATTCTAAAAAAAGCAAATCAATACAAAACAATATTTAACAATTTTTGTTAAAGCATTGAAGACAATTCGGTGGTTACCCGACGCAATCTGCACAATAGGTTGTTAGTTTTGATATTTTAGATCTGGAAATTTCTCCATTCTTCTTTCGTTTGTAGCAGCCCCTACAATATTTTCGACCAGCTCTGGAACTTCCAGGTTTTTACAAATTTATGACTTGCCATACGTTTTTTCTTAGTGGATGATGTAGGTTCTGCAGTATTTTCACCAAGCGCAATGTTACTATCTGATACCTTATTTTCGCTCTTCAAAAGTTCCAATACTATTTGTTCTCTAAATTCGTTTACCTTGATGTTTTTGAATTAACCAAATTATATAAAAATCGTGCATTTACAACAGCTGTTCCCAAGAGAAGTTCTATGGAAATCTTTAGATACCATTTCAAACTTCGCCGAAGAGTAGTTCCGTAACTTGCTGATTGATCAGAAACATCAATTGAAGCCTTTCCGAAGTTGTAATCTACAACAGCTTTAGGTTTCAAAACGGGTCCTGTCTGTCTAATAAGTTCAGTAGTTTCTTCTGTATGACAAGTCGATAATGTTAGGACTTCTCTTTTATCACACCATTTTGTTACGGTTATACCTTTCTGATTTTCTCTGGATATCATCTCACCCTTTCTTAATTTCTTCGTAACTATTTCCTTTGGATTTCCCCGGCGATTTTTGCGAAGGGTACCCAATAAGTGCGTTTTTCTTTGCACTAATGTATTTGCCAATTCTAGGTTTGCATAATAATTATCTGTTATAAGTGTCCTTCCTGCGTCTAGAAGAGGTGCAGACAATTTCAGGACTACATCAGTGGCAAGCGAAACTTGCCTCTGTTCGCCTTTCCCACTATATATGGTAAGTTTCCATGTATAACCAGTTTCGCAAGATAGTTTAAAAATTTTTATCCCGTATTTATGAGTTTTTTGGGGGATATACAGCTTCATGATAAGTCTTCCTTGGAAAGGAACCATGTTTTCATCTATACAGAAAATCTTGTTTGGAAATTTGTCACGCACATATCCACTAACCTCTGTATTTTATGCAATCTATCATTAGGTGGGCACATTTCATTATCATCAAAATGCAGTGCCTGTAAAAGTAATTGAAAACGGTTTCGACTCATGGTGTTTCTTGCCACATCGTTTCGGTAAAGAAGACTAGAAGACCAATAATTCTCAATTGATGGCATTTTCACCAAACCCATATATCCAATCAACCCAATAAAACGTCTTATTTCAGTGTTGTCAGTCGGTTGCCATTTATGCCATCTCGAGGTTTTAGGAATATCAGCTTCACTGGTCAGACATTGAGTGGCATATAAATTCGTTTGATCTACGATGTTATCAATAATTTTATTGTCTATTAGAGAACAATAAAAATCGTATGGTGTTCCATTCACCCGTTCTAAAAGCACTGCTTCGTTGAGTCCTGAAAGCAGCAAAATCAAATTGCTGTTGACGGCCAAGTGGAACTGACCACTCACCATCAGTTGCTTGTTCATGAAGATTTTGGACCGTATCTTCGTTTTTCGAGCTATCACTATCTGAATGCATAGTTTCAGCAATGCCGGATGGTGAATGAACAACAGGTGTTGCGTTTTGCCCAACATCAATATTTTCTACAAATGCAGTAGGACTGGATAGGTCAAGTTCTGATTCGCTGCTAGGTGGAACATACTTTGGATCTTTCACGGAATCAGAAGAACTAAAGTCTTCATCAGTCGATGCGTCATCAAACCCTAGATGAAAAAATACAAGTTTTTATATTTCCTCATTTTGAGAAAACAAAGAAATTATTACCAACAAGAGGTGGTCCCATACTTCTTGCCATTTCTACAAGCTTTCTTGACCTTTGGCTAACGTTCTCCATAGTAACATAAACTGACCAGTAATAGCAACCAAACACGAAACTCACAAAACTAAATTTTGCGCCGTCAAAATGTGTAAAGTAATTTGACGTTATCGTAAATATCAAAACACACGATTTTTGTAAACAATGAATATAAACATCAAATAATGTTGAGGCCCATAAAATAATTCTCATATACAAATACGAAACACCCAGACGTCTTACTTGCAACGAATTGTAAATACAACTGCTTTTAGTTGTACCAGCATATGTACAAATGACAAGTTACGACTTGCAATGTGTCTGCATAACTGTGTCTGCAAACACATTTTCGTGAAGTTACAGGCCCAATTGAAAATTGCAGACACCGGTGTCTGCTTATTAAAAACACGTTTTATAAAATAAATAAATTAGATAATTGAAAACCAATAGTTGCAATAGCTTTAAATCGACAATTTCTATACTACATATCGAAAAAATTGAAAATGAAATTTTTAATATTTTTCTTATTTTGCCCTTGGCAGTCAACCTGTTAAATTCATCGGCAGCAGTATTTTCAAATAAGTTTAGTAAGAGTCCTCCATTATTCACGGCTTTAACATCTTTTATTTGAATATTCGATGCAACAGGATCCACTTTTTTATAATATCAGCTTTTGTTGTTTCTTTAGTTTGTGAGTGATTTTGGTTTTACAATAACTTTACAAGGCTTTTGAGTAATAGTTGAAGCTGTTTTTGAAGCATACGTAACAGCATTAGAATTTGATGACATCGTGCTAGTACTGGTTAATATTTCAGTTAATTTATCGATGTTATTCTTGACAATATCAGTTTTAAAGTCATCAAGATTTTCTTTCAGTAAGGTAATTATATCAGAAAACTTTTGATTAATCAAATCAAATAACTCACTATTATGCACAGGCCGTTTTATACATTTAGCACATTTCAAATCAAGCCAGAATCCGTTTTTAAAATAGTTGATAATGAGTCAGGGTAAGTTTACACAATTGAGATGAAAAGATTTCTTGCACATTCCGCTGCATGATAATCCATGTGCCTTAAATGTAAAGTTTCCATTGCATAAGCAACACAATGGTGGCATATTTATTATGTACGTAAATTGAAAACATGTACAAATAATAATGATTGTATACTGACCTTCGTGCCGATAACTGTCACTCACAGATTTTTAGCAATTTTATTACTAGATTAGCAAGACAAGTTAATAATCATTAATAATCTTTAACACCAAATAACAAACGCACATACTAGATCACTAGATAATTAGTTTACTAATTAATTAATTATTTTAATGTAAATACAAATTACTTATTCAGTAATTGGAGAAAGTGCGTTCGTGTATATTCGTTCGATAAATAAATATATGTAAATAAAGAAAGGAGAATAAAAGCATAAAAATGTCGGAAGCTAAATATAATTTTAATAAAATTAATATCAATTTTATACAACTAAAGTATTGACAAAGTTTCTGATTCAAAACAAAATATGACTATATTTGTAACAAATTAAACAAGACAATAATAGGTTTTACAAATGTTTCATCACATGTCGAGTCGAATAACTAATTGACAACATAATCAAAAACTGTCATGTTATAATTAAAATTTTTAATTTAATGACGTTTACTAGATTAATCAAGTTTTCAGAAACAAAGAAATACTAATTTGTAATTATTAAATCTGTTGTATTTTGCCTAAACAAAGAGATCTGTCGAGTGACAGGGCACTGTTTCACTATTGAATTTCCCAAATATATTTTATATGCCATTGTCTGGAAATAAATTAAAACGGAAACGTTGCGTTTAGAAGTTGTTATTTAAAACAGGCTAAACAAAAATCGGGTCATCAACACCACCATTCCTTGTTGGTGTTTTAATTAGATTTTAAGTTAATTTAACAAAAAAAATAACAAAAGACCTTTACTATGTTATACTGTAACAACGGCACTCATAATTCGTGCGTAAGAGTAAGTAAAAGTGAAAATACTTATACTAGGGTCTGTTAACTAGTCATACAATGGCAGGACGAGAATGATCGTTAAGACCTAAACGTAATGATACTCCACCCAGTTAGTTAGCAGTATATCAAGTTATTTTATGTTAGTTCCATTTACCATTAAACTGATTCTCGGCTTTGTTTGGCTTTGGAGTCGATCCATTAACCCTCGAAAATCCGCAGTTTATTGTTTAAATTTCCGTCCCTCAAAATATTATTTCGCTACAAGTTGCGAACACGAAACAAAAGCACTATTCGCCTAAGAACGAAATATTTTAATTTCTGAGTGAAAACCTACAGATGTTGCTTTAATTTATATTGCAAATTTAATTAAAGTTCTCCTATAGTTTAAAGTTAAGTAGGTGCCGCAACTTTTTCCGAACTTTAACAAGTTATCTATTTAAATTTTTTTTCAACATTTAAGATTATTAGTTCTATCGAAAATAATTTAAATTTGTTTGTTTAACGTATATAAACTACAAGTCAAATATTAATTTTATTCTAATATATACGCAAAATTGATTCGCAAATTGAAAAAAAATATCTAATTAAAACGAATAAATAAAGTTTGCTATTTAACATTTATAATATTTCATTATTATGTTTTATTATAATTAAACTCAAATAACTCTTTATGTTTTTGTTATTTATTCAAATTAATTGTATTTGAATTACAAAACCATTACAAATGTCACAATTGTTGCAAATTATTAAAGCTATTACAATTTATTTAAATAAAGTTTTGCAATATTTATTCTATACATTCTGTAATTTAAAAAATTATCTAATGCATTTCCGATAATGTAAAATGCAAAGATTTGGTTTTCATTTCTATTCCACATCTAAAAGTATTTAATTTGTCAATTCCTAAAATATTGTAGGTTGGGAAAACCGTCATTTCTAACTGCAAAACCATTTCATAAATTAAAAGTTAACAGCTATCAACTTTCTACCTAGAACTAGAAAAACAAGTTATAAAATGGTACAAGAAAATTTGAAGTGCAAGATGAAAGATGAGTGTTTTCTTTTATACTTAAGTATTACGTTTTTCTTTTTTTTCACTTATATTTTATTTGTATTAATTATTCTCGGTAAATTACAATCATAAGAGTTGTACTATAGAATTGAAATTTATTTTTAAATCCACGTCGACGGCACTTTAACCACTTCCACAAAATGACAAGTGGTAGTTGAAAAATAACTCACAAGAAGCGCAGGCCTGTGTTTGCTATTTACGATCCCAAGGCGGCTACAGAAGTACACATCGATGCTAGTATACTAGGACTTGCCGGTATTCTACTGCAAATGACCAATTGCACCCAGTCGCCTACTTTAGTCGGCAAACATCTGATACCGAACGCAAATACCACTCTTATGAGTTGGAAACTTTGACTTTAGTAGAAAGTTTAAGAAAATTTCGTGTACATTTGATAGGTATACCTTTTGTATATATTATCAGAAAATCCTTCTACCTTTCGGTGTCGGATTGTACAATTATTTACATTTTATTAGATTAATTTCATTCTACGTTTATAAATTTCTTCCACTTCTGTATGCCATCTCTTCTGCTTATGTTTTTCCATTTTCTTCTAGTATTCTTTACTTCCACCATTCTCCACTCCCCCCATTACATGTTTTTCTTCCCTCCTCACATTTTCATAACTCTATTCTTGGTCTTCCAAATTTGTTTTACTGGGTTTTGTCGTTGACTGACTAGGTGAACCACCAGACAGTTGTGTTAGTATGCTTTCTACCTCAGTTCTTTCTTATGTCTGTGTTTATTCTATCTCTTCTCATTATACCTTTTATTTTTCGTAAGTATATTTCGGTTGCTTGTATTTTGCTTTTCGGTATACCTTTGTAACTGACTGCAATACTTTAAAGACAATGAGTTCCAAAAAGGAACTGGTTCCGAGGATAGCGTGGTTGCAACTACTCGAATATACTTTTAAAGTAAGATATCGATCAGGTAAAGGGATAATACATGTTGATGCTTGTAGCTGAAATCCCCCTAAAAAGACCACAGCATCAGATATAAACGATGACAAAAACAAGCTACGCATCATGAGAATAGTACAGGCTAATAGGGTACTTGTTGGTCAATTGACGGACACAAATATCTCAAATTCGTAAAATACTTCTAAAGCAACCAACGAGCGACGAAAACAGAAAAGTTCACTAAGAGAACACATTAAGTGATGGTTGGCTGTTTTGTTGGATACGTTGTTTACACAATAAAAAGCCTGCAGAAAAGAAAAAGGATTTTTTATCTCATCAAAAAGATTGAACAACACAACACAAAGATTGGAATAATACATATTGATCATTTGAGATTTTCAAACCTAAGTCAGGAAATTTTCATGTAATCATGATTGTAGATTTGTTTACAAAATTTACTTGGATGAAAGAGGTAAGGTCGACAAAGACACGACTAGTAATTAATTTTTGTAGATATGGAACACCTCAGATTTTAATGACAAATCAGAAAAGCTCTTTTACTTACTTCGCACCAATTCAAAGATTTCTGTAGTCAAAATAACATCCAACATTCTTGAATGCGGTGTCTACACCCAGAGCGACTAAATCGAACAATTTTAGGGGCACTCAATTATTTTTGATTATTCACCAAAAGGAGGGTCCGACAATATTCTACTACATGAGAAATCAAAAGTCGATCTTGGATGAACTTGTTCCTATACGAGAAGAAGCGCTCAAAAATATCAAAAACTCAACTACAACAACAAAAGTCTTTTAATCGTAAAAGAAAAGTCCTCAACAATATAAGGAAGAAGACCTATTATTAATAGAAAAGATAAAATTACTCAAAATACTAGCAGGAAATTAATTGCACCCTACAGTCGGCCAATGGTAGTCAAAAAGGTAGTCATAGAATAACTAAAAATCAAATATGAGAAAATAGTAGCTATAGATCGTAAGAAACCTTGGACGGGGCACGGAATCCAATCTAACGGTAGCAAAGATAATCGCAATGATTGATGTGGCACCTCGAGGCGAAGCCATGTCAATATGGCCAAAAATAAAAGAAGAGTGTTTTCCTTTATATTTAAGTATTACTTATTTTATTTTTTTACTTATATTTGATTTATAATCATTATTCTCAGTAAATTATAATCATAAGAGTTATACTAGATTTGTATTTATTTTTAAATCCACGCCGATGGCACTTTAGCCACCTCCACGTAGTGACAAGTGGTAATTAATTGTTTTATTGAAACATGAAGATTATTTTATTGGTGAGTAAATCACTGAGTACTCGTGCTGTAATTATTGTTAAAATTAAGTAAAGTAGATGTGATGAACATTGTTATGCACTTAGGTCAAAGCAAAAACTTAACATAAATAATATACTAGTTTGCAGCTTAAATTATTAAATATCGTTATTAGCGATGTTAGCAGCTTAAATTATGAAGCAGTTCTACTATTGTTTTTACGGAACTACTGAATGAACGTTCAGTGACTGTCGAGATCACCTTCTTGCTAGGTAATCAATGCACTTCAAAGTCTCTAAAGTTAATATAACATTGGGGTAGACAAAGAGCTCTTATCATAATGTTTTTCGACAATAAAACAAATATTCCACATGTAAACAAGATATCAGGAAAACCGCCGGTCAGATTTTGATAAAACTTTGCATGTGGGTCTTATTTATTATAACAAAGATTTGACTGGATTTTGGCCAAAATGCCGTTAACCTACGTAGATTTTGAAATCATAAAATATTTTCAAAAATATTTATGTTATAAATTTTTGCATTATATAAAAGTTGTTTGAAATTTAATTTTACACAACTTTTGTTTAAACTATTTTTTGATTTATTAAGAAATTACTGAGATTTGACAATTACGTAACATTAATTGTTTTAACAATATCTTCACTAATGACAATTATAAAAAAAGTTATGGAAAAAAAATGAAGATTTTATTGTATATAATTTTGTTTCAACTATTTTTTGTAAATAGCAATTTTTAATTTCTTTTTGTTTAAAACTTCAAGTAAGCGTACTAGTACTGTAACGGTTGTTGTTTACAAAATAACAAAAAGAAGTGACGGCTCTAGCGAAACAATCTAGAAAAACCAGAGAACATTCGGCTCGATGTAGCGCACTAAATTAGTGGGGATAAAAACGTTTATAGTAGTTACAGCAGCAGCGTCCGGCTTCGTCGGAGAGTTACGTGCATTCCTAAATAACTATAAAGAATTAGACTGCTGGTCTAACAAAGCACCACCTGCTGGATAAAGAAAGAAATAAAACCGACCAACAGGAGATCAACAAGTTTTACTTAAAATCGAATATGTTAAATCGAACACAAACCAGAGAGAGAGAGAGAGAGATTTAGTAAACAAATTTAAGATATTAGAGAGAAAATGTGAGAAAAAAGAGAAAGAGAGAGAGAGAGAGAGAGAGAGAGAGAGAGAGAGTAGAGAGAGACAATTTCGAGTTAAAAATATCATTAAAATTAAGAATTGGCTGAAATTAAGGCTCTGCGCATATAGTTACGTGTTAAATTTCAGGTAAGCTTTAGTTACGCTCGAGTTAAAATTATCATTCAAATTAAGAATCGGCTGCTAAAGGCTCTGCGTAAACATATCACTTACACACGGCGATTTACACTAAATCTAAACTTGAATGAAAGGGTAGTATTCCCGCAAACCCAAAACTTGTTTGTGTCACCGACAAAAGTGCTTAAATATTAATCAAACCGTTTTATGTCATATGTACTTAAGCTTCATACGCATTATTATTATGAATAAGTGGCTTAAATACTAAAACTTAGCTGTAATCGGTCTAGTGTAGTTCCGATAATGAAGGTATTCTGCTAGCGACGGTATCGATAGTTCGGGAAGTTAGATAGTCCCAGAGATTCCTCTTAGAGGAGGTGTCCGGAGAAAACAGAAAGCGATTGACTCCTCGCTGGAAGTATGCAGCATAACCAATCTCTGTTGACGTGGTATTAAGCGGTGGTCTGCAGTTTAATTAATGCAAAACCGTGATGTTGTCTTTCATTTATAGAAAAGGTTCTTAAATAGCCACTCCAGCACCCTCAAGAATTATCCAGGTACAATACCCAATGCGCACATAATGTCAAACATAACGTGCTAAAGCATATGCAGCAATTAGAATTAAAACAAATAGAAAACCCAATATACTCACGGTGAATCTAGCCAGATTAAACTTAAACGACAATTTGTATTGGAAATCGTAAAACCCACATTAAATAATTTTTGGTAAAAATTTTACTTCAGAAAAATGTTAAAGACACCCGCGTGCATCAAACGAAAGAAAAATGTTCCGCTGTACATCTCCAAAATTTGGTCGTATTTTCCTCTCCGCCAATAGAAAATTAGCAACATGCGCGCCAAATACGACTTTTGTCGCACCATACTACTAGTGACACACGTTTTAAGACGGCTCACAACATACGTCCTAAATTTGGAGAAATCAAACCGTAACAGCTCTAATATGGTTTCGTCCCGAAGTAGGTTATTTATTGAAATTTTTATTCTTAGACGTTAATTTTTAGTTATTTTATTTTTGAGAAAATTTTTAATGTCGCCGCACACTTTCGATACTCCTTTACACGTTGGTACGTGCGAAACGTTTGTTTAATTTTTTTGTCATATTAATCTAAGAGTTAATAACAAAAAAAGTAAACGTTTCTTTGTATAATACTAATTGAAACACTGTTATTTTTACAAGGCAAACAATGTGAAAGAGCAGTTACCGAATGCATTACTTAAACAATTTCTTAATCTGCAAAAAAAATGACGTTTTTGTAAAGGCAGTGCAGCTCGCAATTGCTTGTACGGAGAGTCATATACTTAGTAAACAATTAAAAAATTTATTAATTTAATTACAAACACACGAACAACTTTTCCCCAAACCAAAACAGTGTGAAAAGTTAAGAACATCTTTCAAGTCACAGTTTTCAACAATTTTAAGTTGCACTTAGCAAATAATAAATAATAAAAATATTTATATAAAACAACCTGTTGTTATGTTGTAAAGTGTTGCAAAAAGTAAATTAAAATTGTCATGTCAAGAGCAGTTTTATAGACAAAGTGTAATCTTTTCATAGTTGCATTAAACAACAAGTTAAACAACTGAGAATTTCTATGTTTGCAAGGAATCCATTTTTTAAAGAATAATAGTAAGGTCAACTGTAGACGACATAACATATTTAATACAAAATATTATTATTTATGTTAATAAATTAATATTAAATAACGTATTTAACCCGTAGACTGTCGAGTTTACATAGTTAACTGTAATTAAAATAATATACATCCCTGAGAGTAGTAATTTCAATACATCTTGCGTTCTATCTGAAATTCAAAAAATGTAATAATAATAAATATAATAGTAATAGTAATAATATAATAATAATAATAATAATACATAGTATTCAATTAAAAAAATAATTTAATAATTATAGGTGAAGGGTTTTTGACACCTTAAAACACTCTAAAATTGATGTCTTTACCATAACTTATCTCTCACTTAGGCTTTTAAAATTAGGGTTTATAAAAAAACAATTTTTTTGTCTACAATTAAGGATTAAATATTAATTAAGGACAAAAATCGATGGACAATTGAATTTTAATTGCTGATATCCCGCCCTCCTACATTTCAGACAATGTCGTCGAACGAAAAGGTCGTTTTAGAGTGTGCGGACGATAAAGATAAAGATAACATCGATAATGTTTTGTGTTCTGGTAGGTACAAAAAAATGTTACGTGGGGCAGTTTAGAAACTTGTGGGGTTCCATGTTACAAAAATGTGTGTTCTCCTGTACTGTACCAATTTAAAAAGATCCAGATCAAACACGGATATTGACAACCTGGAATCAGATGCAGAAGTTAATTATGAAACATGCCAATTGGAAATAAGATATTTGAAATCGTTACTAGCCCAAAAGATGAAGTAATCCGCGAATTGCAAGATAAAAATAAATTGTTAAATCAAATTGTTTATCAAAATAAATGTGTCAACAGTGATATGATACATAAAAATCATATAGAAACAGGTGGTGTGTCCACAACAATAACACACGACGTTCAAAAACAAACATTGATTAAACCAACTTATAGTTCAGTGCTGCTTTTAAAAAGTGATGCACAAAATTTTAGCTGAAAAACAATTATTAGAAAAAGTTAATGTAAAACAATTTAATGAAATTAAAGTAGTTGCAAATAAAAACAACGACGGTCTAATACTAAAAAGTAATAATGTTGAAAAACTAAACGCATTAGAAAAAACATTGTCAACTAAATTATCAAATATTGAATTAAGTGTTCCTAAACAAAAGCTGCCGCAAGTTAAAATAAATGATATAGAGCCAGAGGAAAATATAACAAATGACGAAATTTGTGCACGAATTGTCACAGAACAGTTTGAATGAAATCGAAGGCTATGCATTTATATTTAAACAGGCATTTAAAATGGATATAAATCTGCGTTTGTGGTGGAAGTTGATCCAAAAACTTAGAAAAAGCTGTTGGTGGACGGTTTTGTTTACAATGCGTTTAATGTGTGCAGACTGGAAGAATATGTTCGAATTGATAGATGGTACACTTGTAACAAATTTGGTCATTACAAAACACAATGTAAAAATGTGGTTTTATGCGGTTATTGTGCGGGCGAACATGATACAAAAGATTGTAAAAACAAAGAAAATCGAAAGTGTAAAATTGCTGCGATTTAAATGACAAACAAAAAAATAAAAACTAGCCACACGTCATGCGGTCTGGAGCAAGAATTGTGTCGCAAATCAACACATGGCTCGAATAATCAAAAGCAAGATTAACTACAGCCTACCACAATAGCAATTAAATGGTGTTAAATTTAGAATTTTTCACATAAACATACAAAGTATATTAAATAAAGTACACACGTTGCAACGTATTTTAGCACAATACGAACCAAATTTGTTATGTGTAACTGAAACCTGGTTATCCGAAATGTCTGTTGGGGCTGCTAATCTTCAAAATTACTCCGTTGCTAATAGTTTTTTAAGAAGACATCACGCTCATGGTGGTTGCGCTATTTATGTAAAAGGTTACAATTTTAAACTTTTTAAAAATTTCAACTTTGCAGATGAAATGAACACTGAAATGTGTAGTGCTGTTGTGTTGTTAAAATGTGCCGGATCGGAATCGTCTGTGTGTATAGATCACCAACTGGTGACCAAGACGTGTTTTTCGATCGACTTTATGCTGCTCTGAATTTTGTAAGTTTGAACTGCAATTTTCTTGTGTTGTATGGTGACCTGAACATCGATGTGTTAAAACATACAAACAATAGCAAAAAATCAAATGTTTTGTATATGTCGTTTAACCTATATAACAAAATTAAGAAGCCAACAAGGGTAGTCGTTTCTGCGTTGGGACTTCAAAACACAATTCGATTTTCTAGTTTTCCACTAAATTGTTATGAATGCGATGTAATTGAATGTCACCTATCAGATCACGTGAATATCAACATCAATCGGATGTTGCTAATAAATTTGCAAAGTATTTCTCATCTGTCGTTCAGCGTGAATTGTCTCAACATTTCGTGTCATCGGCGTCGTCTTCGTGTACACAGTGAATTTCAACGAGCGAAGCATCTTTATTCAACCTGTCACTGAATCGGAAGTCCTAAAAGTGATACACTTATTAAAAAACAAAAAATCTTGTGATAGTGATGGATTTAGTGCCAAAATAGTAAAAAAATTGCAACTGGTGTGGTCGCACCGCTAACATATTTAATAAATAAGTACATTGAAAATGGAGAATTTCCGGATGTTCTCAAGTTAGCGCTGGTGGTACCGTTATTAAAAAAAGGCAACAAAACCAAATAGAAAATTACCGACTAATATCGATATTTTCACCGTTCTCAAAAATCCTAAAACGAATAATGTCACGTGCGATATGGAACTTTATCATCTTCTCAACATGGCTACAGAAATCAAATGTCAACAGAAACGGCAGCAGGTTTATGTATTGATAACGTTGGAAACAGCATTCGATATCGTGCACAGTGACTTTATTAAGGACAAATTGTATGCGCTAGGCATCAGAGGAACACCTTTAAAATCAATATTATCATAACTCAAAAATCGTAGAATGTATGTAAATACTCAAAAACATAATTTATTACTATGTGATATTGATTATGGTGTGGCCTTAATGATGATAAATTATGTGCTTTATTATTTTAATTACTGAATGTTCCAATTTCTTGATTAATGATGTAGGGTTAAGTTTTACTATTTGTACAAAAAAAGATTGATTTGAATGCTTGTTTAAACAATAAAGATATCCTAGTATACAAATAACCTTTATCTTTAAGCGGCCAAAAATGTTGATTTTGTGTGTATCTATAGAAATCGTTGAAGTGACTGTTTTTTTTCTAGTTGTAGTTGAAATACTTCAAATCCTAGAAATTGAAATTTTCAATAGTCGTCCCCACTAAGTTAAAATATACGTTTATTGAAAACATTTATAAAATTTAAAATCACGATTTGTTTATCAGTATTGACACTTATTATTTAATAATTGAATTATCTCATCAAAATGACTCAAAAAAGCAAGATAACAAAATTATTAACCACTATTACTAATCGACTACCCCTATGATGTTTAACACGAGCCGCCAATGTTCATGTGCATGACATTCTCATTTCCCAACTATCATTGACAAACCAAACGCAAAGCATGAAACAAATCAAAAGCGCCGTAAGTACAAATTTTTAACTCATTATTATCCCGCTTGAAAATAAAATAGTATATATCATTCAGAGCCGAAGGTTTTTTTGTGGTAAGCCCAGAGGATTGCCTTATCTTTTCTGACTATAAAACGTTTTTAGTTTTAAGATAATTTTTTTGGTTTTGCTACATGATACGTTAAAATAAATATATGATTGTAATAAACTTTACAAAAGTTTTGGGAAGACAAACCTTTTATTGAACTGAGCCGTGATATAGGTTTCGCATGAGGAGCGACGTCGACCAGTTTATGATTATTTTACAGTTCCAACCCCAAATAGTTTTTAAAAAGAAATCTATAACATTTATTATTGAAAGATGAAAATTAATACTTTACGAATGGTACAAACTTTTCTTTAGACTTAGAAGTAAAACAACTGTCTGCTGTACAATTATCTGTAAATTAACTTGAATTACTAATTGTATCCTTCACTGCATTTATTATTATCAATAAAATTAATGTTTGGATCAACAACCAGTATCTAATAAAGAATAATATTCCACTTAACCGTAATTGTGTGTACTTTTACTGTTTTTTGTTTTTATGGATGAACATGTTTAGGTAGAAAATTGTAGGGTGTTATTTTTGCTTCCATGAGAGATTAAAAAACCAATAAAAACTATATTCTTAGAAACTACACTGAATTTTGCAAACTCCTTACGCAAAAAGGACAATAAAGGAGAAGGTTTCCGGCTTATGAAAAACTTAGGACAATTGTAACTATTTTTCATTATTTCTGTGTTTGGGTACTTTTAATGACTACTCCATTATCATCAGAAATGATTGTAATTAAAAATTTTAGAAATTCAGTTTATTGATATGGTTAAAGTAAGTTACAGAAAGGCAATTAAAAATCTATTATTTAAATGTTTTGCGAATGGAGATACCGAAAATATTAGTTGTTATTGTAAAATGTAAAGTTCAATAAAAAAACTTTAAAATAAATTGTGAAATAAAATCCTATTGAACCTTTACCTATTCTTTGCATTTAATCGCTGCTTAAACAATTTTTAACTAAGCTAAGTTTTGTTAAATCAACTTATTTTGGTCTGAAAAATACATGATAGAGTTTTGTAAAAACATTTTAGAGACACCCTGTAATACTAATATAATATAAATGATTATACTTACAAAAATTGAAATATTTGAAATAAACAAAAATTCCATGTGGATTGATGTATTTACTTCGACGTAGCGAATTTGCAGAGACGAATCACCGATCAAAATGCTCAAACTATTTTCCGGGTAATGTGTTGAGAAAAGAGATAGAAGCGATCAAAATTTAATTACCTACCGATTTTTTGTAGTTTTACCAATATAATATAAAGAAGTCATTAAACACAAATTGAAGAAACCAAAAAATTATAAATTAGAACCCATATTTAATTGTAGTTATCGCAAAAATTAAGTTTTTTAAGATGGCGGTAAAGCCTCCACCTATCACAGTCTAAAAAAAATTATAGACTATATTCATTTGAAAAACAGATGGATAAGTTCAAATGTAAGTAGCATTATTGTACTAATTATTGACGTCTCTTTATTATAATATTGTGTAAAACCAAAGCTTGAGACATTATTGAAGGAATTGTTACTGAAAGTAACAGTTTATATATTTTATTGTTTTATTAATTAAAAACGTAACTTTTAGGTATCTGATTACCAGAAAGTAAGAGAAAATAATTAAAGTTAATAATATTTGATTAACAAATAAAAAATATTTTGAATTTAAATAGATATTATTACAACAGCTATATTTTAATTAATTACTTTTTAACTTTAACATAAAACATTATAGTAGTGCCCTAATTCGTAATAGGTAAGTTTGATAATTGCTTATACACCATGCATGATCCATTCATTTTTATAAAATGCTGTTTAAAAATTCAAATACTTTTAAGTACATAAGCAAGATAGCAATGCGGGAGTCCCTTATTACACACATTATACGTAATTTATCGACCATTACATTATCAGCATACTGCTTAGTTACCAATAAATATGGTTTAGGTACCTTTTGAGAATCTTCAACGGTTTCATGTTTTGTTATAAATTGTTTGTATCTGTGATTAAAATTTGTTAACCTCAATTTTTTTACGATATTACACAAATGGGATTTTGTGTATTTCCATTACATATTTTAAAAGCTTAATTGTTTTTTTTAAATTTGATAGATGAGAATGTTTTTAAAGAATTTAGCTTATTAAAGAAGTACTTTCCTTGTTTAGTTTTTTTAACTTGTTAGTCTGTATTTTTAAATTTGTAGTTTATCTTTAAATATTGCAATAATCATTAGACATCTAATTAGTGGTTATTACTTCTTTAAAAATTACTTTCTTTTGAAACGAAATTGAAAGGGCATACTATTAAATTACTGATAGACGCTAAAAAGACTTTGTACTGTCTAAACATTAAAAGCAACAATCCTTTTTTTTTAGGTTGGTAGCTCGGTTATGTCATATTATTATTTGAACTGTGGTATTCGTTGGATTTAAGGTACGAGAAATTAATGAAGTCCCAACATCTCACGTTATTTATTAACATACGACACGGATGCACGTCGATTACAAATCACCGAAACGAAAACGCTATATTGAGAGGGACGCTTGATCTGGCGCGCTCTCTGCATCCGGAAAATCTCGTTTACGTTAACATATTGCCAACTGCAAGTGTTATTAGTATTACTGTTGGTGGATGTCGCCACAGAACAATACCAACCTGATTCGTCAAGAATAGAACGTCACTATAACACTCGAGAATATTGAAAATTTGTGAATCACACATGAAAACAAGTGATAAACGTTTGAAGAAAAATAGTATATTTCACGCCTCGACCAAAAAAACTGTGTTCCCAACGTATTCCAAACAATTTGCAATTTCAGTTGCATTGTAAATATCTAATTTTGTGTGTTTCATTCTCAGATAATTTTTCTTTGAGGCACACAACTGCGGGTGGTTAAACCTACTTTCTCACTTTCAAATATCGAAGTCAACGCTCTCCTTAATTCCTTTACTGCGGTCGATCGTCCTTGAAGACCTACCGCAAAATTTCCTAATAGTGACAACCGCCACTTTCTTTTGGCTTTCAACCAATGCTTGAAGTCTTCGAAAGAAAAGACGTTTCTTCCGCCCGTGATAAAAAGTTCAAGACACATGATAAGACCCGTCATTTCCATAAGTTGCGATTAAGTTCCAACTCCCGACGTAATTGATTTCGAACCTTTATTAGTTAATATGAAAGTGTTATGTTTATGTGTGTGGAACCGAACCTACTTACTGTAAGTAATTTAAGTTCCATTTTTAATACCAAAGCGGTTGCAGCCCTTAGCTACTTAGCTACTATTAATGTCAATGCTAATATTTCTGGGTTCAACTTCATAATTTAATCAACGCAATTATTAACACCAGCTCCACGGAGAAGCTGCACTGCTATCGAAGATTAAAACATTTCCTTCCGCCAGTGTCAGGCTTAAGACAAACAAATCTAAAACCCAACAAACTGTAAATAACAAATGATGGGTTACAAAACTCGAAATCAAAATGCATGCATTATAAAAATCGTTTACTCAAAATTGTGGAAAGTCCGTAGAAAATATAATTTACAACAATTTATGGCCGTTTGTTCTAACACTGCTTAAACTTAATAAATGCTTCAAAATTTAGATACCTTCCATTCTTAAAATTATTGCAACGATTACTTTTAAGTATTACTTAAGTTTAAGTCGTGTTGGTAAAACCGCTCATAAATATTTCTTTGCAAAATTATTATATTTACAGATTGCGGTGATTGCATTTTTGTGTAAAATAATTTTATGTTGAATGTGAGCATGAAACTTTCTTAGTTTAAAATTGTTTGATTGATAATATCCTTATGGCTTGGATTCTTAATAATAATAACGTGGTTTATGATTTAAACAAAATTTTAATTTTAGAAAAATAATCAAACGCGTAATTTTTATAAATATATATATATATATATATATAATCTTAAATAACGTTACTTTCACGGCTTTGCGTAATAATTATAAATTGTTACAATTTTATTTAATTTTAAACACACAGGTCTAAATATACTAATTTAAACTAACCTTGTCCATTTATGTCGATGTGTACGTACGACCTTCAACAGTTTTTCGACAGTAAACTCTTGACCCTGGATTATTTCGTCAACTTTTCCTTACTATTAGTTATTCTTCCACTTTCCGTTTTGGTTTTTAATTGTTTATGCTTTCTTCACCAACAACTTTTTTTAATACTACTTCGCAGACTTACAACAACTTCGCGGGCTTTTTGAATGATGCACAGCTTTACTTTTCTTTTTTAAATCATTTTTTAACCACTGGGTTAATTAATTATATAACTATAACACTTCCTTTAATAATTACCAAAGAACACTCCGTATTAATTGTTTAATGCACGGACTCAAAATTATATACTACCCGAGAGTATCTCTAACACACTTTCACTTCGTTTCCTCACGTACGAACAAAATCAATATATCTTCTTGACATACAATAAACCTCTAATATCTTAATACTAGACATTATATATCTTTTTACTTGTATACATTACTATTATGACATTATACAATTACTGCAATATGTTGTAAAATAAAGTGTCATTTTGATTATACTAATACCTAACTCTAGAAAAACTCCGTTGTAAAAAAAAAATTTAGTTATCGAGTTTAAGAATCTTGTGAACTATGTCACTGCAATCGCATTTTGGTAATATTTTGTTACCATTTATCCTACAAAAACTAGCTTCACTGGTAAAAAACAAATGAAACGTCATTTTGTTTTAATTGGATTGTGTTAACAAATGTATATCTTTACGTGTAATTAGTTGTATATATGTACCCCTTCCTTCTTCAACATACTTCTAATCAACAACGACGTGACAAAACGTTAACGGCAGCGCAACAACAAACTTTATACGCTAACAATAGTCCTGTTGTTCATCGTCATAATAGAATTCTCTCTGCATTCAGGAATAAAACAGTAATACAGCGGAATTGTGTGAGAAGTGTACTTGTTTTCTTGTCTACAGCTTTAAGGTCTGTTTGAACCAGTTTATTACACCAAAAGAGTGAGTAAGCAGGAGGAGCCCAATGTATTGATTGCTCTGAGTTCATTACGCAAGTTGATTTGAAATTTAAGGATCTTTGAAACTCTAGATGTGCAACTATTCTAGATTGTTTTCTTGATCTTTTTGGTTTTTATCTGAAGGAGACTTGTATAAGACGCCTGAGGGAAGTAAAGAATTTTTGAATCATCTAAAAGTTTGGTATCAGATGTGTCCTAAATTTTTCGTGCCCTAACATAAAGTACGGCACATTTTTAAATGCCAAACTCCATGCAGATGGATAAACTGAAATATTGGGTAATTTTAAGTAAACTTTGAAGATGTTTTTCAATTGGCGCATAGGGATAAAACTTTAATAAACCACGAGTGAAGTGTCCAATGCTTTCTTGTAGTCAATGCAGGCTGGAGATGTTGCGGTGTTGGTGATGGGACTGACCGGCAACAGTTGCGTCTATGATAAGCTTCTTTTTGGTGCCTCGGAAATCTCTTCTGCATCATTTCTGTTCTTTTGTGAAAACTTCGTTATTCTTTAAATGAGAGTAAATCTTGCTTGTAACTACAGAACTTTGTAGAGTGTGGGAAGACATGTAATCGGTCGATAATTTTGAGGATTTTCTGTTTCGGTACTTTTAGGCTTCATGTAAGTTATTCCAGAGATTAAGAATGCTAAAAGTTCTGAGAGTTGGGCCATTAATTGATCAAATTACTGAACCAGGGCGTGAATCGTTTGAGCCAAAATTTTGTATTGTATCAGGTCCAGGAGCTTTTTAATTTTGCGTTTGTTTAGTTGCTAAGCTGACATTTGATTCTGAAATTTTGATAGTTACCATTTCTGTGATGGGTGAACAGAGCTCTTCCTCATCTATTAGCCATTTCACGGTGCTATTGTGATCAACAGGGATCGACCAGATTGTTGTGGTGTAGAATTAGATGATGTGTTGCTTTTGTTCAGACTGTTGTAAAAAATTCTTTGGTTCGCTTAGAATTGATTGTTTTGTTTGTGGCGTTTTGTAGTTAGATTGTTTCTTTGTAACCTTTTTCTAAGGGCCGAAACTTTTTGTTTGAGTGTGTCAATGTACTCATCAAGTTTTGCTTTAAAACCGGGTTGGGTTTGTTAGAGTTTTAAGTGACTGAACAATTTTGACATGAATTAATATTATTATTATTATTAAGATTTCATTAAACAAATATTATAAGATTAAACATTAGCTGAGCATTTAACGTTGCTAAACATCGACACAGTTTTTAACGTACCCATTTATATTGTTAAGTGGCTAAATTAATTATTGTAATCAGATATCACAAAAAGTATATTATGTGAAACACTCGCTGATTTTATATTTTACCATAATTTCTAAATTTATAACTGAATTGCAACCTTCGCATTGTGTACAAAAGCAAATGGGCTTGACATACCGAAAATCAAATTTAAATTACCAACTTCTTTGTTCTTCTTATTAAATATAGAACAAAGAATGACGTTATCTATATATAAACCCTTTGGAATACAAAAGAATAAAACAGAAAAAAATGTTTGATAAAAAGCAAATTTGTTAAAGTATAATATTTACATTTTCTTGAATCAGAGTTAAATGCAAATAAATTTATTCTAAAATGTTTAAGAGTTATGCGTAATAAAGAGAAATACCTATAAAACTCAATCATTTATCAAGCTAGCTTCAACTTCATTCAATTCGACTAGCACTTATTGAAATTGTAATCGGCCAAGTGAGAAAAGGTTTCTCAAGAAGATCTACTTTACGTTAAATTTGAATGAGTAAAGTTTATTTGAAGTTTAAATTTATTGATTATGTCATTTTACGTTTTTGCTTGTTTTCATAACCTAATTTGTTAAATATAAAACAAGCAAAAAAAAGGTATAGATAATGAGGTAAGGGAAGTTGAGATAATCAAACATTGAATTTTTCGGTTGTGCTTCTGATACCTGAAAAGAGTTCGGCGAAGTATAAAAAGTCACGATTGTCAATAACGTTAAACTCAGTAGAGCAAAATGAAGCATATGTTCAGATTAAACATTGAAATCGAACTTACAATCAAGGTTTATAGATAGTAATGCAGCAACGTACAAATATACAGTCAAAGAATGTTTAAGAAAGTTTCGTTAAATTGATTCGGACACGAAACATTAAGAAAAAGAGTCTAGACGACAAAAACTTAAAACTAATTTCAATGTAAGTAATGAAAATTTAAAAGGGGTTACATTGTATTTTTGTCAATGGCGGAGAGTTTAACACGCAACTATTTTTATAATGCGTATATCCACAAATTAATCTTTTTAATATTTTTTATGCGAACAATTACATAATAGCGATAATACGTTTTGTGGTGTAACGGAAATTATTATTATTTTATCCGGTTTAATATCGAAACACGTAAAATTCTTTTCTAATAACATAATACGCAATTGTAATAGATTATTTAGCGAATTATTTTGTAGCGTGTCCTTTTACTGTTTGTCCGTTTAAATAAAAGCACGTTAACGGTTTTTTTCTCTGAAGCACATGTACGGAAACATTAAAAATTTCAAAACGTTTGAATTTACTGAGGCTAAGTGCTCTTTAAAACAAATTCGCGTATGCAATTTTGTTTGTCCGATGTACTATGCTATTAAATTATCAAAAGCGTGCTTATGCATGCACAAGTAGTTTTTAAATTTTAAATATTAGAATTAGTATAAGTTAAAAAAAGTAGTTTGTTTTTGGCGGATTTCTAAATCATCTTAAAACATCTGCATAATTAAGAAAAAGAAACCTATACAAAATCAAGTAAAGTTGTATAAATGGCATGAATCTTGACTATTGTAAAATATTTTCTTAAAAAAAAAACGTGTGAATCTGTTAGTTTGTCAAGTAGGTAAGTACTTTGTTAAAAGTTATTTTTGTGCCTTTAAACCGAGGATTTTTTCAGTAAAAATTATACATTCAAATAGATTAAATTGTAAACTTTCGATTGGTAGTTGTTTCAAATTTTCTGGAGTTTGGTCTTTTATTATTTTTACATTTAGAAAAAATATTTGAATTGCCTAGTAAAGTTATCTCCTAGCCTTTACGTTACTGTAAGCTGCAGCTCATGTACAGTAGATAAACAGGATGGATTGATCTGGTGCGGTGGATGCGAGTCTTGGTTTCATTATTTGTGTACTGGACTTGACGACCCAATCTTCAACAATTTAAGCAGAAACCCTGGCAAATGGTTTTGCAGCCAATGCCTTTCCAAGTCAGCATCTCTATCTAATGGAAATGTGAAACTGCTTTCATGTAAGCTTTGTGCCGGAACTAAAATAGAGAAGAAAAAATACAAAAGAGTAAAGGGTTTAAGACGCCATCGGTTTTTCAAACAAGCTGACAGAAAAGAAGAGTTTTTAGAGTTTATGAAATCCTTTGAACCAATAATTTTGGTGACGTCCCTGTAAGTTTAAGTGAGCATATAGTAAGGTTGAAGCAAGATGTTTAAATTCTAAAGAGGATTCTAAAGGAAGCGAGACAAGTAGTTTTAATGGATGCTGTCATCAATCATAATGACAAAATATTCTAGCACAGTTTGCTATTGTTTCCATATATTGCCTTGAGGATTCCTGACAAGAAACAGAGGTCGTTGACAAAATCAGTGAAGAAAATATAGCTTCAAGTTGGTAGATGTTATAAGAGGAACCTTTTTTCCTGAGTCAACAAAGAAAAGGTTGCCTTAAAAAGCCGAGTTATAAGTATCAGATGGAGACGTACGTGAAGCTGTAAGAATCTTATCTTCGACACATAAACTAGCATCTACAAGTGTTGATATTCTGGGATAATTGAAAGATAAACATTTCCATCCACCTAGACTATTACATCTGCCGCACTTGCCTATCTCTAATGAAGACGCCCTGACAGTTGACTGCTTAAATATTTTACCTTCAATATCGAGTTTACCTAATGGCTCAGACTCGGGGATTGATAGACTGATGTCACAACATCTCAAAGATCTTATTTACAATGAGAGTATAAAGCTTCTTTAGTAGCTGACAAACTTATGTAACTTGATGTTGAAGGGAAAAGTTATGGTATCAATAACACCAATTTTATATGGAGCAAACCTGTGGGTCCTTTCCAAAAAGAATGGTAGTGTAAGACCAAGCGCAATTAGGAATTTATATAGACGACTTGTGGCTAAGATAGAATGTAAACATTGTTTGGAGAATATGGAAGGGTTTAGCCTTGCTCTTCAGCCAATTATAAAACGGTTCACTTCTGAACTGAGTTTTTTCTATTTGGACGATAGAACATTATGTGGTAATGTTGAGACTGTATTGGCTAATTTTTAATTTTTTATTAAAGGCTCAAGGAATATTAGGCTAAAAATCAACCATTCGAAGTGCGAGATTTTCTTTACCTCTGATACTAATGAAAAACACTACTGGAAATTCTTAGATGTTTCACCAAGAATTAGACTTACTCTCGAGACAGACTTCAAACTAATGGGTGCTTTGCTGACTACAGCTTCTTCTAGGATGATATTACAAAAAAAGTGTTTAGAGGTTAAGATTTTATAAGATCGACTACAAGGATTGTCGTCTCACATCGTTTACTACCTTCTGAAGCACTGTCTGGCAGTTCCAAGGTTTACATATTTACTGCGGACCATACCTTGCTGGTTATTTATGGACTTGATAAGGGGCCTAAACAGCCATATAAAAATAACATTAGAGAAGATTACTAATTGTAGTTGTCAAAAGAGCCAGTCTATGATTGCATGCCTTCCTGTTAGAGATGTTGGTCTCAGCATACGTAGAATTAAAAATGTTTATCTCCCAGCTTTTGTCTTCCGTGAATAGTGTCTGACAACTTGTCTGTCTTACCTACCTTCAAATTAGAGACTTGTCTCAGATAACTTTTTATAGAGAATCCTTAAATTTTTGGAACGAAACATTTTCTCAAATCCCACTTGAGCTAACTTTTTTAAAGAATTAGGCCGCAATCATAATACAGAGTCAACAATCGTTTTGAATATTTTTATCAAAAGTGGATCGAGCCGGTTATCTCTCTGCTTGCACTAAGGAAGCTGGTGGATGGTTGAATATGCTACCATATAAGACGTTCCGGTCACACTTAGACGACAATACTTTTGGGAGCGCAGTAGCACTAACAATTGGTTCTACTATTTTTAAACCTTTCAATTGAATTTGTGGAAGCAAAGTCGATGAGAGGGGCGTACATTATTTATCATGCTCGAAAGGTGTTGGGCGATGTTAACGACACGGTGCTATTAATAAATTAGTAAAAATGCTCTGACTGCTCCGCGAATTTCGTCAGTCCTTGAGCCAACAGGATTGTATAGAGATGATGAAAAGCGTCCAGACGGAATTACATTATTATTATTTTTTCTTATTTACACCGTGGCTTGGGTAAGAAGCGCTCCCATTTGCCAGGGCCGGCTGTTACTATGCGGACCGTGGGCCAAACACTGGTAGAATATTCTTTTCTATCTCATATGTTATTTACATTTTTTGGAGGAGTTCGAGGACAAACACTGTGACAAGAGAATTTTAAATATATAGATAATAAATAAATGATGCGTGTTGACATTGTTAATGTCACCGTTAAAACTGCATTTTAAAAAGTAATAATTTTTCATCAAGTTTCTTAATCTTGAATGTATTGAAAAATTTAACTTATTCTAAATAATCCTCCAACGGAAATGCTTCCATTAGATACTACCAACATTCCCAAAATCTTAAAAAAAATATGTTATCATTTTGTGTCAAAACGACAATTTACGTAAAACAATGAAAAAAAAACACAACAAATGCCTAGAACTGAAGATGATGAAAAAGTTGAAGATTTTCTAAATATAGTGTTTCGTTCAATGACCCAATTTTTTAAAGTCAACTGGTTTAATTTTCTCAATATTTACAAATTGTGCTGAATCTTCTATCCGCAAGTCTGTCATTAATTGATTAAATTAAACACCTTCAGCATTCTGTCCTTGAATCCACTTACCAAGTGATAGTTTTTTCTTTGCCAAACTGACAGTTAAACCTTAAATCAAATTTTGATAAAACTCAAGATACTACATAGACGTCGTGGAAAAAGTATAGTGTATTACTTGTGTAAAATAAAATAAATAGTAAACGTGGCAACGTTGTAACGTAAACTACTATCGGCACGTTGTTAATGAAACGCACTTCCGTGTGGACCGCTAGAAAGTTGACATTTATCATATTAGTTTAGATCTAGTTATTTTTGTATAAATCCATTAATATATTCAAACGTTCAACTAATAAAAATTAAAAGTTAACACATGGTGTCAGATGTGAAGAAATATAAAACCGCAATAAAAGTTAAACTTGTACAAATAAGAAATAGACTAGATTGGTAATTGAAAACACAGCAACATGAGGTAAATGAAAACAAAATTTGAAATCTACTTGAAAGCATCAAAAAAGTTGATGAAGAGGAAGACATAAAGGTAACCATCTTGTTAAACACTATTGGTGATGAAGGGCTTGATATATATATAATACATTTAGTGAGGAACAAAAGAAAATTATACATGAGAAACGTTCAAGTTCAATATTTAAAATAAAAGGAAGACCAAAATGTCGACAGTTTTAAAACTGAATTAAAGAAGCAATCCCAGCTGTGTAATTTTGTATGTTCAGGAAATGCAAAAAAAGTTACAAAGAAATAATGGTCAGAGCAATTTATAATTGGAGTATATGATAAGCAAAAACAACAACGACTAATTCGAGAAGCTGATCTAGACGTCGATAAAGTTTTAGATTATTGCTAGTCTATCGAATTAAGTAAACATCATTATGAAGTGTTGAATCCGAAGAATGCAGTTGACATAATAGAACAAAAACCTAATAATAGTACTAGTTTAAGAAAAATTAATTGTAACAGATGCGGGTTTCTACATTATTCAAAGAAATGCCCAGCTTATCGTAAAATATGTGCTAAGTACTAAAGGAAAAATCATTATGCAAAAATGTGTAAATCCAAAGGAGTGCAAGAAAAGAAAACGGATGCTGTATCAAACATAATTCAGATACGTGAAGAAATTAACGAAACTAACAGTGTACTGTTCATAGATGAAAATAAGAGTACAAAACAAAGGTCATGGTTTAAAAAATTTTGGTTAAAAATCATATAATCAAATTTAAAGTGGACACTGGAACAGAAACAGGTGTTCTTCCTGCAAATGATTAAGCGAGACAACCCAAAACAAGATAAATAACACATCGGTAACATTAATTGCATATGGCAACTTTAAAATTAAACCGAAAGATGAGGTAGAAATACTTTGTAAATTTAATGGTCTAGAAAAACTTTTTAAATTTGCAATTGTAGACTTTGACTCTCAGCCAATTCTAGGTTTAAATGAATGCCTGCGATTTAAATTGGTTTCTAGAGTAAATCTTCTTGAAAATATGATTACACTACCAAAAAATAAATTGGAAATTCAAAACTTGTATTCAGAGACATTTCGTGGTTTAAGTAAGATACCTGGTTATTATAAAATTGAATTAGACGGAAATGCAAAACCATTCATACAATGTCAAAGAAAAATTCCAATGTCCTTGCATGCAAAATTAAAAGAATGTTTAAATAAACTTGAAAATGATCACATAATTGACAGAGTAAGTTATGCAACTGAATGGGTTAACAGTTTAATTGTTGTAGAAAAACCAAATAAATCATTACGCTTATGCTTAGGTCCCAAGGTCGCCAAAATGATCAAATGGCGACCTTGAGGGGAGTATAGAAATAGAGGCAGACCATTCAAACGCTGGGCAGACGACATCAAGAGACATGCAGGACTGTTATGGTACCGAAAAGCCGAAAACCGGAACAAATGGTACAATATGAGAGAGGCCTATACTCGGAAGTGGGTTGAAGAAAGCTTATAAAGAAGAAGAAAAAAGATGCTTAGATCCAAAACCACTCAATAAATATATCAAACGAGGAATTTACATGATACCAACAAATACAGATATAATTAGTAATTTGACTGGAAAAACGTTATTTACTGTAATAGATATGAAAAATGGGTTTTGGCAAATACAGCTTGATAAAAGTGGTTTGGACTTATGTACGCTTAACAATCCTTTTGGGAAATAAAAATTTAATAGGTTACCATTTGACATTTCATCTGCACCTAAAATATTTCAAAGAAAAAACTGTGAAATATTCGGATATAAATCTATTATAATGATATTATAATAGCTGGCTGTACGGAATTGGAATATGATTTAACTTTACAAGAAGTATTTAAATAGGCATTAGAAAATAATGTGAAATTTAATCTTTCAGTACAAAATGAAAGAAGTTGTGGTCATATGTCAAATTACGAAGATATATTTTCTATTACCTCCTTGTTGGAAGAAAATGTACGACCTTTTAAACTTTTTTTCAGTTGAGGAAAGTGGTGATAGTCGGACGGAACCAAATCGGATGAATAAGGGGGATGTTCTAGTAATTCAAACCCTAAATCACAAATTTTTTGCATAGCAACATAAGATTTGTGGGCAGGGGCGTTGTCCTGTAAAAGCAAAACACCTTTGGATAGTTTTCCGCGTCTTTTCTCTTTAATATTTTCCCGTAGAGTGGTCAGTAATGTCGAATAGTAATCTCCAGTTATTGTTCTACCTTTATCCAAAAAATCAATCATGATTACTCCATGGCAATCCCAAAAAACTAAAGCAAGAACTTTTCCAGCAGATTTTTGGACACGAAACTTCTTAGGACTTGGAGAACCAGAGTGTCGCCATTCCATCGATTGTTG
Source organism: Abscondita cerata (assembly GCA_030710515.1). NCBI lineage: Eukaryota > Metazoa > Arthropoda > Insecta > Coleoptera > Lampyridae > Abscondita > Abscondita cerata. Next base: position 36,889 of record JALBCR010002510.1, on the reverse strand, counting down.
CTTTGTTTCTGGATCGTAGAAATGTACCCAAGTCTCATCCATAGTAACAATTCGGTTTAAGAAGTCTACATCGTTTTCAAATCGAACACAGATCGAACGCGATGCTTCTACCCTTGCACGCTTTTAGTCAACATTCAAACATTTGGGGATCCATTTTGCAGCAATTTTTCTCATGTCCAAATTGACGTGAACCATATGATGAACGCGTTCGTATGAAATATTCAGTGCTTGAGAAATCCGTTTTAGCCCAATTCGACGGTCTGATAAAATCATGTCATAAACTGCATCGATATTTTCGGGGACTGACACAGAAACTGGCCTTCCCGATCGGTCATCATCTTCAATGGAAAATTTACTTTTTTTGAAGCTTGCATTCCAATTTTTGACGGTCGCATACTAAGGACGTTGATCACCAAGGGTATTAAGCATATTTTCGTAAATCTGCTTACCTCTTAACCCTTTTAAATACAGGTACTTGATGATGGCTCGATACTCCAATTTTTCGATTTTCACAATTTCGGTGGACATCTTTTTTAATTTAATTTATTGCGTGACTCTGGATTACTTTTTTGACGTCAAACTTTACACTTACACTTCTGATAAGTTTTTGTTCGTTGCTATGGCAATTCTAGGAATGGCAAAATTATGTTCTAAATTTATACCAAATTAGTCAAAAATTACACCAAAAATGAGAGAATTAACAAAAAATAATATAAAATTTGAATGAAATAGTGAACATCAAAATGAATTAAACCAATTAAAAACACGTGTAGTTAATTCTCCCACGTTGAAAATTTTTGATCCTAAAAAAGTAACAATTATACAATGTGATGCATTAAGCGAAAGGTTAGGCTGTGTATTGTTACAACAGGGTAGACCAATTTCATTTGCTTTTAGATCATTATTAATAAGTGAATAACGATATGCACAAATCGAAAAAGTTTGCTTTAAACCACTTGTACCAATATTTACAAAAAATCTTGATAAAGTTACAGCTCGTTTGCAAAGAGTGTTGTTAAAATTGTTGAAATAAGAAATAGAAGTAGTATATTTACCGGGAAAAGAAATGCTGGTGGCAGATGCACTATCGAGATCATATATAGAGACAAAAACTGAAAATGACCCTGAAATAGAATATATTCAGACTGATGTAATTTATATTAACCTTACTAAAGCTTTTGATAGTTTGAGACATAAGACGCTGTTAAATAAACTATGTGATTATGGACTAAATAATAACATTGTTAGAGTTGTTTCTTCTTACTTTTTGCAAATATTGGTGTACCTCAAGGATCCACACTTGGCTTACTTCTTTTTCTGTGATTTATTAATGAAATCAGTTCTAATCTTACATCTCCGGTACTACTATATGTAGATGATGTGAAAATTTATAATCACATACATAATCGTAATGACAGTCTTCAGCTTCAGAAAGATATATACGTTTTTGCAGTTTGGTGCTTGAGGAATTACCTTACAGTTAATATTAGTAAATGTTGTGTCGTGTCATATTGACGCAGTAATACACCTAAACATTTTAATTATAGTATATCGAATAAATTGTTAAATAGAGTTACACAGTTTAAAGACCTTGGAGTATTTTTCGACAGTAGACTTACGTTCAACAATCACATTATGTTAATTGCAAATGATTGCTACAAAATGTTAGGTTTTATTTTACGTAACAGTAAAATGTTCGTTAATTTGTCAACGCTATTAATTTTATACAATTATTTTATAATTAGCAAGATTAATTACTGCTCTGGTGTATGGTCACCTCTGTATAATAAATATGTTTACACCTTGGAACGTGTTCAGAAGAAGTTTTTAAAATATTGTTACTTTTTAAATATAGTAAGTATTGTGATTTTAGCGTTTCATACAAGGACTTGTTACATGAATTTAATTTTATCTCGATTCAAAATAACTTAAAATAATTTCTGTTTGTTATTTATTTAAACTGATTCATAATTACGTCCCTGATATATGTTTAATTAATCAGGTGAATTATCACGTACCTAGAATAGCTTCAAGAAATTGGATAACCTTTACATATCCAACACCTCCAACAAATTACTTCAGCAATTCGCTTTTGTATAGAATGTTACAAAATTATAAAAATTTCAGGATAACGTTAATATTTTCAAATTCGATTTAAAAGCTTTTAAGGCTAAATGTGATGAATGTTTTCAAAAACATTTATTAACTAATTGAGGTTTTATATTATTTGAGTTATACTATCTATGTTTAGTTATTATTTTATATTGCATTTGCTGCTGTTTTGTTTTTATTTTGTATATATGTGTACTTATTACTTTTACAATGAGTTATGTTCTTCTGTAATTTGCCGTTGGCTGTAATACACTCATTGTCAAATAACATCCCAATCTGTAAAAATAAATAGAAGCTGTTTTGTCAAGCGATTAAAGATGATCCGATCTTAATACAAGTTAAGAAATTTTGTAATACTTCATGGCCAAGTTCTAATAAAAATCTAGATTCAGAATTAAAACAATTTATTAAACTAAAAGATAATATTTATGTGTCAAACGAACTGTTATTTTTGCATAATAAAATTATTGTTCCTAAAGGCCTAAGAAAAAAAATGCTCAAAAAAATTCACGAGGCTCACTTTAGAGTAAATAAATGCAAGTTAGACAAGTATTATATTGGACGCGAATGCCTAGTGATATAGAGGCGTTAATAGAAAAATGTCAATCAAAAGGCTAATCAAAAAGAACCATTAAATAATCATATAATTCCAACCGTGTCAACATTTATTTTCAGATATATGTGAATATAAAAACAAAAATTATATAATTCTGGTAAACCAATATTCAAATTGTTTAGAAGTGTCTAAAACTAATGAAAATCAACTGATTCGGCAATTAAATTCTTAAAAAATAGCTTTAGTAGATTTGGTATTCCAGATTGCTTATACAGGGATTTCAAACTTAAGTCGGCACTATTGCTAACTTTGTTATTGTTAGGTCGGTTAAGAAAAACTAGTAGCATTTCTTTTCTCATTACTATGGTGAAAACAGAATAAAAATCGAACATTGGGTTCGCGAGTTATGTCAAATTGTTCTATTTTTTTAAATGGGACACTTTGTATACAACATTTTCAATCGATGGGAAATTGAATACTGAACAAAAAGTGTTTTATTATTTTTTAGCATAAAGTCAAAAATGACAAGAGCTATTGATAATTTTTCAAATTGGTTAAGGTGGGTGTGTTAGTTATAACTTTGCCTTACCATAAAGTAGAAAGTAGGTGGAATATTAGACCCGCGGGTAGTCGAGTAGTAATGCCAATGACGTAGTCAAATTTACTAGTTGGAAAACCGTTGGTCGAGGCTGTTCAAATCTTGGTCACGGCAGACACTTAAAAAAAATATTTTGTGATGGGGATTGATCAACATACAAAATTCACGGTGGCTATATCCATCAGAAGTGGTAAATGAAATGAAGTAAGAAGAATATCCGTGAAGCGAAAGGATATGGTTTGTTTTAATTTATTCTGTGAACATTAAAAGAAAAATTTCTCTTGGTTCAAGCATTTTTAAGCCCACATGTAAACGCTTTTAGTGGCTGTAAACTGTTTACCATCAATTTGACATTTTAATCCCGATGACATTTATACAACAAACGATTGTAGTTTATAAAATCACAGTCATTTTAAACTTATTTGAAAAATCATCAATAGCTCTGTCATTTTTGACTTTAGGGTAATAAAATAATGGAACACTTTTTGTTCAGTATTCAATTTCCTACCAATTGAGAATATTGTATACAGAGTGTCCCATTTAAAAAAATAAAACAATTTGACATAATTCGCGAACTCGATGTTCGATTTTTATTCTGTTTTCACCGTAGTGATGAGAGAAACAAATGCTACTAGTTTGCCGACGTAACAGACCCTGTAGTTCTAATAATAACGAACTTAGCAATACTGCCGACTTAAGTTTGAAAACCATGTATGCAGATAACGTTCCTTACAATAGTAAAAAACTTAAAAACTTTGCCGATGAATGGAATTTTGAGTTAAAGTTTTCTAGTCGGCATTATCATCAAAGATTATTTTCAACATAATTATATAAACAATTCTCTTTTGAATACACCAACTCCAACGAATTTAACTATTAGAAATAATAATACATCTATCCCAACAAATTGAGCTAGTAGAAATAATGATACTGTAAGACCAGTTAGGACAAAGAAGTTACCTAATCATTTAACTGATTATGTTGTTAATTTAATTTATGATTATAACTTTAATTAAGAGGAAAGATGTAAGATAAAATAAATAGTAAACGTGGCAACGTTGTAACGTAAACTACTATTGGCACGTCGTTAACGAAATGCACTTCCGTGTGTGGACCGCTAGAAGGTAGACATTTATCATATTAGTTTAGTTCTAGTTATTTTTGTATAATTCCATTCATGTATTCAAACGTTTAACTAATAAAAATATAAAGTTAACAAAACTTGACGATAAAATCATGTTTCATGGCTCGTGATTATCAGCGCTCGGGCGTGAAAACTACGATTTTCTCCTCGTGTAACACAATATACTATTGAAATTTCCAATATTTGAATTGTAAAGTCGGATTCACCGGGTTTTAGGTATGACTCATCGCTACAAATTGTATGCATCAATCCAGGCTCGTATGTCGTAACTAATAAATAATTCATACTGTAAATTTTTGTGTAATCTGTCAATTCAGTTTGATCAGCTGTTTCAAAATAATAAAAATAATCATAAATTTGTTGTTTTCGACCAGAAATTTTCTGATTTTCTTCATTTTTTAAATTGTGTCATTGAATAAAGGTTGTGGGAAGTTATAATAATTATAATTTATTTATATATTTGTACAGTTGGAAATGTTACATTAATAAATAAATAAATAATATTGTATGCGAACAAAATGTCCACGTATACTTCTTAAAATAATTTTACTTTAGTGTTAAATGCAACGTTTAGTTATGAGGTAACTGAAATTTAACAATTATTTGATTTAAATACAGTTTTATCGACTGTACACTCATCTATTTAGAGCGGTTACTGTATTGTAACGCAAAATCAATCAACGTGATAAAAACTAATTAAAAAGGATCCGATCTAATCAGATTCATCTGCCCCATATTCCGAAATGGAACTTTCATTACAACCTATAGGTACTAATAATTAAGGGTTCCACAAGTTCAAACCGCTGCTCAATATCCCACCACTTCTTCAATTCCTTTTCAGCATGTTGAATGCATTTCGTCCAATATGTACCATCTATTCTTTCGAGGATTGTTTCCACACTTCTCGTACATGTTCATCGGTGTACTGTAAATTCAACTCTCCAATTTTTTTATTATAGTACTTCTTGCAATTAGCCCAAATCAATTCGATTGCGTTAAATTGGCAATGATTATCTTATGGCCTTTTCTAAGTGCAAGCTCATCTATTCCATAAATTTTTGGTTTTGGATCATGCATTACATTACGCTTTAATAAAAATGTCCACAAATCTTGTTTCATCAATGAAGCATTGGATATTTTTTCTTTTAATTTTGAATGGTAACTGGCGTTGTCTAATATAATTAAACTAGGTTTTGTTAAATTTGGTATCAAATCATTTTCAAACCATTTCTTAAACAAATCTCCACACATGTCACTATGATAATCTTCTTTTGGAGATTTAGATGAAAATAGAAGTGTAGCATTAGAAATAAAGCCGTTCCTGTTTCCTGCATGTACAACAATAAACCTAAAACCAAATTTTAATTTATTACTTGTAAGTATAAAATCAGGGTCAAACGTTTTGTCTTCTCCAAGTGGCTTTTTATTTATGCTCCAACACGACTTGCTGCAATGTGGTTTTGTTCAAATAAACCACGTCTGCCATCATCAAGTTTAAAGGAAAATCCAATATTATGTAAGAGTCTTGTTAATCCACTTTTGCTAAAGTTGAATACACCAGCGGTAGCAATTTCATGTTGCAATGGTGCAACAGTAACATGTTGCCCTATATTATTCATAATTACTTATAAAAAAACTAGTTTGAGCAATACTTACGATTATTATGCATATTATAAATTGTACGTTTAACCACATCTTTCACGAAGTTATCAACGTCACAAGACTTTGACTTCCTACGTTTTTTTTGGCACTACAGGTTTTTCGTTCTCCTTCACTTCATTTTTTTTTAATCGAAGATACAGTATTTATGTTAACGCCACATGCTTCTGCAGTTTGCTATAATGAATCAAGCCGTAAGATGAAATAGTATTTTTAATTCATAAAATACCTGCATAACTGACGTGAAAGGCAACAATACAGCACCGTTGTCACGTTCTTGCATAAAATAGTCCATTACTTTCATAATGACTGCTTCGGTTTCCAATTTCTTTGGCATTGCAACTATCCCTATGCTATCATAATAATCATTCATTTATTGTTAATACCATGTACTTACTTAATTTGCCTCGATATAATAATTAATTAGTATTGAAAAATACTGATTTGAATAATGGAAAGATGAAAAATTCGAAAACGGTGTGGCAACTTGACGTACGGATGTAAGGTTATGACAATGTAAACAAAGAAAATCATTCGACGTACGTTTTCTTGCTTGCACATAGAATAAACGGCACGACATACGTTTCTCAATTGCATTTTGCTGATATTTTTATTTACAGAAACAGAAAACTGTGTCACGTCGATTATCATAGTTTACTGCAATGAGTCATACCTAAAACCCGGTGAATCCGACTATAGTAAATGTTGTAGTAAATGAGTGACATAGTTGGCAGTTTCAAAACCAAGGTAAAACTGAACATTAAATCAGATTTATGCCAAACTAAACATATTTTTTTGCCAATTGAAGTCGTTGAAACTATTTGTGTATTAAGACTTATTTGAATGTGATATACTCCAATCAGCCGAATAATCAAAGACAATTTTCAGGATGAGTCCATGGTAACCATTTTTTACTGCCCAAGCAGTAAATGTGTCACTTTACCCACTCAGTGAAAAAATTTCGACTGAAAATGTATTTAAATGCATAAGACTTTGAGTACGATCGGGTAACAATTAATTATTAGAAACGTGTTAATTTAACACAACGTGAAAATTTCCCATACTTTATATTTAGTTTTAGCTAACTTATATTGTTTTGGGATAATTTAGGCAATCCAAAAAATTTAAACATAATGTTATGACTAGTTTTATTAATCTTGAACTTACATGTCGTCGGGGGCCTAGAAAAGCATAGCAAAGTTAGCAGATCCAAGAATAACATATTTTAAAAAAATATTAAATGGTTTTGCAAACATATTTTACACAAACGTGTAAAAAAATGTAGTAGACTATAACTTTAATGTCTAGTGGTTTGTTCTTACAAACAAGTAAATTTAAAAATTTGGAACAAGTGCTTCACCCACTTCCATCTCCTGGTCGGCGCCCGATGGAATTAGATGATGCAATGAAGAATTCTGTCCGTAGAAAGGTTCACTCGTTCTACTTACGGAAGGAGATTCCTACAATCGATAATATTTTACTAGCAGTAAATGAGAATGAAAATCTACCCCAAATGAGTCGTAGAATACTGTGGAAACTTCTTCGCAAGTTGAAGTTTACTTGAGAGAAGATAAAAGATCCGTTTTAATTGAAAAACAAGAGATTATTACATGGAGGAGAAATTATCTTCGGGAAATAAGAAAATATAGGCGTGAAGGCAGGCGTATATTCTATTTGGATGAAACCTGGATCAATGCAGGACATACCGTAAAAAACATGGTATGATAATACCGTTACGAGTGCTCGACAAGGATTTATAGAAGGGCTATCGACAGGATTTCGACCGCCTTCTGGGAAAGGAACACGGTTAATTATTACTCATATTGGCAATAAAGATGGCTTTGTAGATGGTGGCTTGTTAGAATTCGAATCAAAGAAAACTGGCGACTACCACGAAGACATGAATGATAATGTGTTTGAAGAAAATTTTGAGCAGATGCTAGATTTGATACCCCAAGGATCTATAATAGTTATGGACAACGCCAGCTACCACTCACGAAGATACAAAAATTTACCTACCAGCGCTTGTAGGAAAGCAAAAATTATAGATTGGTTATCTGTTAGAATATAACTTTTGAGGATGACATGGTGAAAAGAGAATTATTGGATATTGTTAAAGTTCATAAAAATAAGTATATACGTTATGTTATTGACGAAATGGCAAAGAATCGGGGCATTGAAGTACTGCGTTTACCACCTTACCATTGTGAGCTGAATCCTATAGAGTTGGTTTGGGCTCAAGTAAAAGTAACACCTGAAAGATGGAAGAACTGTGTATCTCATGTCGTTAACGAAGAAGACAAATGTTGGCAACTGGATAATTTAATAGAGATAACATTGGAGCCAATTATTATATCAATAAACACACAAGACAGCGATTCTGATTCCGAAATGGAAATTTCAGACGAGGAAAAAAGTTAAATGACCAAGCGTAATGTGCCTGAAACAGTGTTCTACTCTCTAAACACCATTTATTGTAACCATGAGTGAGTATTGTCAGTTATTTTTAAATATACATATTTTACCTACTAATGTCTTGTTATTTAAATGAACATTTTTATCCCTGTTACTTTTATCTATTCATTTGGATAAGTTTCCATGACAACCACATATTTTTATAATTGAGCCAAATTTACTTTTTGATGCCTAAAAATCGATCCCCGCAAATTAATTGTAATTGTAATAAATGTACTGACGATATCTGCATTACTATTTTATTTTATATTTATGTCATATATTATTTATATGTTATTTATTTTATTTGTATAGTAGATCACATTACAAATTTTACTTCTTACGTATTATATACCATTATTTTTGTATCTTGGTATAATACCCACATCTACGGCTATGATTCTTGTTTCGTCAGTACCTGGGCTGATGGCAACGTGTTTACATAGATTAAGCTATTGTTCGCAGACCCTAGATGGGTTGATATGCTGCAAGAGCGGCACAATGATCGTATTTTGGTTAGAATGTATTGGTTTTTACTTAACCGTAGAAGTACCGCTTTCACAAGAAATTAAAGAATTATTTCAAGCAATTATGATTTATTACTCCGCGCCAATAGTATACAGACTTTAATCTCGTGTTCTAGCCAGTGCTAGTCTCCCTAAACAATAGATCCGTTTGGTTTTGCAAGGTCCCACGGCCATCGTCGTTTGAGCCTTCTTGTGATATCCGGTTGATTACCGAGTTGTTGGATGAGCTGGTTAGAGCCTTATGAAGGATGTCGTTCTTTATGTACCATAGAGCATTGGCTAGCACGAGGAGGGTCTTGAATTGAAACCTTAGAAGGATTTTAATATGAACACTTTGGCGCATTCTCAGAGTTGTATCCCGTAGGACCATATAAGTTTCAATATATCTTTATACAGTAAGATCTTGTTTTATATAGAGAGAGAGTTCGGAATGTTTTCCAAGTAACCATGTCATTTATTTGATGTTTAGATTTAATTGCTTTCTTCTGGTTTTGATGTGCGAGCTCCGAGTAAGTTTAAAGATGAAAGCAGATTTCAGTTATTAAAATTTAAATTTTAACTTTATAGTTTTGCTTAAAATTAGGTTGTTTAAGTAAAAAGTGAGAAGTGTTACAAGTTATGGCAATCTCATTTTTCGAATGTTATAAACTTTTGTTCGTTGTTCTAAGATATAGTAAATAATTTTTGCAAAATTGTTTAAATGCGTTTTTCTCGTAAAAATCCAACCCAAAATCTATGCTCTTACATACTTATTAAATTTTATGGATCCAATCTGAATTGATTTTAAACGATAATGGCTGTTATGCATCACATACGACCTTAACATCATTCATCTTCATCACCTAAGTTACATTTTAAGCAATTTTATAAAAAAAAGCATTAAAAACGTTCAGTTTCATATTTTGGTTCAAAGTAAATGTAAAATAGCTGTATGAAATATTTGATGCTATGTAGGAATTATTGACTTCAAAGTGTTACACCGTCTTTACTGAATGATAAAGCTTATAAGGTAGTATTTCATAGAATACTACAAAAAAAAGCTTACTTAAAATAAAGGTATAGAGTGACGATTTATAAACTTCCAACCCAGCGGTATTAGTTTTTTTATGAGTTTTGTGTATTGAATATAATATTTACACATAGACATTAAATATTTGCTAATGAATAGGTAAAGCAGTGTGAGATGAAAATGAAATTATGTAGAGATAATTTATGTGTTAAAAGTAACGCACAGCATAACGTATCTAAGGAAGTTATTATTTGCGGTTTTCAACAAGAATAATATATAAAATTGAATGTGCTACATTTCGTAAAATCATATTTTTCTGACATCACTTATATAAGTTTGTATGTACTACTTTATTACAGACTAAATATTTGATTTCAATTCTAGAAAATTACTTACTCATTAATCTGTATTATCGACTTTTCTTATGTCATTATCGATGGCTAATTCGTTTCTAAATTATTTTATTATTCCTGTTTTTTGTTATTTTATTCTCATTCCGTAGAAAAAAATAGTTTTTACTATTTGAGATGAATTCCGTTTTTAGATCGAGAGATTGATCACTCGCTGTTGATCGAGATCAACAGAGATTGCTCACTCGCTGTTGATTGAGATTAACCTTCTGTTTGACAAAGAAGTCATGCTCTAGAGAAGTTTTGGAATTAACACATTACAATAGTGATTATGAGTAATACTTATTTGCGACTAATAAGATTTGTCTGACTCGAAGACGAACTTGATGCCAAAAAAACTTGTTACATTTCTGGACGTGCTACGATACCACAAGGCGGTACTAGATGACGCAAAAAACCTTTTTTGTTTAAATTTGTTATACGTTTTTAAACACACGACATATAGCTCACTTGCTACACAATAGCTACTTTTTGTTATTAACAAAACTTTTAATGTAGGTCTATTTACAACCGGTTTTCTATTTGAGTAACTTCTGTATGAATACGTACGTGTACCGTAGAAATGTCATTCTTTTCTTTTTTACTCAAGCTCAATTTTAGTAAATAGGTGAATAAATGACCCTACTTTAGAGCTTAATTTCTCTTTTTCTTTAAAAGTGGTTAAGTAATGAAAAGTTATCAAAAAGTTAGTATCAGTTTAGATGTGGCACTGCTATAAAACTATTTTTTTTAAAAAATTTTTTTATACTTTCATTTGTTTTTTATCATGCAATTTCTGTAATTTGGTTCTAATTAAGTTGCTGTAGTTTTACTTTTTGTTATGTGTCCCATAATAATGTAAAAATAATTAGGTATTATCAGTATGAAATTAATGAAATATTTCTAAAAATTTGTTACAAACAACAATTATTGTAGTTGGTTTAAAGTACACAACACATATAATAAAATATTTGATTCTTGTATTTCAACTTCATTAAGACAATATCGGGACCAAAAGAACAGTTTACATCTAAACATTCATAAACAACGTGCTTTTTAATAGCTGGTAAAACTCCACCTCCTCTTTTTTTACTTACATCTTTACGATCAAATCTTATTACTTAATATCTTGTATCAAAAACATAGTTTGTTTTCACTAATACTTTCAGTTAGCCATGCTTCTATTATAGCAATTATATCAAATTTTTGGATATCACATTAGTGTAGAATTCTTCCGTTTTGTTTCAAAGACCACGTGATTTTGATAGTATTTGGAGATCAGTGTCGCTGTGCTATTTTTTCATTTGCGACGCTGCTTATTTTATTGTCACTAGTATGTACAGGAGAAACTTTTAGGTTTTCTGTGGAGGTATGCTAAATGTTTTGATTTTTCTTTAGACGAAAAAATAAAAAACAATTAATCTTAACCCATTTAGGCCAAACCTTTAGATCTTTTGCTAACTCTAAATCTTGATCTACAACTGTAACTTTAAATGAAAGATACGTCTCTGAATTTTGGTTATTAATTTGACATACTTTGGTATAATATTTTTTGTATCAAGCTACTCAGTTAACATTTCTTCGGAGCACGTTACGTCAAGACGATAAACGTGAAGATATGAATACTTAACAGCAGTTTTAAGGGTACTGACATCTGCAGAGTCATATATGGACTTATTAGAATTAATATTTCTCTTTTTCTAAAAGTAGTCCAATTGAGACTCTCTGTATCTTCAACGGTAGTTTTATTATAGTTTCTCTCATTACTAACGGATATTTTTTTCCACGTTCAAAGTAGCTATTAATTTTTTGTGAGTATTGTTGTTATCAAGAAGGTTACTTTTATTATTTGCAATAATGCAATTCATTTAATTATTTAAATACAGCCGCACCACAGCAACAGCCAATTATGAGCGGGAACAGCGAAATACAAAACTAAAAACAAGTTGGATAATATAAATGTAAAAGTAATTAGACGTAGGTAGTACAAATACTATAATACAGATATAATGCAAAACAAATAAAAGTAGTATTGTTAAACGAGGTAGTTAAGGTAAATCTATCAACCAACTAGGGAGTCGCCACTGAGTGATTTTATCTCGGTTATAGACGTATGAAAAATATCAGTTTTACTTAGGCGCTGCTGCCGCATACAGAGAAAATAGTAGATGACTCCAGCACACGCATACGAGGAGTGGGTAGGTAGAAGGTGGTAGGAAAACAAGACCCAAGTCGAGGAACGGAAAAAATAATTTGTCCGACAATTCAGGACAATCGACAAAGTAGTGAGTAAGTTTGTATAGAAAAAGAAGAGAAGAGGTGGCACGACAAGTATTTAATTCAGAAAAGTTGAATATAGCCAAAAGATCAGATTTCGGAAAACCCCTAGGATGGTAAATCCCATCAACGTAATAAACTAAAAATTTTAAGAATTTGCGCTGAATGTTCTCCAGGGCGTGGGTATGAACTTGATAAGTAGGGTTCCATACTACCGAGGCATACTCTAGCCAAGTTCGAATGAAGGATACGTACAGCAAAAGAGGTAAGTCAGCGTTTAAAAAATCTTTAGAATTTCTAATAATAAGTTTTATGTGAAGAGAAAACAAAAGATCGAATGTGCAAACCAAAGGACAGAGAAGATTCAAAAGTGACACTCAGATTTTTAAAAACGCTAGAGCGAGTAATGGAGACGCCGGATAAAAAATAATTAAAAAGAATTGGGGACTTTCCTTTGGAATAAAAACGATGTGGCATTTAGAAACGTTTAGATCTAAGTAATTAGACCGACAAAATCCATCAAAAAGATCAAGCCTTCTCTGAAGCACAATAGCATCAGACATATCACGTATTACCTGAAATATTTTCGTGTCATCCGCATACAGTTAGCAATGATAATCAATAATAGGTGCGAAGTCATTGATAAGAATATTGGATAACAGGAGGTCAAGAACAGAGTCTTCGGTTAGACCCGAAGGAATACTTGAGACACGCGACCGGAAGCCAAACGACTCAATAAATTTGGTTCTACCGCATAGGTAATTGTACTAAGTTGTTATTTAAACCAAAATCGTGAAGCTTCAAAATGAGAATTTCATGGTTCAGCCGATTAAAAGCTTGACTAAAATCGGTGTACACGACGTCGACCTGCAAACTAGAAGCCAAGGATTCAGCTAGAAACTTGGAAATTGTAGAACGCCTTCTAATAAAGCTTTGTTGACATCTGTGAAGCTTTTGCGAGATCCTAGAAGCGATGTGGTTATGTAAGCAAAATTTGAAAAGTTACAGAGAAGCGCGATGGGACGACAGTTAAGAACATCGGATCTGTCGCCTTTTTTATGAACGGGAACAATTCGAGCAGATTTTCAATTAACTGAAAAGCGTCTCTGTTGAAGGATCAGAATGTGTGTGGTAACGGCGTCGACCGCACAGAAATTCAGTCTCGCAAGAAGAAGGTAGGGTCGAGATCAGTGCAAACGGTAAGTGTGGGCTTAATTTTTTTTACAGCAAATAGCAAATTAGACTCGACAAAATATTTAGGCAGATAGATCACGTCAAAAACTTGATGTCAAGGCACAAAAGAGTGCTGGGCATTTACGTTGCTAAAGCAGCTACTAAAATAAGATGCAAAACAGTTGACAACATCATCTTGGTCGTCACTGTGAACACCAACATAAGTTATATTAGAACGTGTACCGGAAGAATTACGAACTAGATTGATGTAAGAGTAGAAATGATTAAGGGTAGATCTAATGTCGGTATCAATACGTCTCAAGAAGCATTTATGAGAGGCCTGAATATCAGTCTTTATCTTATTGCGCAGCAGTCTAAACCGAAAAAAAAAGAAGTAGAGTCATTAGATGATTTATGATTCCGCCAGAGAGAGTAATTCAGCTTCAGCTTCAGAAAACATAGCATTAGAAAACCAGAGCGGATATTTTGTTCTGGTCTTCGGAGAGGATTACGGGATGAATGCATTGAATAAGTCATAGAAAACAAAATATAGTTTCTGTAAAGAGGAATCAACGGATGGAGTCTGCTAAGATAAGGGCCTATGATAAGGAAGAAAGATGTTTATATAAAGAGGCGTAGTCACCTTTCCTAAAATTCTAGGACAAGTGATGATAGATTCCAACAAATTTGTGGCAATTAGCAGGTAAGATGAGGGGAATTTTTATGAGGAGGGTAGGATGATGGAGGTCCTCGTCAACTATTGGGTCGCAGTTCCTGTCAACCAGACAAAGTTTGTAGGACAAAAGAAGATCAAGTAATCTATTGTAAGAATTGCGGACAAAGTTGAACTGCTCAACAGGCAATAGCTTGCAAAAATTATTTAATTTTTGAACACGTTTGGAGGTACAACCAGAAAAGGACGAGGCATATTCGACAAAGTTATAATCACTCAACACAACGAGATTGGGCATGTGTAATGTGAAATAGCTGAAGTGCCCCAAACAGTGCGATCACGTGATCATAATACAAAATTTGGGATATGTAGACAGCGACAAGACAGAATCAAGAACCAAAGGTACTTATCAATACAGCGAAAATGTCGATATCCAGAATAGACTGGAATAAAGGAGAGATTAAATACAAATCTATAAGCTGCACATGAAAGTCGCAATGAGAACTCCGCCACCTCTAGATCTAGATGTGGCTTCGTGTGACCGGTCTAAAGATGTTGAAAAGATGGGGAAAAGTTCGGAATCATTGACAGAGTCGCTTAACCAAGTCTCAGTGATGACAAAATATCAATACAAAAAGAGAGGAAACACCGTTGAGAAATTTTGACTTGTTTAATAGATTCTGCTACATACGCTTCTGTGATAACAGCATTTGCCTCAGGATTTCTAATTTTGTTGTATTAATAACAATATTTAAATATCATGTTTGCGTTTCATTACTGTGGTTTACAACATTTAGTAAAGTTATCTTTTTTTCTAAAAGTATAATTTTATTACGCAACTCTTTAATAACAGCATCTTTTTCAAATGTAGTTGCTTTAAGGAAATTTCATCTACATTTTGTGAGGTGATTACTTTAATTGTTTCCGCAAAACTCGGGTGATAATGATATATAGGGCACACACTACACGTTAGTGGTTTTTGTCACATTTCTGTTATAGTAGTAACATATTAATTCAACAATTTTAGTTTCAACCGGTTGCGACATTGTTGCTCGATCGTTCGAAAAGTCACACACAAGAATAAGTTCGTATTCCAAAAACGACTGAGTAGTAATACAGACAGGCAGAGAAGTAGAAAAAGATAATGGATAGATAAATAATTCCAGGTGTTAACCTCTTTATCTTTGATAAATACCTTAAATAGAAAAAAAAACCCGGTTCCAAAAAGCAGGTGGATAGCAACGGCGTCTCGAGGTAGTATCTTATTTCTCAATTAAGCAATCATAATTAGATAAATTGTCTGGTATTAATTCATTCTAATCAAACACAACCTGGCGATAGTTCTAAAATATAAAAAAATTGGAAAGATGGCGATAAAATCCAAAGTTGGTAACGGTTATAATAAGTTAAAGAAATGCTACTTACGACGTAGAAAATGTCGATTAATAAATCATCCGATAATATTATTATTAAGAAGTTAGCATGGAGTTTACTTCCTTTACCAAATAATAATGGTATTTCATCAGACTTTACCCATTTAGAACTGGAAGTTCACCTCAACTTTCTACGTCAAAGGCACAATAGGAAAAAGCAGAAAAAAATTTAATTAAAGGACATGATTAAACACAGTTCAGACTAACCAACTTACAGAAACTCGAAATCCCTAACTTTACTAATTTGTCGCAGGAATGCTCAAATGTAACTGAAATTGCCTAACTACACGCGGTTTTATCCTAGTAATCTGCCAAAAAATTATTACATTGAACTAATAAGGTGGACTTTCGTTATATCAATAATCAAATGAAATTAAAAAATCCAACTTAAAATGAAATAAAGAGAAAACAGCCACATACTGTTAATCTCTCATCTGTTTGTTTGTGCAGTTTTAATTGACTTATCAAACCTTAATAGAAGTGGGATAGTTAAAGCTTTACCTGCAAACAATTGCTTGTACTAAATACTAACTTACAAAATTGTAGGTGTGCATTTTTTATAGTTGTGAGCAGAATATGTTCTACATGATTATTATAAATTATTTTAATTAAAAATATAAATGGGTTGATAGGGTTACAACTATCTACTACAACTAACACCATTTTTATGATCTATAAAAAAGTCTGTAGTTTTTAGCCTCTTAAATTAAGAATTGTCTATGCAGGTGTTAGTTGTTGTATCATCCCTTTCAGTCTCTTCCAGAAATCAGAAATTGTACTTTAAACTACGTTTCTGATAAGATTAAATTCAAATGAAAAATTATCAGTACAGAATTAATTGCGATACACAAATTATAGTTAATAAAAGCTTTCATGTAATTTATAATCTTATTAAAAGCAAGCGATATATTAATTTTATAGTATTTGCAACTAGAAAGAGGCATTAAAGTACAAAGTTAAACTAAGAATTTACTAAAGAATATGTCTACTAAGTTAAGTTCCTATTTGGTGTCTTTGAAACCATAAATAAAGGAAACTCTCACTAGAAGCAGTTATTTCTTTTTAAATTAAATACACTCTAAAAAGTAAACCCTTTACAAGGGGCCTAGACATAATATGTAACTGAAAAAAGAAGTTTTGAATCTGAAAACGAAGTTTGCTTTAGGTAAAAAGGACAACACTAGACCAGCACTTACTAAATAAAATCTTTGCATCATTAGGTTTTGAAGTTTAATTGTGTCATTTTAAGTTAAAGCTTTCGCACAACTTTTTATTACGAATGATTTGTTCATGTTGATGTCGACTTTAGTAGATACCGATATACACTATACGATGTGCGTAAATCAAACTTTTTAATTGATAATGTAATATAGGAATTATGAAGAATTAATACATATTAGGCAAATAAAAGTGAATTAATCAAGTTCTAAATTAAATTTGAAGTGTCACATTTTCAACGTCTACACTAACGAGTCACATATTAAACTTCTTACCTCCAATACATGTCCAAGCTCGTTCCAGCTAGTCCGGTTGTCAGTTTAAACGATCTAGAACAACAAATCTGTGTTAATTAAAAAAACTCCAAAAATCCATTAAATTAGAAATGCGCTCGGCGTTAAAAAAATCGACAAAATACGAGCGGTGAAATTTAATAGCGGCACAAATTAGTACTAAAATGCAGTCATTTATTCGATTTCAGTTTATTGTTATACTTTCGGGCGTGAAAATTTAATTCAATTAGCAGTAAACACCAATGCCATATCTCAAACGGCAACATTGCTCATAAATGTCGTGTACAAATACCTTAATTCGCATTGTTCGTAAGTATAATTGAGTTTAATCGAAAACTACTGCGTTGACCTGATTGCCAAATTGATTTATCCGGAAAGACGGTAATTCGAGAATATGTACATCGAGCTTACTACAAACTACACAACTATCATTTGCGCCAATTAAGCCGTGCCTAAAGGAATAGTTTGATTTATTCAATTATCGCAAATACATATCAAAGACAAACAGTAGATTGCCGCCAAAATAAACAACCAAAATACTTTGAAAACCATCAGGAGAAATTATATAAAATTATAATCCTATAAATATTCAGAATTCATCAGATTATCAACACCAAATTAGATATGTCACGAAAGGGAAGCGTTTGTGACCTAATAACTCAACTGGAAATTATCTGGATAACTGTAAGCACTATCATTTATTTGAACTTCCTCCACAATGCTATGAAAATAGTTTACTGTTCTTTCAATAATTCTTTGCACACATAGGAAGTTAAAAAATTGGAGGTACTTTAGAGAGATTTAATCTGTTTGTTTTGATATTATTGCGAAAAATTTAGGTAAAAGTTGCGATATAATACGGAGAAGTAATCAAGGTGTTTCTAAAGTTATTTATGCGGTCGTATTTAAAAGATTGGATAACACATACAGAACGTTTTAACTCTGTGCAACGTGCGCGCATAAATTAAATATAATAAAAAGAAGATGCTTGTATCCGGTAACCAAACGCCCAGCGTTTTAGTCTTTTGCACAGACACAGAATTTAATTTATATCTATTTCAATGCATCTAAAATGTTTGTCGAGTTAAGTTTATGTAAATAGAATAATTAAAGAAAATCCTATAGGTATGACGCTAAACATTGCATAGATCCGTTTCAGTTAAGATATTAAGCTAACCCTTCTTAAATTGTTCTCTTCAATTAAAGAGACGTTTATCCGATGTCCAACGAACGAGTAATTAGTTTCTATTTTATTGACAGAAAAGGTTTTGCCGTACAACCCTTTTAGCTTAAACAAATTGTGTTTATAGAATTTTATGCGAAAAGGGCTCACTAAAAGCATTAGTTTGTGTGTCGATAAGAAAAGCTCATGAAAGACTTCTGGTAAACTAGATTAATTAAATAAATCTTGATTTTTATTACTACTATAAAAATTAAACACATTGTTTGTCGATGATGGATCTTAGTAGATGGAAAAAAACTACATAATATTAAAAATCTCTTATTCATTATTACTTTGATAAAATCCAATTTAGGAGGTAACTCTTAAAATTTAAGAAATCAGCTTTTCTTAAGTAGACATTCTCGGTATTTTACTGACAACTGTATTATCGTAACACGAGAAGGCAGTATATGCCGCAACATTTTATTATACGATACACTGTTCCCTTCTTTTTGGTACTAAGTCGACATAACGGCGCATATTGAACATCAGTAAACTTACACTAGCGTTCATTCATTTTTGGTGTTTCTTTGCAATTGTACAAATCTCTTGAAAATTTACAGGTACCAACGCTTAGTTAACAATAACAATCAAAGATCAACTTTTATAACCGCTTGTACCTTTCTGACGTGCTATGATTGCACAAAGCGGCAACATTTTAGGAACAGTTAATAGTAAGAATCTGTTGACTTAAAAACGATAATAGATCAAAATGACATTTGAGTAGCATTTAAATTTTTTTATGGAAATGTGGTTCGAGTGATAGTTCGAGTGATACCTCTTTTAATATCTATATACCTACTATCATTTTTAAAAAATTTAAATTTATGAATTTAAAATATTTTAATTTCTAGTAAGTAAGTATAATCTAACTACTTTATTAGTAAAAATAATGTTCACGTTAAATTCAACTAGAAAGTAATTATATTCATATAATTACATAAAATTACGTCAGGTTTACGCCGAAACATTTGTATTTCTATTGTAACTAATTTAAAAAAAGGCGATTTATTGATGTATTAATAATAAGTTTCATGTAACCTTTTTAATGTATTGTTGACACGACTTCTTATACTTTTAATGCCAGACTATCTAAAAAAGACGCTAGTTTCAATTTAAAAATTTTATTCTCGCAAAAATTTGTATTTGTTGGTCATTGTAAACCTTAGCAACAAATTAGTCTAAAGTGCCGTTAGGGAGTGGCAAGTTTTATTCTAAGTGTGAAAATTCACCAAGAACATTAAACATTTGCAATAATGAGATTCTACCACTGCAGATTTTTTAAATGTTGAACATTGTAAGCCAGCCCTTATAGCTCTGGCAACAAATTACCCTAAAGTGTAGTCAGCGGATGGCAATGTATAGGTGCAAAAATTTAGTAAAAACTGTAGTGATACATTCATGACAACAAGTCACGAGTATCATAGGTGACAACTAACCTATGCCGTAAATAAATAAAATGAAAAAAGATTCTACGTTGTGATTATTTTTAATTAGGTACTATACGAAATTTGGATAGATTCGGATTAAATGAGAACTGTTTTGCTTTGGATAACGCATTATGAATCAATAAATTAAAATAAAACTCGCATGCAAACCACAATAACATTTAATATTTAATTCCTGCATTTATTTACTTATTCATATGGTACATTTTAAATATTGTATTGTGATGTAAGTGTTATGTATGGTGCCCCAGAATATCAGTATAAAACTGTATAGTGTGGTGACAAAACCGTGTGCAATTGTGGGTTGGTTCGTCTTGTCAAAGCATTTGCTTCAAGATTTAGGAAAAACCACTAAAACCTAAACATGCCAACCCTTACCCACCCTTAGTATTTACATGTAATAATATTGATTAAGTGTATAAACATTATAAGAGGTAAATAAGAACAAAAGAAAAACCTGAAAATTACATTGAACAACATACACAAATAACACACAAATAACGCAAAGGCATAACACATAAAATGTCAATAATCAAAATATTAACCAAGTCAAATAAAACACTGCAACAAGGTAAGATCTTCATATTCCAATTCTTATGAGATAAATAATCATCAAATAGCCTCATGACTTCTTTTGTCGAATGTTAAAAAAGCACAGAGAAAACACAAA
Source organism: Abscondita cerata (assembly GCA_030710515.1). Taxonomy (NCBI): domain Eukaryota; kingdom Metazoa; phylum Arthropoda; class Insecta; order Coleoptera; family Lampyridae; genus Abscondita; species Abscondita cerata. The sequence continues at coordinate 16,034 of JALBCR010002510.1, read as the reverse complement.
AAGAAACAATATCACATAATACATACATTTATGCAAATAATAATAATAATAATTTTTATTCATAATAATACAATGTACAATATAAATATCCAATACATATGTCATTTTGTTGTTGAAAGTGTTAGTGTGTATCACGCATTCATTTCGTCAGCTACAATTACTGGTAAAGTTCTAATTAAATTTAACATTTGAATTTAAGTAAACATTTATTATACCGATTATAAATGCTCCGTTTGCAATAAAAATTTAAATGCTGATAAGGGAATTTGCTGTGATAAATGCAAGTTACCATTACATTCAACTTGTTCGGGATTATCTAGAAACGAAGCGCAATCTTTCCTTGTGAAGGACAGACGTGTTTCATACATTTGTGATAAATGTACTTCTTCTAAAAATGAAGTTTCTGAATTAAAAAAAATAATTCTGTACTTAAAAACTCAAATTGAACAACTACAAAAATCAAGCTATAAAGATAATGATGAATCCTCTCCTGATTCAATCGTTTGCGAAGTTTTGGAACGACAAAGACGTGCAAATAATGTAATAAACGCATATCTGATGATAAAACTAAAGCAACTACCATAATAAAGGAAATCGCTTCAGTTGATTTAGAAAATATACGTATTGTCCGACTTGATAAACAACACAATAATGAACGACCGAGACCTCTAAAAGTTACCTTACAATCGCCAGCTGACGCACTTCAAATTTTAAAAACAAACATAAAATTAAAAGCCTGAACAACATTAACATCAAAAATGACCAAACTCCAATGCAATTAAAACATTTATCAAACTTGCGTGCAATTTGAAACAACGCCAAGAAAACGGCGAACAAAATCTCACAATTAAGTATATTAATGGTCAACCTCAAATTATTTCTTCAAAAACTGAAATGTAATAACAATTCAAATTCTAAACAATTTCTTATTTATTATCAGAATGTCAGAGGTCTACGAACAAAACTTACTAAACTTCAAACTGCTAATTTATCTAATGATTTTCATGTAATAATGCTTACTGAAACGTGGCTTGTTCCTGAAATATTTGATTCCGAATTAGGACTACATAACATGAGTGTACATAGGAAGATAGACCGTGTGATATCGCTAAAAGAGGTGGCGGTGTTCTAATTGCCGTCAATAATAAGTATTTTTCTAAAATAATTCCCACATCTTTCATTGAAATTGAGCAATTATTTGTTCTATGCAACGTTGGTTATAAAAATATTATTCTTGGTTGCTTCTACTCTCCGCCAAACAGCAGTACAGACTCTTACGACAAATTAAGTAGTACGATGGATGATATTATGAAATCATATTTAAATGCCGACCTCTTATTAATGGGTGACTGGAATTTGCCACACTTAGTTTGGAATACTTCTGAAGACAACATCCTCTCAGTAAATGACAAAAACTTAATCTGTGTTGAAAATTTTTGTGAAAATTTTATTTTGTATAATATGTTTCAATTTAATTCTATTAAGAACTGTGATGATAGAACGCTAGACTTAGTTTTTAATACTAACACCACTACCTTTGTGGAGCGTAGTTTGGAAGTATTAATTTTAAAGATAAATATCATCCACCGTTAACTATATCATTTGAATTTTTATTTACATCTTCATTTTTAAATTTTGATCATTATTATGACTTTCGTAACCGCAATTACTTAGATCTTAATTTCTACTTGTCCATTATAAACTTGGAATTTCTTCTACCGTTAAGCATTAATGACGCTGTAAACTCTTTCTTTAATATCTTAAATTTAGGTTCTAGCTATTACATACCCATAAAACGTACATCAAATTATAATAAAAAGTTTCCTCCTGGTACTCTAGTATTCTGCGAAATCTAATTAAAACTAAAATATCTACCATAAGTTATACAAATCTACAAATTATCTCACTTATTATAACGAATTCTCAAAATTACGAAGTCAGTGCAAAACCCTTTGTAATCAGTGCTTTAAATTACATAAAAATGATGTATAATCAAAAATCAAAAACGATCCTAAGTACTTTTGGTCATACATAAAATATCAAAAGGAAGATAATTATTTACCCTTTGAAATGAGCCTTGGTTCGTCAGTCAGTACTAATGGGCAGGAAACTGTAAATCTCTTTGCCAAACATTTTGGTTCTGTTTATAAGACAAATAATAAGATTTATAACAAAAAAAAAATTATTTCCAAAAACATTGTTAATTTAAATTACATTAATATCGACGTTAATCAAATTATAAATGGAATTAAAGATTTACCCGAAAAAATAAATCATGGTCCTGATGGTATTCCTGCCCTTCACTTAAGAAATTGTTGCTACGTGTTAGCATATCCAATTCAAATATTGTTCTCTAAATCATTAAAAAATGGAATTTTTCCGGATACATGGAAATTAACCTATGTTGTACTAGTTCACAAGAGTAAAGATAAAACCGATATCATTAACTACAGACCTATCCCAAAGATATCTGAAATTCCAAAACTGTTTGAAAAAATTATTGCTAATAATATGTTTTCGTTATTAAAACAAACAATCATTGAAGAACAGCATAGATTTGATCCAAATCGCTCGACTACCTCAATCTCTTAGTTTTTCAAAATTTTATATATGAAGCTTTTGATAAATATACTCCGCTGGATGTCATATATACTGACTTTTCAAAAGCTTTTGACAGCGTTAACCATAAAATTTTAATTAAGAAAATCAAAAAAGTAGGTATTGGTGGTACTTTACTTTCTTGGAATGATAGCTACATTTCCAACAGAGGTCAAATAGTCCAGTACAAAAATTTTTATTTTGATCATGTTTTAGTTCATTCAGGAGTACCACAAAGTGCTCATCTGAGCAATCTTTAAAACAATCAGATCTGTAGGGGACTGTTTTCAGCTTCAAGAAGACCTTAATGCTTTTTTTAATTGGTGTTCTTTTAATTTCATGGAACTAAATTTGAGTAAGTGTTTGTCAATTCCGTTTCATCGCATTATTAAACCCATAAGGTTTGACTATATTCTGGATAATCACTCATTACAAAATTGCGTTTCTGTTACTGATTTAGGAGTTATATTTTCTCGAAATTTGTCATTCAAAGAACACATAATTCACATTAGATTAAAAGCAACTAAAGAATTGAGTTTCATTTTTCGTTGCACAAAAACGATCTCTAATGTTGATACTCTAAAAGTTTTATTTGTTTCATTAGTACGTTCACATTTGGAGTATTGTTCTCAAGTTTGGTCACCTTATCATTCAACATATATATTAAAATTAGAAAAAGTTCAACATAGATTTCTTAGATTTATTGCATATAAAGCTGGAATTACATTATCAAACTACTCTGAAATACTTTTATTGTTAAATATAAACACTTTAAACTCTCGCAGAATACTTTTGGATATGATATTTTTCAGAAACTCGTTAATGGCGTTTTAGATTGTTCTCATCTTCTGCATCAAAACGATTTTAATGTACCGATCAAAACTCTTTGTAACACTTCACAATTTTCAGTAAGGTAAAACTTCCTATCTTCTTAATTCTCCTCTCCAACGGTTTATGGAATCAGCAAATTTGCATTTTAACCTTAACTTTTACAGTACTAGTGCCGACAGTTTAAAAAAGCAACTCAAAAATAAGTTGATGCTTCTTTTTACGCTAATTATTGATTTTTGTTATAACTTATTGTACTATTTTAGAGTGTTTAGTTAAATTAATTTATTGTTATATTGGTTTCTGTAATTTGAATTATTATTTTTATTTATTATTATCTAATATAGTAATTATAATTTTACTTTAAACTAAATTACTTGTATGTACACACATTTCCTGTATATAGGGCGTTATGCCCGTAAAATAAATAAATAAAAAATTATATTAGAATAAAGTGAGACGAGAGAAAACCCCAAAACTAAATAAGTTGTGCGGGGCTTTTACTTGGACTCTATAACCCTTTCAGAACGTATCAATGAACAATAATTGTTTTGATAGAATAATGGTGACCAGAACGAGCTTCAAGGCAGGAACAGTAACAAAAAAAAATCTTATCTACATTTTTGCAAAGGTAGGTATTATATTATTTGAGAGAAAAAAAATATAAATTTTGTGTCTACTATAGCAAATACAACGCGTCTCTGTTAGTATTTAGTACAAACCATTTAATTCGTTCTTTGAATAACGTGATAGAATTTATGTGAAACAAGCATTTTCTGTATATTACAGGTAAGAAATTATAGATAGTTTTTTTGACATATAGTCAACTGATCTATGAAAAGGAAGGAGAAATAGGGAAAATTAGATCTTTCCAGCTCTGGTTCTAGTGGAATAATTATGGATTATAAATTTTAGGGAAGTTCTATTCTTATACAAAAATATTTTAAGACTATATACGTACAACTGTCTAATATCCATCAATTTGGTTTTTTCGAATAATTCTGCAGTAAGGTAAGTTAAGTTCTTTGAGAAAATAATTTTTAATACTTTTTAAAATAATAAATCATAAAACACAATAAAAACAACCCATTGCATATACATAACAAATATCATATCAAATCAAATCAAGATCATAAAGCAATAAACTCTGCTTTGATATTCTTTCTATCAGCAGGTAACACAAGTTCAATGACAATAAATGTCATAGTAAAAGTTTCATGTTAAATTAAGAGAGAGATAAGGTACTCCACTTGCATCAAACCAGGTAGAACAATTAAGTCAACTCCCCAATGTTTGTTAAATCAAAAATATCAAATAATTCCACGGTGGAGGTGTACAAGCTACTCCACTTGCAACAAACCAGGTAAGATAATTAAGTCAATCAACAGTCGTTATCAGACGGCTTAAAATACACCCAACCAATTCAAACTAAACCAATATATCAAAAAAACAACATCGATAAAAGCCTTCGTTCAAAAACGTTCCCCATCTTATAAAAGTTAAGTACAAACAAATTCATGAGTAATGTATCCCAGTTAAAATAAATCAATGCAAACGTGCAAAAGAGCAAATTTAAATCTGATTCAAAATAAAGCAAAAATTTATTTAAAACAGATTGTACATACCTCCAGTAACCGTTACAAGGTTCACACACCAGTGTCCCTGCGCCACCCTTACTTTAATAGTTCAAACAAAAAATCAAGGCGGGGAATCCTTTCCGATATATTATGAGAGTAAAAACGTACAATAAAAACTAGGGAGTTAATATGTCGTTTACCTTTAAGGGTAATTATACATAATTTTTTTATTATTATTTAATTTTTAAGTCTGGAACTCTTCAAAATATTACACATTCGCAATATAATGGAATTGTACCTCGCAGATTTTTTATATGTTGATCATCGTAAGCCAGAGTTTATAACCCAGCAACAAATTACTCCAAAATGTTGCAAAGGGGTGGAAATGTTTTTTTCTAAGTCCTAAAACTTAGCAAAAACATTAAACATTTGCAATAATAGCAATGTATCCCCGCAGACTTTTTATATGTTGGTCAATGTAAACCCGTCCTTATATCCCTGGCAACATATTAGGCAAAAGTGCCGTCAGAGAGTGACAATATTTATTTTAAGTGCAAAAATTTAACAAAACAATTGCAAAATTAGAATTTTTCCCCCACAGTTGTTTATAAGTCAGTAATTGTGCAGTTCTTGTAACAACAACAAATCACCACAAAGGGCCGAGCGTACAACATCTTTATGCGATTTTTCAATTTTTTCTAGTAAATCTTTGCAATGATGCAAATTGCCACCCCTTGTCGGCACTTTCAGGTAGTTTGTTGTAAATATTATAAAGACTGTGATACTAGAAAACCTTGCCACCCCCCAACCTATGGTTTGCGTTATCAATTATGATGAAGGGAGTATAAAAACTGCATTTTTGGCGTCATCTGATGGCTTTTTAGAGTGGTATATGTTGTGGGTTATAATTAAGAAAATACAAAAGATCTGCGAGGGTACAGCCCTGTTCTTGCGATTTGTAAAATTCTTCTGTTAAATTTTTGCACTTAAAAAGAAATTTCCACCTCCTGACAATACTTTAAGTTAATTTGTTGCCAAAGTTATAAGAACTAGCTTACAACAACCAAAGTATAAAAACTCTGCGGGGTGCAATACCATTATTGAAATTGCTTAAAGTTTTTGCTAAAGTTTTGCACTTAGAATAAAAATTGCCGCCCCTTGGCGGAACTTTGGGGTAATTTATTGCCAGGGTTATAAGATTTGAATTGCAATAATCAACACATAAACAATCTGTGGGAGTACAACCCTGTCTTTGCGATTTGTGAATTTCTTCTGATAATTTTAGCACTTAGAAAGAAATTACCACCGCCTGACACTACTTTAAGTTAATTTGTTGTTAAGATTATAAGAACTGGCTTACAATTACAAACGTATAAAAACTCTGCAGGGTAGAATCCCATTACTTTGATTGTTTAATATATTTTCTAAAGTTTTACACTTACAATAAAAATTTCCACTTCTTGACGGCACTTTGGGGTAATTTGTTGCCATGGTTATAAAAACTGACTTAGAATAATTAACATATAAAAAATCTACAGGGGTACAATACCATTATTACGAATGTTTAATGTTTTTACTAAATTTTTACACTTACAATAAAAATTTTGACCCATTGACGGCAATGGAGTAATTTGTTGTCAGGGTTATAAAAACTGGCTTACAATGAATAACATAAAAAAAATGTACGAGTGTAAATTAAATTTTTAAATTCAAATACATTTGATTTCAAATCCAAATGTAACTTCACGCCTTAATTAGTTACAACCCCATTCAAAAATTTCATTTAAATTTATATCTAAGAATAGTGACACTTGATCATTCAAGTGACCTTTTCAAACATTTTTTTAAGTTTTGCAAAACTGTCAAAATGTTTTATGAAATGCAGATAAATTTTTATCGCTCTAATGTTTGCAATTTTGAGTATTGATTCTTCCATTCAGAAAAAAAAGTGTTTTCATTACTAAAACAGGGATATAAAAATAAAATAATGTCATCATCTAAATACCCACTTGTTTTTAAATTTGACGATTGATTTAAGCGTGAATTAAGTAAATAGTTATTTACATTCGCGTGCAGAAAATAATTTAACGCACAAGATTTGTATTAAATTTTTTTGCCGCCGATTTTTAAATGGTACAAATTAACAAATATTTTGCTGTCAATTGTCAATATCGGGCGTGAAGTGAACTGTAATTCACAATGCATAAGATGGAGCTAATCATTTACATGAAACTAAAAATATTCCAAATCACATTATTTTTAACCATTTAACAGTAAAAAAGTTGAGTAATTGTTAATTTAGTAAATATATTTTTGTTCTATAAAAAGATTTTTATTAGCAAATGTAAGGACGGACGATTTGGGTAATTTTTACGCACGCTGCTCGTGCACTGTACTTGACGTTTATACGTCAGGCGGCCAAAAATAATATTTAATGCTTAATTTTATTTTTCCACTTTAAAAAAAATTATTTAATTAGTCATACCATTTTCACTAAAAATATTTTCCGATGCTCGGACAAGTAGAAGTTTTCTTAATTACACGAAAAGTTGTCAATTGTGTTTGACACTGAATTTTTTATCTTAGTTTCAAATGAGCTCTAATAGAAGTCTTCTGCACTTTATATTATAGTTTTTTTTCTAATTATTTGACTGTAGTCACTAATTTGGTTTCTTCTGACATTGATCTGTCAGGTTTATAAACTTTTTCATTGTATTGGTGCTTCTTTAATTTCTTTACACTGCTCGACATTTTTTGTCCTTAGTAGTATCTGACATTTTTTTATTCAGAAACTTTACTTTTGTGACCAAGATATTTAAAAAAGTTGTTTTTTCTTACTATTTTGACTACAACAGATGGAAACAAAGTAGGATAATTTCAAATTTGGCAAAAATTCCTGTAAGGGGTGCAAAATACTTTATTATAACATGTAAGAGTTTAACACTATGTGCTATTTGAAGGAATTTAGAGCTTTACTACCTTCGCAAACACAGCAAATTGCATTATTTTACATTTTAAACAAGAATATTATAAAGCACAAAAACAAATGACTTTTGTTATTAAAATCAAATAATTGGTAGTCAGGGAAAACATGAAAACAGAGTTTTGGGTTAAAGTTTAAATACTGAGCTAGAATATAATATGGCATTACTTCTTTTTGTTATTCACATTTTTACAACTGCGTTTTTTGTTCGAGCAGATTTTGTACGATTTATTTAAAAATGAAGAACTAATGGTTTTGGCTTAAATTTTTATTATTATTGTAATCTGTAGTTATTATTATTGCTTTTTTCTAGAACAACAAACAGTTACGTTGTAACTTTTGTTTTATCTTTTATTATTCCCACCTATTACATTTACTATATATTTAACATCGATTCACCCGGTATATTCTTTCATCATTTATTTATTTTTGTGAAATTAAGATAATTATTTTTCCTTTTCGCTAACACCTAAAATATTAACTTAACATTGATTCACGTATTTACTATTTCAATTTTACTTTACGAATTTCATATACAGGGTGATTCATTACTATTTGGAAATAATTTAACACTAGAATCCCAACCTCAAATTATGAAGATTTAACCCAAAACACCTAGATAAAATGTCGCTCATTACTAAGTTACAGGGTGTTTTGTTTAAAAATTTAAAAACTATTTGTGCTCAGTATTTTAAAACTAATTGACGTATCCATTTTATATTTGACAGGAAGTGTAGACACTGTACACCCTTCTGTACTCTTTCCTTATAACGATTAAGTCAATATTTTTCATTTTTTTTTCAATTTAATGGTACAGCTTCATGTTTAACATTATTTACTTAATAAATATTAGAGGATCGAAAAATTGTACTAAAATTTTTATTCCGCCAGTGGCGTAGAATTTGGGCACGATTAACCGGTCACTTACCCCTGTCGTACGTCTCTGATAGTCGACAGAAATATTTGTTTAACATAATTTAGAAGGGTGTAGGGTGTACAGTGTTTACAATCCCTGCCAAATATGAAATAAATACGTCAATTAATTTTAAAATACTAAGCACAAATCGTTTTTAAATTTTTAAACAAAACACCCTGTAACTTAGTAATGAGCGACCTTTCATATAGGTGTTTTGGGTTAAATCTTCATAATTAAAGGTCGGAATTCTAGTGTTAAATTATTTCCAAATAGTAATGAATCATACTGTATAAATTATTTATTTCATTCTTATTGTGTAATAATTTTTGTTCTATATTTGTGTGTTTCCGAAATATTATCTCTATATCTTGGCATTTTTTACATTCTGGTCAAAGAAATTAAAATGTAATGGCATCCCTCTAAAACATAAATTTGAAGATGTGTGCCAATCAAATTACAGGAAAATTTGACCGTTTTTTTTTATTTCATTTTGGTAAGTACCATTATAAAAAAAATTAGAAACCCTTATCTCAGATGTGAACGACCAGAACGTCATGACATATTTTGTAACATATACACATTATTGTAAAACAATCGTGCAAATAAACTGGCAACTTAAAACTAAGAAAATAACAATTTTAAATAACGCCTATAAAACATGTCGATACAATTTTCAAACTAATGCCTTTACCAAGGTGAATATTAAATTTTTCTGTTGACAAAAATTGAGAAGTTTTTAGAAATTTAATGTTTTGGTTGTTTTTATCTTTTGACTATCAGGTAACCCATCAAGTATCACTGCGGTTTTCTCTTAGCCTACATCTCTAGAGAAGTGCAAATTTGACATTTGGGACTAGTGCTCATTACAAACGTACAAAATGTACAATGATAAATCAAAATGAATATTTTACTAAAAATAAACAAAATTTTGATTTGATATAACAAATAATTTAGTTGGTTTTAAAGTATTTGCGCATGTGAAGAATTTGCGGACGTAAAGAGAAGTTATGATAATTGAAATGACATTTTACATTACAGACATACGGACCAGAAGTCATATTTTAGGATTATGTCGACATAAAACTTATTTTTTAATTCTGAAGCAGAGGAAGGCTTCCTTATCAAATAATATAATTGCCAACATCATCACTAATTTGTCAGACATTCAAAAAGTGTAATAAAATGAAATTAACAAACAGAATAGCGATATTAGTAATCAAACTGTAAGTTTGGCTGAAAATATAATGTGTATTTAACATATTTATTACTTAAAGTTATACAAAGTTTATTAAAATTTTAATATTCCTCAAACTACCAATTTTTCCAAATGTTTAAGTGGTTTAAAATAAGTTTAAATATTTACGATTCTAACTACAATATTACCAACACAAAAAAACAAATAAATAATGTCAAATTAGCTAAAGAATTTTTAAAAATATTAATTTTTCTTTGTATAATTTACTGGCTAACCGTAGACTAAAATATTACTAGTAATTAATTTAACGTAAATTGTGTAAAATCTAATTTACTGTGGTTGTCATTTAGTTAATTTAGTTAATATTAGTTATTAGTTTTTTCAATTGTGTAACAAAATTAAACTTTTTAATTCAAAGTTGTGTTTTAATAATAACGAGTTAGTTTCGCGTAAGTTAGTTAGTTAATTTAATTAAAATGTGATCAGACATTTATAAAGTTCTACAATTAAATAAGTGGTTGAAATTGCAATGACATGTCTAGTAAAAGCTGCAGCAAGACTGAACTAAGTTAACTAATATACAACTCAATTTCCTAAACCCAAATCATAATATTTTAAGAAATTTACTGCCCAAAACGAAAACGGTCTCAAATCTTTATCCAATCAATAATATAATAAAAATGAAGTATCGACGTTGAAAAAACAATTTTGAAAAAAAAATGGTACGTAACTTAAAAAATGTGTTTATAAAAATAATATTTGAAAAATTTGCTGTTGGAATTGAATTGAAGGTTATAGTTTTGGTGGCTTATCACTATTCCCTTTCTATTTCTTTTGAATACAAATATCTTGATTTCCGCTTTCTCAAATATATCATTTAATGTTTCACACAATCCTTGGCAGGAAAAGCACCATTCAATTAAATTAATGGTTAAAAATTTACACAGAATTCTATTTCGAAAACGGCATTCCGATTATATTAAAAATGTTTAAGAATAAATAAAACTTAAACTTTTAGTTAACTTTTAGTTGTCATAAAAATCTGATTAGAAATATCTAACTATTTCGGAAATTGAACATCGAAATTTAATTAGTGATTCTGCTAACCCGGTAATAAAGTTAATTATTACAGTTATTAATATAAATCTGTGTTCACTTAATAATACACAGACATAATAATTTTTTTGTTAATAAAACGAATTCTCTAAAATTAAATTACTTCAAATAAATAAGGTAGGTAATTATTTAATTATGACACCACACATGCATAAACATATTTACTCAGTAAATTACTGTTTCTTCTAATAAATTATTAACATAGTAGTTTTTATTTAATAATATTTAACTTTTCGAAAATCTCAGATATAATTTAATTAAAAGTTTTGAAATTATGTTCCTTTTTTTTTAATTACTAAGCATGAAAACGGAAGTTGTGTATTAGTCATTCGTTTTTAAATATTTACTAAGTTGGAGATAAACGCGTAAGCTTATTTTATTACTTTAATTCAATGATTTATTTCATTCATGGAAATATGGTAATGAATAATAAAATTTTGTATTAAAAAACAAATCATAACAATTCCAGCACTTGGTCTGCATTTTGACGTCGCGCGGCATAAGTGGTTGGTACACCCGTGGACTTAAATAAAGCCCACACCATAGTAAACAACCATAACATTTAGATATTCTTGTGACATAAAGTGCTTAGTGCAGGTAAAGTGTTTACAATTTTGAAGCGTGTACTTAATCCTCTAACGGGTTTGTTTACCTTGCTTGGGTTTATATTACAGGTATTTCAAAAACACAATTAAAGAATTGTTTTGGTCCTAATAGGTAATAAGGTTAACTTTCTAAACATTATTCAAAATTATTGTTTTAATTTATATTATATTTTACATTCATTAAAATTACAAAATGATTTACTGGAAATTCTTCCTTGAAAAAACAATGAAATGGAAATTTTTTTTATAATTTTTGTAGCAATAGGATAATTGCAGTATGAAATAAAACCCAATACAACATACGTCCGCAAAACTTAATTTCCCGAACTTATGACGTATAATGCTATTACGGAACTGACTATTCAGTTTTTACTAAAATTTTCTAATTTTTGTATTTCTTGCAGTATAAGCAATCTGAATGTAGTACAATAAAACATACTTTAGAAACCAAGGCATTTAAAGAATATTGTCGAAAATGTGTAAGATATTTATAAGATTTGTAATATTATAATACTTTTTAAACTTAATTGGAAAACAGTTAAATGAAATTATAATTGTAGGTATTTTTACGGATATATTTTCAAAAGTAGGTATACCAATCTTATTTTGTTAGGGAAATAGCACTAACACTAACCTACGCATTATTCATTTCGCAACATACAAAAGCGCTGAAATCGCGTTAAGTAGTAATTAGTAATTATTGTGTTCATTTTCAAGTGCTTCAAGAAGGGATTTAAGATAAATGAAAATGCACATTTCTTTTGTTATATTGCATATAAATAAATAACTAACTGAACAACAAAAATCTACCTGAATTAGGTAAGGGATGCACAAAACAAAAATTTATAATCGCCTTAAGGCCTGGGCTTTACTTAACCCCAAGGATGTACATATTATCATTTTTCTATTTAACAAAATTTTTCTCTAAATCCTTTGACAAATAACAACCAAAAAAATAATTTAGTATTTTCATTTTCTCTTAAGCTATGATGTCAGCTGTAATTTAAATTAATTGTCACTCATAACTATTTATAAAATGCAAATTCTACATTGTTTTTTGATCCAAAATAAATAAATTGTAAATTTTCGATTATAAATTAATTTTGTGTGTACATTTATACAAATGATTTTAAACGAAATTACAATTAAAACAAATTTTAACATAATATTGTTTGATTACCTTTCATTATATTTAACAAAGCTAATAGTCAAAAATCATAAATTGACGTTTTCAGTTTTTGATTACGATACACAATTGCATGTAAAAAAAATTTACAAATGCGTATTAGAAAATATTACAGTGATTGTGGTTTTCAAGAAAGCAGAATGTTACTAAATGTTATTTTCTTAAAATATATATATATATATATATATATATATATATAAACGTGCAAAATCGCGTCATAGATATTAAGCAAAAGATCTATACCTATCCCTTTTTATCCAGCATCTTTTAAATAAGATTGGGAGTTATGCGACCTAAATTTTAACAACTCTTTTTTTCAATTTTTTTCGTCGAATTAGAGTTAAAACGTTAGCAAAAATAATTTCCCATCTGACCGTCGGTATGTAAAAACGATATTAAGAAAAGCACTTCTCCGATTAATATGAAACTTCGCATACGTGTGCTATTTATTAAAGCACAGATATAAAAAGATTTTGAGCATAACCCGTTGAGTCAAAATATTTTTAAAAATATTAATTTTACACGTTTCTATTAGTTGATTCAATAAGTAATTTTTGAGATATAACTATCATCTGACTCTAATTGGTTTAACAGAATCTCCAAGAATATTGGTTATGAGCGGAAAGTTCTTAGAATTTTTACTATCGATAACTTTTATTCAAACAATTTTTTTTTAAATTCCAATTTTTAATTACTTCTCTTTTTCGAGTAAAATTTTAAGTTTGAATTTCAGTAAAACCGGGTACATGGACCCTTTTTAGAGGATGTGCGTTATTTAAACAGTGGGCATATTTATCGTATTTGTTTTTTCTTTCATTTTTTCTATAAAAATTTTGTAATGTTACGCACATTCTATATGATATTACACATTTATTTTGATTTTTGGGACAAATGTTTTATGTTGCTGTTAGCTTCTTTTATAAGTTTGTTAGTATAGGAACGATGAGTAGTTTTATATTTTAGGAAAAACCTTAAGTTTCTAATTTTTAAAACTGTCATTATATGTTAATCAATTGTGCACAAAAGTAATGGATTACTACGGTTTCAAAGAAAAATCATGAAATGAAGCAATAGACAGAGTGTACCAACGGGACGGAGATTATACAGTATGCCTCAAAAAAAATGGCGCATCAAAGTTATATTTTTTGTATAGAATACCTTGTGTTTTATTGCGTTTTCTAATTTCCCGTAAAAAATAAGGTATACTTTCACAAAGGTTTTATATACCTAAATAAAAAGAGTTCTGAGTTACGTCGACTTTTCGTACAATATCAAGTATTAAAAACAATTCAATATATTCCAATACAACAAATCATAACTAAATAGTTAGATATTAGATGAATGTTTTCCATGATTAAGTATTAAACATCTCTTTACAGCTACATCTACACTACGGAACAGGTTCTTCAAGATTAAAAGTAAGATTTCTTTTGTTAAATGTGACATTGAATTTCTTAAAACTTGCCGCAAAGCAGGTGTCTTTCCAAAATTTATTAAAGTTTATGCAAATTTTAATTCATACTCATGTAAAAGGCGCTTGAATTTGCTAAGCGTAAATGGTTAGATTTGGAAATTAAATGTCATTATGGTAAATTAGGTAAATTAGAGTTAGAAGCATATGAGTTACATTTAAAACTGACTTCAGGATTAAATGATGACGAGTATGTTCAATGGATTAAGTTTTTGCACCATATTAATGAAATTATTCAACACAAATTTTGGCAAAAAAAGATGACCCACAACAAAAGTTCACAGAATTATCTAAAAAGAAAAAGAGGTGCACAGACTTGATCCCCAAAATCTAACATAGTGGTAAACAAATCCTCGGAGATTTTTAACAATGACGAATTAACTTTGTTGAATAAAGGCTTGAAATATAACCTCAAATTTAACAAAGCGCCCATAGATAAGATTATTGTAGGAATTGAAAGTTCGATCAAACTTTTAGACGATAATTCTAAAAATTCATTAGGAATGCCTGTAAAATTCAAATTTCAGATAATATTCAGCAGTTACCAAAATTTAAATTTAACGCGAGAGAAATAAACATTGTTAAAAATCTTAAAGAGAAAAATTGTTGTTATCTCAAAGCAGATAAAGGCAATAAAGTAGTTATTTTGGACAAAGAGGATTATTTTGAGTCAGTTCAGGTGATGCTTAATGAAGGCCCCTATTCATTAATATCTAAAAATCCTCTTCCCAAAATGATTGCTGATACCCGTAGAGTCTTATTAGAATGTGGAAATATTATACCAAAACAACTTAGGTTTAGACTAACGGTATCTAACCCGGTTCTTCCTAGAATGTATTGTTTACCTAAGATACATAAACCCGGAAAAGCAATGCGTCCCATTGTTTCAGGTATTAATGCTCCTACTTATCTGATATCTAAATGGTTGTCAAATAAATTCAACAGTTTTGAATATCAACAATCAAATTTCAGTGTTCAAAATTCATACGATTTTATTGAAAAAATTAAAAACATTGAGCTGACTGAGAACGAAGTTTTAGTTTCATTCGATGTCTGTTCATTGTTTCCAAGCGTTCCGATAGATATCACTTTAGATTATTTGAAAGATATGTTACACCAAAACCATTTAGACAATTCAGAAGTAGATAATTTTATTAAATTAGCAAGATTATGTATGAGTCAAACCTACTTTCAAATTAACAATAATATTTATCAACAAAATTATGGTACAACAATGGGTAACAGCTTATCTCCGTTTATGGCTAACCTGTTCATGGGTAAATTTGAAACTGATATAAAAAATAAATTAGATTATTTTCCTAGAATTTGGTGTAGATATGTAGATGACGTTTTTGCAGTCATCGACACTAAAGTTTACAGCCCTCAGCAATTTGTAGAAATTTTAAATTCAAAATTTGAGACGATCAAGTTTACCTATGAAACAGAAACAAACCTTAAGTTACCTTTCTTAGACACTTTAGTGACAAGAAATGGCAACAAACTAGATATAGATATTTATCGTAAAGACACTAACACTATGAGGTTTATAACAAATGATT